>CM022096.1:1974458-2349458 GCA_011114355.1 Carex littledalei | reverse complement strand
CAATCCCAGTGTGAGTCCAATCGACCTGGCCCAACTAAGGCCCATATATCAACTCCGTTCATAATCCAGGATTCTTTTGTTGTTTGAGCAGGGCCCTGTGCAGTGTCCACGCACTAATTATAAAGCAAAATAAGCCCCACCTCTCTGTCTCAGTTCTACTATTTTGTTTTTTCTCCCTTTATTTCTTCAGCTGAAGTGCGGAACAGAGTCCCACAAACACTACAAAGAAAACCAAAAAAATAAACTCCAAGGACTATTTGAAACTTTTAGATACTATAGTTGATAAAACTATATGTTCATTTTTATTTGCCAGTTTTGTGATGATAATTATCAAAATAAAAATAAAAAATAGGCAGTATATATAGAAGTAAATAATATATTACTTGTTTCTAATTTAATACATAAGGATAACAAAAGTTGGAGAACAAGCCAAAAGGACACCACGAGGGGTGAGGGGGACATCGTCCTGAAAAGAGAGAATTACTTTTCAGGTTGTATGATTGTTAAACCCTAGCTAGAAGTCAAAAACAGAATATTTCGGTTTGCAAACGAACTATAGAAGAGGCAAGAAATGTCAGGGTCGAGATGTATGAAAAGACTATCATTTTTTTGTAAAATCCCCAACGGGACCCAGCCACTTCATTTGCACACTGGATGGCCAGAGACTTTTCCAAATATATGTGTATATAAAAATAAACGGGAGATATTAATCAGATGCAGAAGTTTGTCTAGGTTCAATGTATACTTGTAAAGTTAAAAACCTTTTTAATCCGCAGTCACCAGTGTAAAAGATTTTTGCTATTTAAATATATAAAAGATTTAAGTTGTTTCATTCCTTTTATTTTTATATTTTATATATAAAGTTTGACAGCTTAAGTTATAATTTAATTTAATTCAATTAAATTCATTTGAAGGAGTATAATTTTGGGTCCCTCATGCGTAATGAATGTGGATTAAGTTTTTTCTAGAATAAGATGACAATTAGTCATTTTACAGATTTTTATTCATAAAAAAATATCTTCAGTGGCTAATTGTCACCTCATTATGAATAAAAATATCTTTCAACAAATATCTTCCATAATTAGCCACTAAAAAAATATCTTTCAACAAATATTTTACAGATTAATAAATATCTTCAGTGCTTTCAACAATATTTTATTCTAAGAAACCACGCAATGCTATACAATGACACGTAACTAACTGTGTTTTCCACAATATTTTCCTAGAGCTGTCTCCGCGCACATTATGTTTAGTAAAGTTGTTCATAGAGCAGTAGTAAATGGGCAATTCCACAAGAGATGAACAACAATTTCTATCTCACTATCCCCACACATAACACACGCTATTACCGATTGGCATCCTCTTTTGATTAGGATCTCTCTTGTTAATAATTTGGTTTGCAACATTACCCAAATAAATACTCTAACCTTCGCATGTGCTTTAATCTTCCGTAGTCTTTTGTTGGTACGGGCATGTTATTCCTTTTTGGTGCAATGTTTAGGGTTTAGGGTTTAGGTAAAGTTAATATATCTAACTCAAATTAATTTACACTTGAATTAATTTATCTAACTTACTCTCAAATGTAAAGTTAATATATCTAATTTATTTCGAATTAATTCAAATTTTACTTCATCTTACTGTTATTTTACTTCTAATTGTTTGCAACTTAAGTGTAAAATAAGAAATTTACTTTACATCTTCCTCCACAATCAGACATAACCAAAGATTAAATTTGTGCCAAGGAGGTGGAGTTCTGGTGATGGATTAAGGAAATGGTTTCTTAGAAGTTTTAAGTAGATATTGATCTTAATTTAAAAGGAGGTTTTTTAAAGAAGACAAGCAGAATTAAGATTTAGACAGATAACGAGGTTTAAAAGATCAAACTTAATCAGTATATAGAAAGTTATGTTCGGCAAGATTAAAATACTAAAAAAAATTAATCTCTCAGATAAAAAGAACTTTTAAAAATATTGACTGTGTAGGACCCGTAAATAGTAATAATAGATGAGATTAAAGGATATAATTGAAGGTGAAGTATCTAGGTCCATGAGGACTATTTACTTTTTATCTCATGCCACTTAGCCAACTTTTAAGAAAGTCCGACATATTTAGATCTAGGATGAACTATATCTGTTTTAGGCAGATATGATATTAGACGGATAAAGATACATGTTTTAGGCAGATATGATATTAGACGGATAAAGATACAGATTAAATATTAAAAAGATATGGATACGAATATTTACTTTTCATAATAGTGAATAACATAATTTTTTTCATAATATGAATTAAACTATAGGGTATATATCTACTATTCGGATATGGATAATTAAAATTTAAATTATATATGTATCTGTATCCGCACAGATATTCAAATATCGAGTACCAGTATCTAATTTTCGAATACGAATCCTCATACGACCGGATAATATCCGACCTGTTTGCAACCCTACGAACGGATAATTTACTTTTTGACCAAACGTGCAGTAACACAATATGTTTTTGATATTATCAAATTTATGAAAACCATAAATGGTCGAACATTTTGATCAATCTGGTTCATCTTTATTTCTCGAGCTTTTGACCCAAAAAAAATAGAGATTTCTTACTTGCAATATTTTTTATTCAAGACCGCTTTCAGAACTACATTTTGCCTAGTGTTTCATGCTGGCAAATAGCCTAAATCCGTATTATTTTTCCTGAATCCTAAATGAATTAATAAAACATATTCATAAAGACAGTGAACCGCAGAACGCCTGAAATAAGATAATGAATTATTATTTTATCAAATGTAAGCCGAATGATGAACCAGTTTCTCGTTAATTTTCAGTTTTTTAGGTTTTTTTTGTTGTCACATGATTATGCAGAATGAGATTTTATGGATACAAGAACTCACAAGTTAATTTTCTAGAATACATTATATTAGAAATGTATGAAAATGATTATAAAAATCTGTTGAATTAATGTTTGGTTATATTCTGAGAAAAATTGTGGCAAATCTTGTGTTTTTTTTCTACAACACCTGATATTATACAATTATTCTTATAAATAAAATTATTAATATAATTAAAAAAGTAGATATATAAGAATATCATAATAATACTTATTAATTATTATTCCATAAAATAAACTGAATATTAAATCAGATAAACTAAAATATTAAGAATTTGCTTTGAGAACTAGTATTTGATCTAGTGGCAAAGACAATAACTTTTGTGTAAGAGGTCATAGGTTCAAAATTTGAACAAAAAATTCTTTGTGATATTAAGTAGTTAAATAGTTTGATTCCTAACTTTTACTAAAAAAATGCTTTCAAGTTTGTATAACGAGTTGAATGGGAAAGAACGAGAAAGTAGAGGAGAGAAGGAGGTGCCAACATTGCTTCCGAATTTTAATTTTAAGAGAAAAATAGAGAAAAATGAAAAGAACCGCTCTATCTATTTCTTCATGAATTGAAGGATAATAATATGAAATTGGGGTTCTAGCTACAATCAGTAAAATACCATTATCATATGAATTGACATTATGATATTGACATGAAGAGCATCAAAATGAGGACAAATTAATGCTTGTGTGAGATGTTGTAGGTTTGAAATTAGCACAAGCTTGTTGTATCAAAAGGAATCTTGAGAAAGATAACAACGGTACTAAAGTCAATATATTAGTTGGGTTGGTTTAGCTGGGAATGCGAGATTTCTAATAGATATTAAAATAGTTGGGTGGCTTAAACTCAACTTTTCTCAAAGAGAAAAATACTTATTAGCATTGATGAGTTGATGGCCGGCTGGTCCATTAATTTTATTAATCACGACTTATTATTTATAATTATTTTTTATCAAAATATTAATAATAACATATCTTAAGATAGAAGCTCATATACTAATATATATATATTCGATATCATCATCATTTATCATTTTTATGATTCAGCTTAATATATATATATATATATATATATATATATATATATATATAGAGCTGGGCTATGGTGAGTTGTGAAGTAAGATGTCATTTTTACTTCACGCTCATATTTTCATTTTGAAAATTCAAACAACCGATCCGAACCGCTCAACATGTTCTCTATATTGAAATGTGCTTGGAGACTAAATTTTACATTTTTTGGAATTTTTTACTATTTATTAAGCCACTTTGAAAATCGCTGATCCGGTGGTCCAGAAAATTTTACTGTTTTTTACTGTTCACAGTGGATCAGCGATTTCAAAGTGGCTTAATAAATAGTAAAAAAATTCCAAAAAATGTAAAATTTAGTTTCCAAGCACATTTCAATATTTAGAAAAAGTTGAACGGTTCGGATCGGACGTTTGGATTTTCAGAATGAAAATATGGCGTGAAGTAAAACGACGTTTTACTTCGCAACTCACCATAGCCTATCTCTATATATATATATATATATATATATATAGGCTATGGTGAGTTGCGAAGTAAAACGTCGTTTTACTTCACGCCATATTTTCATTTTGAAAATCCAAACACCCGATCCGAACCGTTCAACTTTTTCTAAATATTGAAATGTGCTTGGAGACTAAATTTTACATTTTTTTGAATTTTTTTTACTATTTATTAAGCAACTTTGAAATCGCTGATCCACTGTGAACAGTAAAAACAGTAAAATTTTCTGGACCACCGGATCAGCGATTTTCAAAGTGGTTTAATAAATAGTAAAAAAATTCCAAAAAATGTAAAATTTAGTCTCCAAACACATTTCAATATTTAGAACATGTTGTGGGGTTCGGATCGGGTGTTTGGATTTTCAAAATGAAAATATGAGCGTGAAGTAAAAATGACATCTTACTTCACAACTCACCATAGCCTATATATATATAGAGAGAGATAGGCTATGGTGAGTTGTGAAGTAAAACGTTATTTTACTTCATGTCATATTTTCATTTTGAAAATCCAAACAACCGATCCGAACCGCTCAACATTTTCTAAATATTGAAATGTGCTTGGAGACTAAATTTTACATTTTTTGGAATGTTTTTACTATTTATTAAGCCACTTTGAAATTGCTGATCCACTGTGAACAGTAAAAAACAGTAAAATTTTCTGGACCACCGGATCAGCGATTTTCAAAGTGGCTTAATAAATAGTAAAAAAATTCCAAATATTGTAAAATTTTGTCTCCAAGCACATTTCAATATAGAAAACATGTTGAGCGGTTCGGATCGGTTGTTTGGATTTTCAAAATGAAAATATGAGCGTGAAGTAAAAATGACCTCTTACTTCACAACTCACCATAGCCCATCTCTCTCTATATCTATATATATATATTAATGGCATTATGGTTCAATTTATTTAAATAGATCTTGATCAAGCGTTGAATGAAAAAAAAAAAAAATTATAGCGAAGAGGCCTAAAATCCGTTTTGACTGAACCAAAAAATATACACACTTTATAACTTAATTTAATAGCATTATGATTTAATTTAATGTGCGTTTTTTTATAACCTTCGGGCAAGTCGTTAGGGGAATCAAATTCTTGACCTTTGAGTAACCAACAGTCTTAGAATTTGTTTCCAACTATGCTACCTCCCCTTTCTCTTAATTTAATGTTTTTATTATTTAGTTATTTATTTAAGTGATTTATAATGAACCGGTTTCTTTCAATACTAATGTTGATAATAAAATACAAAGGTAGTACTTCATCATTTCTCTTTTAAGATTCATAGACAAGAGAAGCTCTTCTCAAGCATCTGATTCCCTTTTTTATTTCTTTTTCGTCTATTATTCAATTTTTTTCTTCAACTGAACAAACAACAGATATAGGAAGTACAATAACTAATTATCTGCGCCCCTCGTTTCCACTAATATGTATGTAACACATATTGCACTTTATTCCAAGATAAAGCTATCGATATCGATCTGAGATAAAAGAAAAATTTACATTGTAAAATTTCGTATATAATTTAATGTACCTCTGCAAAAGCTGCAAAAGCTCAAAATATCACGTTACCCTTGAAAGGTAATTTTATACCATTTCAGATCTGTCAGAAGTTTTAAATACAGAGAACAGCAGATGTTTCAGTTGTAAAAATTAAGCGCACTCAACATGCATTTTTAAGGTTTCTGAAAATATTTAGTATTTTAAAATCATATTCATATTTTTTAATGTTTTTGAAAATATTGGTATTTTAAAATCATATTCATATTTTAAAATCAGTTTTTAATGGTTAATAATTCGCGTTACAACAAGAGCCGATATTTTTATTAATACCCCAAAAAAAAACAAATTATCAAATCTGCCCCCACCCCAAACTTATTTTTAAATCTACCCCAACCGCCCGTCCACTGGGCGGTTCACTTTCCCCACCAGACCGCCCAGCGGCTGGGCGGTCCGCTATAAAACTCCTATAAAAGGGGTTTTTCTCTCTCCTGAGCAGCACAGTATTCATTCCCCAATCCAACAAATTTCCAGAACCGAATGACAGAAAGAGAGGCGATGATGAACAGTAATTCCAGCACAGTAATTCTAGCACAGTAATTCCAGAACAGTATTTCCAGAACAGTAATTCCAGAACTCTCATATGTTGGTTGCACTGTATGTGGGCGGGAAGTTTACCCGAGGTGCGGAGGGAGCACAGTACACTAAGGAAGCAGCCTACGGCTTCGAGGTAAATGAAAATACCTCATTTGTTGAACTGAAGGGAATAGTGTATGAAAAGATGAACTTGTGAAGAACTTGCTCCGCAGCAGGTAAATGAAAATACCTCGAGCTTGCTCCGCAGCAGGTTTACGCCAACATAGATGAACTTGTGAAGAAAATAAATGAGGTCCATGTTCACGGCAACTGGGAGTGCAGAACTGAAAAAAGAGACCGAAGAAGGTTAGTAATTGTTTGTGCCGACGAAGCGCATTGCCACTTCCGTCTATATGCAACCCCTGTGGGTAAGGGCGAGGCATGGATTATTAAGAAGTGTGAACCACCTCACACATGCAAGGCTCCGTCATCAAGGAAAGACCATGCACAGCTTACGGCTTCACTTATTGCCGATGTAATTGAGAATGACGTTAAGGAGGACCCATCGATGAGCCTTAAGGAGGTTGGTAGAGCTGTCAGACAGGTTTACAAGCATGTCGTCCCAAAATACAACAGGTTGTGGAGAGGGCGTGAACTTGCGATTTGCCGAATGTTCTGTAGCTGGCATGGTTCGTACAACTTGCTTGCACCATTGCTGCAGGCCATAGCAAGTACAAATCCCGGCACTGTCTTTGAATGTTGGAATATAAGCGTACCGACTGTCGACAACGCGTTGCAATTCAAGGCCATAGCATGGGCGTTCGGTCCATGTATTCAAGCTGTGCCATACATTAGACCGGTCATCAGTGTAGATGCATGCTTCCTGTCTGGCCGTTACGACGGGAGATTGCTGATCGCATGTGCATATGATGCTGAAAACCAGTTGTTGCCTTTGGCCTTTGCAATTGTTGAGAAGGATGACGGGGAAAACTGGAGATTTTTCATGAGGTTCGTAAGAAGACAAGTGGTTGGCAACCGGTTCTTTTGTGTCATATCAGACCAGCACAAAGGAATCAAATATGTTTTTGATCGCCCAGATTTCGGGTGGTCGACAGCGAACGGCGATTGTGTGCACAGGCTATGTATGCAACATGTTACAGACAACCTACACAAGAACTGCGGACCTGAAAAATGGGTTGCAAATACATTCAGAATTGCTTGCAAGAAGAAGAAGCCGAGAAGGGTGGAAGAGAGGTTCAAAGATTTTACCAAGGTATGTATATTTTTATTTGTTGACTTATATTTTCTGAATTATTTACTTAAATTTTCTCATCTGAGATTTTTTTTTACAGTACTGTCCAAAGGCAAATTTGTACTTACTCAAGGTGGGAAAAAATAATCCCGCCGATCTTGCTGAGCCACCCGCATATGAGAAGATATTGCAAGCCCGTGATGGAGGTTCCCGATGGGGAATTATGACCACAAATGGGTCTGAGTCCTTGAATGCTGTTTTCAAGCAGAGCCGGCAGTTGCCCGTGGCAGCAATTGTGGAGGACACCTTTTACAAGTTAAATGCATGGTTTGTTGCACGGCGTGTTAAAGCCCTCGAATTACTGTCCAGGTATGTATATTTTTATTCAGAGATTTTGCCAAGGTATATATATTTTCATTTGTTGACATATATTTTTTGAATTACTGTCCAGGAATCAAACGTTTTCAACAATGGTGGAGGGGAAACTAAGGAAACTTAGGGAGAAAGGTGCAGCTATGAGAGTTGTCCCGTACGGGGAGAACCAATTGGAATTCGAAGTGCACTGTCCATATGAGTTTGCTCCAACCGGCTGTAGACCGAATGGGACTATGGAGTTTGTGAAAAGGATGTTCAAGTATGTTGTTATTTTTGCACCTGACAATACTGTAACATGCACTTGCCAAGGAATCCAGTTGGCCCACCTACCTTGTTCTCATGTTATGGCGGTGTGCCAAGAGAGAAACTTCTCTGAGGATGATTATGTCGCAGACATGTACCGTACCGAGTACCTTGCGAGTACTTGGGGTGCATCTTTCCATCATTATCCCAACCAGTATCAGTGGCCCCCCTATGTTGGTGATAGAGTCTGTCCCGCAAGTGGGTGGATCAGAAAAGGAAGAAGACCCCACAAGCGTCAAGTAATGACCATGGACGAGATGGAAGGTAGGCGAATGGGACATCAGGCCCGCCGTTCAACAACTGACAAGCAGCGAGCAGGTACGATTGATTTTATTTATTTACTTATATTTTATTTGTTTACTTATATTTTATTTTGATTTTATTTCAACTGGAATGTAATGCAGATGCCATTAACGAAGCCAACGAAAGAGAAAATGCTAGAGTTGTTGCTGAGGCTACCAGTAGTGCCACCGCACTCATGAAAGCCCAGGAACCGATAGTAGCCATGGAGAGACATCCGGTAGTGCCGCACAACCAGTTGCACCCAGACCCAGACGTCGTATTTTGAGTTTGTTCGGCCGTCGTCGCTGATTACCAAGTTTTGTTAAATTATGTTATGAACTATTTTAGATGTATATTATGAACTATTCTAATTGGTAGTTTGTGAACTATGCAATTTTTTATTTGCCTCGATTATATTATATGCTTCATTTTTGTTATTTTTATTACTTAATTACGTATACAAAAACTAACAACATAAAATATAAACAAACACAAAACTAATGAAATAAAGTCTACGACATAAATTCCTAAAAATTCTACAACATAAATTCCTAAAAAATCTACTTCTTACAACGAGCCTTGAAAGTGCATGGCACAAAGTCATCATCAGAGTTTGCCTGATCTGGATCAGTCACAGCAGACAAAGTGGTAGCCTTACCAATACACGGAACAAACTTATCGTCCGATGCTGGAGGCTCTGGATCAACTTTCTTCTTTTTCAAACCAAAGCCGTAGGGATTTTCCACAAAGTCATCGTCTGAAATTTCATACTGAACATGTCGTCTCTTCCATTCCTCCAGCTTACATGTCTCACAATTAAAAAAATCACGATATATTTGACACTTGTACTTTTTTAGGTGCAGCTCCAACCATGTAACCATGCTTTGCTTCGTGGGAGGCAGGTTTATTCTCCATGGGACCTGCATTGTAGCACAAAATAGCTAGCTCTGAATTTCTGCACAATCAAGTCCTAGAGAATATTTGTCATTTCTATTGATTCCAACATGTTAATGTATATAAATAATCTTGTTCTTGTGACATAGTTAAATAAATGGAATTTGAACGTCTGAATCAAATTTGTCTGTAAATTCTGTGGTAGCATGCATTCGAACTAATAATCATTCATTTTAAAGGACCCAAAAGTGATTTCTAAAAATAAATTAAATAAACTTTTATAAAGATAAAAATGTGCTAATATAGTAAACGGATAAAAAAATTATTACATTTCTCAAGTCATAATTTTAGTTGTAGGATTTATGTTAAGACAATATATACAAATAAAAATAAAAGGATTAAAAGAACGTCTCAATTAGAGAAAGTGTACATATAATTGCGGGATACATTAATTGTAAGAAAAATGTAAAAAAAAATAGTATGGAACAGAAGGCAGTAATTAATTGGCCTGACTTGTGCAAGAGGACTTTACTTAAATGAACTAAAATCACATAACAATATCTAAGTAATCTAAATATATATGGAGGATATTAGGATAAAATTAAAAATTGCACATTTTTCTACAAAGAAAGGAGAAAAAAAAAAGAAAGAGAAAGAAGTTAGTCTCACCTGTATTGCTTTGAGAGAACACGAACCTGTAAGCAGCTCTATGGACATATATGGCCTTATATACAAGCACAACATCATAAAAACCTGAAAGAAAAAAAATCATTGGTCAACTAATGTTAGCCACAAGCTTGTACTGAAGGTACTGAAGGTACTGAAGGTACCACAAGCTTTTAATTATCTTTAATCTTTATCAAACCTATACACCTATAGGTATGATATACTCAGTTTAATTATTTAATACTATCTTCTTCTTTTTCAAAATAAGGTATAATTCAGTTGCTAATTTATTAATTTTCCGAAATTTTTATTTCTACGATATTCACAAAAAATAAATCAAAACACCCATGTTTCGTCGGAATTATAGAAATACTCAGGCCGCTCAATGCCGCTACGGCCCCAAAGACTGGGGCTGCCATATGCCCTTGCGGCCCCAGTCTGGGGCCGCCAAATGGCCCAGCGGCCCCTGTCTGGGTCCACTAAATTGTTTGGAGGCCTCTATTTTTCTATATATACTCATCCAGAGGCAGAACTTCATTTCTCATCTTCACTTATTTTCTCTCCTGGACAAGAGCTTATGGTATGTGAGTTTTTTTTTCTTTCATTTTCAATTTTTTTATTTTTCAATAGGTTAATAATTAATTTATTTTAGTTTTAATTTTAGGTTTTGTGTGTATTGGATTCAAAATGAGTCTTACGGTATCCATTTACACTGGTGATGATGTTTTAACAGGCCCTAATGGGGTTTATTATAGTATCGGGCCTGTTACTGTGATTATGATAATGTCGGGTACTACTTATGTGGTGATTAAATCGGTTATTTGTCAGAGTTTGGGATTGGATCAGGGTTAGTATGACCTTAATATTCAGGCCAAAATTAGCATGCCCACTAGTTCAGCACAAACCTGGTTCCAATTCAGAATGATGGAGTTTGGCAGGTACTGTACAACCAAACCATGAGTTTTCCTACGGGTGGGTACAAGGTAATTGACCTATATGTGGAGGTTACCCGAGCCCGAGTCGCTAAATAATGGTTTCAGGTCATCTCGTAAGTTACCGGTGGCCGCAATAATTGAGGATACATTTTACAAATGTGTCACATGGTTTGGACAAAGGAGGGCCAAAGCGAAATTTGAAGCAAGACAATGTCAACAGTTCTCGTGTCGTGTTCATAAGGTATTTTTATTTTTAGTTTTTTCTTCATCTATTTTTAATAACTTCATTTAAAAAATTCATTTCTTCATTTTTTTAATTGTTCGTAGCTTATTAACAAACGGTTCGAGAGGTCAAATACTATGAAGACGCTTGGGGGGTTTGGCAACTACAACGAGTTCGAGGTAACCTCCACACAAGAGAGAGTTCATGCTTTCCTGCCTGACGATTCTGGCCGGTTTACCAAGGACAATTTTAAATACACGGTGGTCATCAGGGATAATAACACGCACGGTGGAATGCACATGCCAGAGCCTCAATTAGACAGAATATGGTGCTCTCATGTTCTGTCAGTGTGCCGTCTCTGAGGATCGACCCTGGCAGCTTTGTAAGTCACTACTACCACATCCAGACACTAATCCACACATGGAGGGGTGAATGGCATGTGTATGACAATAAGTTGGAATGGCCTGAACACGAGGGCCCTATCCTTGTTCCAGAAACAAAAAATATTACTTGGATAGAAGACGACACAACATGATTCCGATGTGGTTGGACTTACTAAATATGAGGAGAAGAGGACACCAAGCCAACCGAGATACACAGGAAAGACATAACAGAGCTGCTCGAGATGCACAAGGTAGTTAATTTATTTTATTATTCAATTTCAACTTTCAAAAATTATTGAAACAATTAGATTTAACAGTCACTATTTGTTTGTAAATTTGCAGGTTGAAAGGCAATCAATGGATTGGATGTTTATCTAGCAGTTAAATTTATGTTTTATTGTATTGGATGTTTTAATTGTATTGGTAAGAACATTATTTATTTTAGGTTTATTAGATGTATTTTTATTGTACTCGTGAGAACATATGCATTATATTGTTCTATTTATGGCTTCTTTATATTTATTGTTAGGTTATTATTTGATGCAAAATATACTTAATTTTAACATATTTTGCTGAAAATTAAACAAATAAATAAACTTACATTTAACTTTTTATCTAAATACAACAAAACCAACAAAAAAACCAAACTATAAATGTTTATCAATCTGTTTATTAAAAAAAAGGGACCGCAGAGCCATTGGGCTGCCCCCAGACTGGGGCCGCAGTGGCATATGGCGGCCCCCAGTCTTTGGGGCCGCTAAATGGTTTGGTGGCCTGGGTATTTGTCGAATTTCTCAGAATCTGGAGTGATTTGGTTTATTTTTTTTCTTAATATGGTATAAATAAAAATTTCGGATTATTTTTTGTACGGAGGTCATAGATTTTTTTTGGGAGGGAATTTCATGTATACCCCTCAAAAACCTCAAAATTGGGTCTTTCTCCCTCTAAAATTCATAAACCATACTTACCTTTTTATATTTCAAAAAATCACAAATTTACTCAATTATTGACTTTTCTATTACAAACTCATTTAAATTTATTAACTATTTTACCCTTTAATAAAAATAAAAATATATTGTCAGTATAAGAAAAATATTCAATTTTCTAATTGATATGTTCGTGAGGACAAATGGTTTTTTCTCTACTTGTGCACATACACATTAACATTAAGCATATGCTTGTGTGTGAGTCAAGTAATTAACAAAATGAATTATTTGTTCTCAAAACCAACCAATTAGAAGGTTATATATTTCTCTTAAACAAGTTATATTTTTTATTTTTTATTTTAGAAAGTGTACAATGGGTACTTATATAATTAAAATGAATTTTAAGAGAAAAATCAATAAAGTGGATAAACAAGTAGCTAGAAGCTTGAGAATCACGCTACATTAAATGACATAATATTGTTCTCTATATGAGATATCGCATAAATTAGAAATCTAGTATTTGTGAAAGCGTCATTAAATGTAGTGCAATTCTCAAGCTTCTTCTTTAAATGGCTGTAAACAGAGGTTTAAAGACTTGAGAAACAAATTTTAAAGTGCATACGCAATTTTTACTTTAAAATGTCTACAAGTTTTTAATGTCAATGAAAATTGATAAGTTACATGTAAGGTTTAAGACTTGACATAAGTACTTTAAAGGGTTGTAGACAAAAATTTAAAGGCTTGAGAAATAAATTTTAAAGTGTCTATAAGTTTTTACTGTAAAGAAAAATGGTAAGTTACATGTAAGGTTTAAAAACTTGACACGAGTACTTTAAATTATTGTAGACAAATATTTAAAGACTTGACACGAATACTTTAAAGAGTTATAGAAGCAAAATTTAAAGTTCCTATGAGCTTGAGAAGTTGTGCTGGAAAAAACGCTACTGACCTTCTAAAAAATCGTCGTGGTCAAGAGTGTCGACTGTAAAATATCAAAATTTTATAAGTTAGATTTAGATTTAAAGACTTGAAAATCACTGATCCAATGGTCTAGAAAAGTTTACTGTTGTGTACAAATTAGTGTTTTTTCAAAGTGGCTTAATAAATAGTAAAAAAATTCTAAAAAATGTAAAATTTGGTTTGCAAGTACATATTAATATGGAGATCATGTTGAACGGTTCGGATCGACCATTAGGATTTTGAAAACTCAAAAAATGAGCCGTAGCACGGAGGGGCTCTATGCTACGCGTAGCACCGTAGCACTGTCCTATATATATATATATATATATATATATATATATATGAGGAGGGATCTAGTTACAACAATTTTGAGTTACAACAAAGTTACCACAACCATTTTCTACATTTTCAAAGTCCAAATCGTCGATCCAAACCGTTCACCATGATCTCCACAATAAAATGTGCTTGCAGATCAAATTTTACATTTTTTTTAATTTTTTTACTATTTATTAAGTATTTTACAAAAACTAGTCAAATTCAGACCATTGAATTTTGTACCCATCTTAATAAATAGTAAAAAAATTCAAAAAAAATGTAAAATTTGATCTGGAAGCACATTTTATTGTGGAGATCATGTTGAACGGTTTGGATCGACGATTTGGACTTTGAAAATGTAAAAAATAGTTGTGATAACTTTATTGTAACTCAAAATTGTGGTAACTAGATCCCTCCTCATATATTAATGGCATTAGGGTTCAATTTATTTAAATAGATCTTGATCAAGCGCTGAATGAAAAAAAAAATTATAGCGAAGAGGCCTAAAATCCGTTTTGACTGAACCAAAAAATATACACACTTTATAACTTAATTTAATAGCATTATTATTTAATTTAATGTGTATTTTTTTTATAACCTTCGCGGAGGCTGCGAAGTCGTTAGAGGAAATCAAACTCTTGACCTTTGAGTAACCAACAGTCTTATAATTTTTTTTCTAACCAAATGTGCTACCTCTCCTTTCTCTTAATTTAATGTTTTTATTATTTAGTTTATTTAAGTGATTTATAATGAACCGGTTTCATTCAATACTAATGTTGATAGTAAAAT
The DNA here is from genome assembly GCA_011114355.1 of Carex littledalei. Lineage (NCBI taxonomy): Eukaryota > Viridiplantae > Streptophyta > Magnoliopsida > Poales > Cyperaceae > Carex > Carex littledalei. The sequence goes on along the minus strand of CM022096.1, from coordinate 2,334,678 downwards.
ACAAAGGTAGTACTTTTATTTTTTTTGAGAAAATACAAATGTAGTACTTCATCATTTCTCTTTTAAGATTCATAGACAAGAGAAGCTCTTCTCCCGACATTTTTATTAATATCCAAAGTTTAATACAAATTATTAATTATGCCCAGGTTTTCAAACTTTCGCTAAAAATACCCAAACCGGCCAGAGAATGGCCGGTTTACTCCCCACCTAAACCGGCCATTTTCTGGCCAGTTTACTCTTTTTTTTTAAAAAAAACCCGCAAAACCTCCATAAAAGGGCACCACCTCCCTTTGGATGAAGGCACACAGCCCGAGGCAGCAGCGCAATACTGTTAAGGTAAATTTTTTTTTTTATTATTATTTTTTATTTTATAGAATAATTAATTATATTATTAAAAAATTTAAATTTAATTAAAAAAACCCTAAACCCTATAACCCTAAACCCTAAACCCTAAACCCTAAACCCTAAACCCTAAACCCTAAACCCTATAACCCTATACCCTATACCCTAAACCCTAAACCCTATAACCCTATAACCCTATAACCCTAAACCCAAAACCCAAAACCCTAAACCCTAAACCCTAAACCCTAAAACCCTATAACCCTATAACCCTAAACCCTAACCCAAAACCCAAAACCCAAAACCCAAAACCCAAAACCCAAAACCCAAAACCCTAAACCCTAAACCCTATAACCCTAAACCCTATACCCTATACCCTATACCCTAAACCCTAAACCCAAAACCCTATACCCTAAACCCTAAACCCTAAACCCTAAACCCAATACCCAATACCCAATACCCAAAACCCTATACCCTATACCCTATACAAATGTGTCAATTGTTTACTATTTAGTAATCTGTCAATTGTTTACTATTTAGTTACCTGACAAATGTTTACCATTTAGTAACCTGACAATGTTTACCATTTTCTAAAATGTAGTTTGTTTACCATGGCCTTTATTTCATTACACTATGGTGGGAAGATGCTTAATAGTGCACAAGGGGCGTATTACAACAAAGATGCAGCTCATTCATTAATGATTCCAGATGACATCTCACTTTTAGACCTGAAATCCATAGTTTACACACACACCGGTTACAACCCAGAAAGGTGGGACCTAGAATTGGCAACCCGATCTCATCCCTCCAGCGGAAAATGGATGGTTGCGAAACTGGTAGATGAGAGTACGTGGAGAGGCATGTTTGGTTATTTGAGGTCCGAAGGGAATTTTCTAATAGAAATATTTGCTAGAAGAGTTCCGGTAGAGCCCGGGGTTGGAAGTTCGGGCTCTGGATCAGCGGCACCACATTATACCCCACAACCAGAAACCTACAGACGTGACTCCACCTTACCCCTCAATGAACCTGACCCAGAACCCTACAACTACGTCACTCCACCAGCACCTCAACGAAGACACTCAGTTGCATCCCCACCTAGACACAATCGAGGCAGACCAAGACACTCAGTTTCAACCCCACCTAGATCCGTAAATGCCACTCCTTTACCGTTACCTCCAGTATCACCTTACCCCATACCTGCACCAGTAGACGATGCAAGCTGCCCGAACTTTGAAGATATTAATAAAATACCGGAGGACGATCTGGGAAGCGGGGATGAATTTGAGGGAGACATGTAGGGGGATTCAGATCACATGGAAGGTTGCGATGAAGACGGGCCGGTTGAAACAGCTGAAAGGCATACTGATGAGGGGGGGCCGCTTAGTGCCGGACTGATACGCACCCGTTCCCAGACCTCAATGATGTTTCTGAGTTTAGAGAAGCAGATATTGATTATTATGGGCAACGGATTGAGTACAAAGGTGAGCTGACTGCAAACCAATATTTTAAAAGCAAAGAAGACCTAATGAAGAAGATCAGAGAGCACCATATAACTAAGAATCAGGAGTTCAGATCTTGGAAAAGTGACAGGGATCGGGTTACTCTGGTGTGCAAGGACAAGAATTGCCGTTACGAGCTTAGGGCAAAGCCGACGGAATGTGGAGACGCATGGGTTATAACTAAGCAAGACAGGCCTCACACATGTAGGACTGAGAGTACGAGGGACGACCACGAATGTCTGACGGCAGCACTCATTACCGATGTCATTGAGAACAGCATTAAAAAGGACCCGTGTATGAGCATCCAGACGGTGGCAGACATTGTTTTGGCTGTGTATAACAATGTGACACCTAAATACAACCAACTGTGGAGGGGCTGTGAGCTGGCAATAGCCCGACAATTTGGGAGTTGGGAGATTTCATACAGCTTGCTGAGACCACTGTTGCTTGCAATTTGCCACAACAATTCCGGCTCGACCCACCAATTTCTGACCAGCCCGGTACGGAATAAGGAAACATGACTAATCATGCCAGGTGTTGCCCAGTTCAGAGCCGTAGCCTGGGCGTTTGGTCCATGCATTGCAGCGTTCCAGTACCTGAGACCAGTGATCAGCATCGATGACTGCTTCTTGTCTGGGCGATATGAGGGGAGGCTTTTGATAGCTTGCGGCTACGATGCCAAGAACCAATTGTTGCCTATTGCATTTGCAATTGTACGGTAGGAGGATACTGAGAATTGGGGTTTTTTCTTGCAGTGGTTGAGGAATGAAGTGCTCGGCCCGTGTAAATTTGTATGTGTCATATCGGACCAGCACAAGGGGATCAAAGCTGCACTGACAGCTGAATACGGATGGCCTCCCGAGCTTTTTGTGCACAGGTATTGTATGCAGCATGTTGCTGACAACCTGGTCCAGAACTGTGGAGGAGACAGATGGTACGGATGGAGGTTCAAGGAAGGAGCAAAGAGGAAGAAGCCGAGAAGATTGAAAGAGATGTTCGAAGAGTTTGCTCATGTATGTCTAACTTATAACATTTCGTTTAATTATCTTATAAGAATTTTATGAAAATGAAATAACACCCCTTTGTTTTTGTGCAGCTAAATCCGCAGTGTAATGCATATTTAAAGAGAGTGGGCAAAGTACGTCCTAATGATGTGATGGAGCCATCCAATTATGAGAAAATTTTCCAAACCTGTGACGGAGGATACCGGTTTGGTATCATGACAACAAACGGCTCAGAGTCCCTCAACAATGTCTTCCGAACGAGTCGTAGATTGCTTGTTTGTGCCATAGTGGAGGATACATTCTACACGTGCAACAGATGGTTTGTTCAGCGGCGTCAGCGAGCAATGGAATTACAAGACAAGGGACAGGTTCTGTCTGACCGGGTTTTGCAGAAGATCAGAAAATGTTAGGAGAAAGCTGGAAAAATGCGGTTGGTGCGTTACACGCAAGGCCAAGGTCAGTACCAAGTTTCACCCCAAATGAGTACGTTCCTTGCACCCGTAGCGACATGGGCAACATGGAACCCACTCACAGGGAGTTCATGTATATTGTGACGCGCGGTCCCGACAGACAAATGGAATGCACTTGCAGAGGTATCCAATTAACTTCTATTCCGTGCGCTCATGTCTTAGCTGTTTGCCGTGACCGAAACTGGCAAGAGGACGACTTTGTTGCAGACTAGTATAAAACACCCTATCTTGTGAGTACTTGGAACCATGTGTTCTCTCCAATTGGCAATATGGGAGACTGGCCTCCTAATGTTGGAGACAGAATCCTTCCGAGTAGTGGTTGAATTAGGAAGGGGAGGCAAAAACACACCCGTCGTGTAATGACGATGGATGAAATGGAAGGTAGACGAAGGGGGCATCAGGCTCGTCGTTCCACTTCCGATAGGCAACGAAGAGGTATGTAACATTCATCCAAAATTATTTTTCTTTTCAATTTATACCAACTTACTAAGTAACACATTCAAATGCAGAGGCAAGAAACGCAGCAAATGTGGCAAAAAATGAGCGAGTAATGGCGTCGGGAAGTGGGTCCGGAGGGTCACGGCGTAGCACAGCTACGAGCCGTTTAGATGCAACTGCTATGTATGCCGAAGCAATGGGAGAGGCGGTTGACATAGGAGGAGAGGCGGTTGGGGTGCAAGGGGAGCCATCTGTGATCCAACCGAGGAGGTCCACTACTAGACGCACAACAAGGGCATCTACAAGCCAAGCAGGGCCATCTACAAACCAAGCAGCGCCATCTGGAACCCAAGCCGGGCCATCTACTGAGCAACCAGAGCCACCTGCTAGGCCATCTCGTAGGTCATCTTTCGCAAGTGGTTTACTTCGGGGATTAAATTTTAGACGTGGTAGTAATAGGTGATTTATATGCATGTTGTAAAAATTGTGTGGACTCTATTTGCAATTTGTGTGTACTTTATTATTTTGTACGGAACTACAAGAAGTAATGAAATTAATTAATACTCAAATAAATTACAACATACTTTATCTAACTACAATAAAATACTATTTTTTAGAACCAAACTCCAGATGGTGCCTTTTTATGGAGGTTTTGCGGGTTTTTTTTTAAAAAAAAAAAGTAAACTGGCCAGAAAATGGCCGGTTTAGGTGGGGAGTAAACCGGCCATTCTCTGGCCGGTTTGGGTATTTTTAGCGAAAGTTTGAAAATCTGGGCATAATTAATAATTTGTATTAAACTTTGGATATTAATAAAAATGTCGGGCTCTTCTCAAGCATCTGATTCCCTTTTTTATTTCTTTTTCGTCTATTATTCAATAACTAATTATCTGCGCCCCTCGTTTCCACTAATATGTATGTAACACATATTGCACTTTATTCCAAGATAAGCTATCGATATCGATCTGAGATAAAAGAAAAATTTACATTGTAAAATTTCGTATATAATTTAATGTACCTCTGCAAAAGCTGCAAAAGCTCAAAATATCACGTTACCCTTGAAAGGTAATTTTATACCATTTCAGGTCTGTCAGAAGTTTTAAATACAAAGAACAGCAGATGTTTCAGTTGTAAAAATTAAGCGCACTCAACATGCATTTTTATGGTTTCTGAAAATATTTGGTATTTTAAAATCATATTCATATTTTTTAATGTTTCTGAAAATATTGGTATTTTAAAATCATATTCATATTTTAAAATCAAATTATAACTGGATTTGTGTGATACTGTTGACCTGTCATTTCGAATGGTTTATCGTTTTGTGTGTTCTCCTGTTCTGGACTGTGGTCGAAAGTCACCATAAATTTGTGATGATTACTAACTTATCAAAGTCAATTGTTGGGCATTGACTTTGAACGAATATGCGCATATGGTGTATGGTCAATCACTTGCTAGGCGGTGATTGATCGAATCAGTCAATTGTGGGGCGTTGACTAATTGTGACGGAGACTTTGGTGACTGTAAAGAAACATCTTATTGATGTCATATTCAGTCAATTGCGGGGCATTGACTATTTTGTTTGATGTGTTGGAAATTATAGATTCTAAGTGAGTTTATTGCATACGAAATATTATCTGACTATGAACCAGACTTTAATAAATGGTCTAAGTCCAAACACTACAGATAAGGGTTTGTTTGAGGGTACTATACGGGTACCGACAGGTGTGGGTTTAGCGTGGCCACCTGTGTGACCAGTTGGTGGATCATCTGTATGTGTTATCAGACTTGACAATCTGAGTTTAAGCCAAATATATATGTTGATCTTCATTTGATATTCTATTAGTTGAGATTCGATTGAATATTGTGATTGAACATTTGCATTCACTTTTATATAAATTGAACTGTTAATGTCAAGTTGCGAGGATTTAATTCTGGTTATGGATTGATTGCAAGTCTAGTGGCCTGATTGTGGCAAATTCGCACTGGGAGATATTATTATTATTATTTCTCACCCCCCCACCCTTTGGGTTATTTTCATATTCATTACACGAATACAAAGAGACAGTTCTGGATTGCATCTGACAGCATAACCACACACAAAATGGAGTTTTGGGTTGTTGAAATTGACAAGGGTGCGAGAGACATTTCTAAAACATAGTTTGTCGTATCCTGTCAGATAAATTTTGAAAGAAATATTGGGATGTGGTTAATATATAGTGGTGTTATTGGTAATGCATATAAAAGATCCACTGCCTTGCATATATAGCTAATAGATATACGTGGCAGGCTGTTATACCCGTATTTTGAGTGTGACAAGCAGAAATCTTGCTGCCTATTTCTTGCTTTAATTCAAATTTTGCAACTGCATTTCACTCAATTACATGAGAACAAAAATGCTGAAATTTTGCGGCAAGGATGTGACTAGACTAAATATTTTTAATATGCATAAATGTACTAATTAAATTGCTTTTAATCTAATCTTTTTTAAAATTAAATTTGCTGCTTGGAAAAAATTGTGTTGCTGGAATCTTTTTCTGCTGAGTTTTCCTAGCTACTGGAATTTTTTTATATATGAAATAAAATCAAAAAAATATTCTTAATATGCGTAAATATAAGTAGATAATTTAGGTTTTTAAATTTGAGGTCCCAAATGAAGAGTTTTTATGTATTTTAGGTGTTTTGATTTGAAATACAAAGTTGGTTTACAATTTGATAAGAACATTTGTCCACTAGTTTTTCTCCCTTGAAATAATTTTTTTTTTGAACTGATGAATGCAATGTTTTATGCTAATAAATGTTAATAAATATATTATTTATTGAAAAATTCATTCAATTTTTTTTTCTAAGAGCATGAACATATGAAAAAGCAAGAATCATGCTGAAATTTCCGATACAAGTTGATTTTATGATTTGAAATGAGATGAAGTGCAAGAATCCAGCTGAAAAGTAGTAGTATGTAACTTGTTCTTTGGCTGGTCCTACCACTTGCAAATGTGACTTGAATATATATTTCATAATTATAACATATCATATTGTTCCTAAATTTATTCATACAACTTTTCTGAATTTTTGAGGCCTCAAAACATAGTGTAATCATGTACGGAAATCATGAAATGTAAAATTCAGAATTTTTGTAACATCAGAAAATATGTTTACTAAGTTTAGACCACTAAATAAAAGATGACACCTACAAAAATAGTATCCTTTAGATATTGCATTATTTAAAAGTTTTCATTTGGAGATGGAAATAATATATGCTTGATCTAAATACTAATTTGTTGCAAAGTAAAGCATGAACTCTAAGAGTGTGCTCATTTTAAAAATTATTCTAACGGTTCGTAATTTTTCTGAAAATAATTTTGATAGGATCAAATTATGCATATTCTTTTTGAAAAGTGTCTTTGTGATTTACTCATTGATGGTATGACTATATGTCAAAAGAAAAACCATGACATGATTTTTGAATGCAAACGCGACATTAGTTTCATATGGTAAATCATAATTAAAACTTAATTCATAGAATGAATGTATATAAGATTGTCATTTAGAACACATTGATGGTATGACTATTTCCTTTGAAGTTCAGTTGCGAAAAAATAAGTTTAATTTAATCATTATCCTAACCATCGATTTTATTTTTCATATTGTAGATGAAATAAAATCAGTATTATTTTTTATATGTAAAAGTATGCATTGATTCAATTCCGAAAGAATCCAATGGTGAGCCCTTCAACCTTCTATTCTCTATAAGTTATCATATTATTTTTTGACAGGAAAAACTTTGGAATTGACTTATTCTTCTTATAGTTGTCATTTCATCTTGTACTGGTTGTCTTTGATGTTGTACGGGTTGTCATTCATCTTCTTCTAGTTGTCTTTCATCTTATACTGGTTGTTTTTCATGTTCTACTAGTTGTTTTTCATGTTCTTCTAGTTGCCTTTCATCTTCTACTGGTTGTATCTCATGTTCTATTGGTTGTCTTTCTTCTAGTACTGGTTGTTTTTCATATTCTACTGGTTGTCTTTGATCTGCCTCTAGTTGTCTTTTCCTCTTGTGCTGGTTGTTTTTTATGTTCAACTGGTTGTCATTCATCTTCTTCTAGCTGGCTTCCTTCTTCTACATGTTATTTTTCATGTTCTACTTGTTGTTTTTCATGTTCTTCTAGTTGTATTTCATATTCTTCTAGTTGTCTCTCATGATCTACATGTTGTTTTTCATCTACGACTTGTTGTATTTCATCTTTTTCTGGTTGTCTTTGATCTTTAACTTGTTGTCAGAATATCTTCTTCTAGTTGTCTTTCATCTTGTACAAGTTATTTTTCATGTTCTACTAGTTATTTTTCAGGTTCTTGTAGTTGTATTTAATCTTCTTCTAGTTGTCTCTAGTGTTCTACTTGTTGTCTTTCTTCTACGACTTGTTGTATTTCATCTTCTTCTAGTTGTCTTAGATATTCAACTTAATTTGGTTGTCTTGGATATTCAACTTAATTTGGTTGTCTTTCATCTTGTACTGGTTGTCTTTTATCTTCTTCTAGTTGTCTTTCATATTCAACTTGTTGTCTTTGAAGTACTACTTGTTGTTTTTCATCTTCTTCTAGTTGTCATTTCATCCTGTATTTGTTGTCTCTGATGTTCTACTGTTGTCACACATCTTCTTCTAGTAGTCTTTGATATTCTACTGGTTGTCTCTCATGTTCTATTGGTTGTCTTTCATCTTCTTCTAGTTGTCTTTTTCTCTGGTACTGGTTGTCTTTGTTGTTCAACTAATTGTCATTTATCTTCTTCTAGCTGTCTTCCATGTTCTACATGTTGTTTTTCATGTTCTACTAGTTCTTTTTAATGTTCTTCTAGTTGTATTTCATATTTTTCTAGTTGTCTCTCATATTCTACTTGTTATTTTTCATCTACGACTTGTTGTATTTCATCTTCTTTTAATTGTCTTTGTTCTTCAACTAGTTATCTTCCATCTTCTTCTCTCTTTTTATCTTGTAGTGGTTGTATTTGATGTTCTACTTATTGTCATTCATCTTCTTCTGGTTGTCTTTGATCTTCTTTTGGTTGTCTTTCATCTTGTACTGGTTGTTTTTTTCGTCTTCTAGTTGTCTTTCATCTTCTTCTAGTTGTCTTTCAATTTGTACTGGTTGTCTTTCATCTTTTTATAGTTGTCATTTTATTTTGTACTGGTTGTCATTCATCTTCTTCTAGTTGCCTTTCATCTTCTACTGGTTGTCTTTCATGTTCTACTAGTTGTTTTTCATATTCTTCTAATTGTTTGTAATCTTCTACTGGTTGTCTCTCATGTTCTATTGATTGTCTTTCATCTAGTACTGGTTGTTTTTCATCTTCTGCTGGTTGTCTTTCATCTTCTTCTAGTTGTCTTTTCCTCTTGTACTGGTTGTTTTTTACGATCAACTGGTCGTCATTCATCTTCTTCTAGTTGGCTTTCTCTTGTTCTACTGTTTGCCTTTCATCGTTTTCTGGTTATCTTTCATCTTCTTTTGGTTGTTTTTTATCTTCTTCTAGTTGTCTTTCGTATTCTACTAGTTGTCTTTCATAATCTACTGGTTGTTTTTCATCTTCTTGTTGTTGTCATTTCATCTTCTTTTGGTTGTCTCTGATGTTCTACTGGTTGTCACACATCTTCTTCTAGTTGTCTTTCATCTAGTAATGTTGTCTTTCATCTTGTTCTAGTTGTTTTTTGTGTTCAACTGATTGTCATTAATCTTCATCTAGCTGTCTTCCATGTTCTACATGTTGTTTTTCATGTTCTACTGGTTGTTTTTAATGTTCTTCTAGTTGTATTTCATATTCTTCTAGTTGTCTCTCATGTTCTACTTGTTATTTTTCATCTAGGAATTGTTGTATTTCATCTTCTTCTAATTGTCTTTGATCTTCAACTAGTTTGTCTTACATCTTCTTCTCTCTTTTCATCTTGTAGTGGTTGTCTTTGACGTTCTACTTATTGTCTTTCATCTTCTACAGGTAGTCTGTCATGTTTTATTGGTTGTCTAGTACTGGTTGTAATTTATCTTCTACTTGTTGTCTTTCATCATCTTCTAGTTGGCTTTTCCGCTTGTACTGTTTGTTTTTTATGTTCAACTGGTTGTCATTCATCTTCTTCTAGCTGTCTTCCATCTTCTACATGTTATTTTTCATGTTCTACTTGTTGTTATTCATATTCTTCTAGTTGTCTCTCATGTTCTACTTGTCGTTTTTCATCTACGACTTGTTGTATTTCATCTTTTTCTAGTTGTCTTTGATCTTCAACTAGTTGTCTTCCATCTTCTTCTAGTTCTCTTTCCATCTTGTAGTGGTTGTCTTTGATGTTCTACTTGTTGTCATTCATCTTCTTCTAGTTGTCTTTCATCTTCTTCTAGTTGTTTTTCATGTTTTTCTAGTTGTATTTCATATTCTTCTAGTTGTCTCTCATGTTCTACTTGTTGTTTTTAATCTACGACTTGTTGTATTTCATCTTTTTCTCGTGGTCTTTGATATTCAACTAGTTGTCTTCCATCTTCTTCTAGTTCTCTTTCAATCTTGTAGTGGTTGTCTTTGATGTTCTACTTGTTGTCATTCATCTTCTACTAGTTACTGTTCTACTAGTTATTTTTAAGGTTCTTCTAGTTGTATTTAACTTCTTCTGGTTGTCTCTAGTGTTCTACATGTTGTCTTTCGTTTACGACTTTTTGTATTTCATCTTCTTCTAGTTGTCTTGGATCTCCAACTTAATCTGGTTGTCTTTCACCTTCTACATGTTGTCTTTCATCTTCAAATAGTTGTCTTTCTTGTTCTATTGTTTGTCTTTCATCTTTTTATGGTTGTCTTTCATCTTCTTTTGGTGTCTTTCATCTTGTACTGGTTGTCTTTTATCTTCTTCTGGTTGTCTTTAATATTCTACTTGTTGTCTTTCAAGTTATACTGGTTGTTTTCCATCTTCTTCTAGTTGTCATTTAATCTTGTATTGGTTGTCTCTGGTGTTCTACTGGTTGTCACACATCTTCCTCTAATGGTCTTTCATATCCAATTGGTTGTCTCTCATATTCTATTGGTTGTCTTTCATCTAGTACTGTTGTATTTAATCTTCTTCTAGTTATCTTTTCCTCTTGTACTGGTTGTCTTTGATGTTCAACTGATTGTCATTCATCTTCTTCTAGCTGTCTCCCATGTTCTATATGTTGTTTTTTCATGTTCTACTGGTTATTTTTAATGTTCTTCTAGTTGTATTTCATATTTTTCTAGTTCTCTCATGTTCTACTTGTTGTTTTTCATCTACGACTTGTTGTATTTCATCTTCTTCTAATTGTCTTTGATCTTCAACTAGTTATCTTCCATCTTCTTCTCTTTTTTCATCTTGTAGTGGTTGTCTTTGATGTTCTACTTGTTGTCATTCATCTTCTTCTGGTTGTCTTTGATCTTCTTTTGGTTGTCTTTGATCTTGTACTGGTTGTCTTTTATCGTCTTCTAGTTGTCTTTCATTTTCTTCTAGTTGTCTTTCATCTTGAACTGGTTGTCTTTCATCTTCTTCTAGTTGTCTTTCATCTTGTACTGGTTGTCTTTCATCTTCTTGTAGTTGTCATTTCATCTTGTACTGGTTGTCTTTGATATTGTATTGGTTGTCATTCATCTTCTTCTAGTTGTCTTCCATCTTCTACTGGTGGTCTTTCATGTTCTACTAGTTGTTTTTCATGTTCTTCTAGTTGTCTTTCATCTTCTACTAGTTGTCTCTCTTGTTCTATTGGTTGTCTTTCTTCTAGTACTGGTTGTTTTTCATCTTCTGGTTATATTTCAACTTCTTCTAGTTGTCTTTTCCTCTTGTACTGGTTGTTTTTTACGATCAACTGGTCATCATTCCTCTTCTTCTAGTTTGCTTTCTTGTTCTACTGTTTGTCTTTCATCTTTTTCTGGTTGTCTTTCATCTTCTTTTGGTTGTCTTTTATCTTGTACTGGTAGTCTTTTATCTTCTTCTAGTTTGTCTTTCATATTCTACTTGTTATCTTTCATGTTCTATTGGTTGTTTTTCATCTTCTTCTAGTTGTCATTTCATCTTGTGTTGGTTGTCTCTGATGTTCTACTGGTTGTCACACATCTTCTTCTAGTTGTTTTTCATGTTCTTCTGGTTGTCTCTCATCTTCTAATAGTTGTCTTTCATCTAGTACTAGTTGTTTTTCATCTTCCATTGGTTGTCTTTCATCTTGTACTGGTTGTTTTTTACGATCAACAGGTTGTCATTCATCTTCTTCTAGTTGTCTTCCATCTTTACCTGTTGTTTTTCATGTTCTACTGGTTATTTTTCATATTCTTCTAGTTGTCTCTCATGTTATACTTGTTATTTTTCATCTACGACTTGTTGTTTTTCATCTTCTTCTAATTGTCTTTGATCTTCAACTAGTTGTCTTCCATTTTCTTCTCTATTTCATCTTGTAGTGGTTGTCTTTGTTGTTCTACTTGTTGTCGATCTTCTACTGGTAATCTCTCATTTTCTATTGATTGTCTAGTACTGGTTGTTTTTCATCTTCTACTGGTTGTCTTTCATCTTCTTCTAGTTGTCTCTCATGTTCTACTTGTTTTTTTTCATCTACGAATTATTGTATATCATCTTCTTCTAGTTGTCTTTGATATTCAACTAGTTGTCTTCCATCTTCTACTGATTGTATTTCATATTCTACTAGTTGGCTTTCATCTTCTTCTAGTTCTCTTTTCATCTTGTAGTGGTTATCTTTGTTGTTCTAGTTCTTGTCATTCATTTTCTTCTAGTTGTCTTTCATCTTCTTCAAGTTATTTTTCTTGTTCTTCGAGTTGTATATCATATTCTTCTAGTTGTCTCTCATGTTCTACTTATTATTTTTCATCTTCTTCTAATCGTCTTTCATCTTCTTCTGGTTATCTTTTATCTTCTACTAGTTGTTTTCCATCTTTTGCTGATTGTTTTTCATATTCTACTAGTTGTTTTTCATATTTTTTCTAGTTGTATTTCATATTCTTCTAGTTGTCTCTCATGTTCTACTTGTTGTTTTTCATCTACGACTTGTTGTATTTCATCTTTTTCTAGTTGTCTTTCATCTTCTTCTAGTTGTCTTTTCCTCTTGTACTGGTTGTCTTTGATGTTCAACTGATTGTCATTCATCTTCTTCTAGCTGTCTTCCATGTTCTACGTTTTTCATGTTCTACTGGTTGTTTTTAATGTTCTTCTAGTTGTATTTCATATTTTTCTAGTTGTCTCTCATGTTCTACTTGTTGTTTTTCATCTACGACTTGTTGTATTTTATCTTCTTCTAATTGTTTTTTATCTTCAACTAGTTATCTTCATCTTCTTCTCTCTTTTCATCTTGTAGTGGTTGTCTTTGATGTTCTACTTGTTGTCATTCATCTTCTTCTGGTTGTATTTGATCTTCTTTTGGTTGTCTTTCATCTTGTACTGGTTATCTTTTATCATCTTCTAGTTGATCTTCCTTCAGTTCGTGTGGAAGGGCGAAGTCCTTTAGTGGTCGTGATGTGTTAGTGTTTGCTCTCGCTATCGGGTCTGCATTAGGAGGTTGATTGACCATTTCAGTAGGTTGTGGCGTGTTATGGGGTGGATTGGCGGTGGCTGGAGGAACGCTAGAGTTACTCATATTGATAGAACCTGAAGCTAGCTCATCTTCAGTTGCACCTTCCTTTGTTTGGCGAGTGATCTTCGCCTTTGGTTTAGGAGATGATAAAATAACGTCCTTCTTGTTGGAGTTGTTAGTGGTACGGGACTTGGAAGCTCTTGCCAGCGTGACAATCTACAAGAAATAAAATATTAAGGTACCTTTCTCCTAGGGATAGAAAAATAAAATATGCAAGTGCTGAAATTAAATATGCTAAAATTAAACTAGTCCTAACTATTTTTGGATTTTTATGCAAATAAGAAAATGCTAAAATTAAAATATAAATAAATATGCAAAAAGTAAATATGCAGAAAATAAAATATACTAAAGTAAAAATAAAAAGATTTTGACCTAGTCCCAATTAATGTGTTTAGACACCTAACGACAGCGTAAGACTTTGTCAAAAGAAGAATTCTTACTCTATCCCCGGCAACGGCGCCAAAAAGCTTGATTAGTCCAAATTTTAAATATTTATAAACTCTAATTTCTACTTACGTTCAGATCACAAGCGTATGATCCTACCGTGTAGTATAATTGGGGTATCGATCCACATGAATAGTGTATTAGATTTTAAATAATTTTTACTAGTCTAGGTTATCGGATTTTTGATAAAGGGTTGGTGGTGATAAATGCAATCAAGGTACTATAACTAGAAAAGCTTAAACATTAGATAGAGAGTCTTTAGGGTTCAGGTTTCATGTCCTTCTTAATTATGCAAAATACAAGTTTTGATGTTTTTCTACGCCGCATGCGGCATTGTCACTGTCGCATGCGGTATAGATTGTCCCACATTTACCCCGCATGTGACACTGTCACTACCCGCAGGGCGTACTGGGTGTTTGTTTATGCGATTTGAAAGGTTTTCTGATATTGCGATCGGCTTTTGGGCTACCATGACTAAAGTGTTTTAGGTACGAAATTATATTTGTTTCTCTTTACTACCCTGTAGTTGAAATATCCCAAAGACCCCATCTAATATAGGTGCTTTCTAATGTTGTTTCAACTAAGTCTAGTATGTCCATAGAGGAACTAAAACCTAGTCTAAGATATTTTTTATATTATCCTGCCAAGGGAGCCCACTGGGTTCTAACCCTAGTCTTTGAACCGCTGCCAAGCCTCGTTAGCCGAAGTGTTAGTACTTACATGCATTATCCTTCTCATACAATGATGCATTGACTAAGGACCTATTGGTATGTGGAGGATCATTGGCATATAATAGACAGAACTATGTATGCAAGGACGTATAAAAAGATTAAAGTGCAAAAGAAATTCAAATCATAACGCAAAACAAAATGTAAACAAATATTATAACATAATTAAGAATTCAAGTACACTCCTCACCCTAGAGATGAGAAGTTTAGTTTCTCATGGCCATGGCAAAATAAAAGAAATAAAATAATGATAATATAAATTACAACCCAATTGAAGATGAAAGAACCTCTACCTCCTTGGAAGACGCCTTCTCTCTTGCTTGGCTTCCAATGGCTATCATTCTCTATCTAAGTAACTCTCTAACCTAACCTAACAATGAGAATTACTAGCTATAATTTTGGACTTGACACAATTAAACACGCAAAATAAATTCTATTATAAGAGGGGTATTTATAGCATTCCTAAGCACTAGTGGAAGTAGTGGAAGCAATGGAAGTAGTGGGGATCGTTGGGTTCACCCATGATCTATCAGGAATTGTCTAAAAATAGCTTGGCTCTTCAGAAAAGTGTGTTCTTCTAGAAGGCTCATCAGAAAAACCCAGTTTAGAATAGTCCACGGATCGTGCGGTCTCTGTGTATGCCGCATGCGGCATGGAGGAGGCTGCAGAGTCTTCTGACTTAACAGATTTTCTTGTATTTTCACTATTTCGCATGTTGTGCACTTCGTGTGAGGTGTTGCATGCTCCATGTAATGTCTTATTTTGACGCTCTTTTCGGAAATTGCCTAAATATGACATTTTTGCTCTGTTTTTGGCCTAAATACGCAACTTTCTCCAAAACCTGCCAAAATGACTCAAAAACACATTTGCGGTAATAAATTGGGAAAATGACTACATTGCATTTGTTTTTCACCATTTTCTGGAAGAAAAGATAGTAATTTTTGCTATATGTTTTGGCGTCATTAGTTGTCTTTCATCTTTTTTTAGTTGTATTTTCATCTTGTACAGGTTGACTTTGATGTTCTACTGGATGTCATTCATCTTTTTCTAGTTGTCTTTCATGTTCTACTAGTTGTCTTTCATATTCTACTAGTTATTTTTCATGTTCTTCTAGTTGTATTTTATATTCTTCAAGTTTTCTTTCATGTTCTCATGATTGTCTTTCTTCTACTACTAGTTGTATTTCATCTTCTTCTAGTTGTCTTTCATCTTGTTCTGGTTGTCTTTCATCTTCTACTAGTTGTTTTTCATCTTCTAATAGTTGGGTTTCATCTTCTTCTAGTTGTTTTTCTTCTTCTACTGGTTGTCTTTAATCTTCTTCTGGTTGTCTTTCAACTTGTACTGGTTATATTTCATCTTATTCTAGTTGTCTTCCATCTTCTACTGCTTGTCTTTCATATTCTACTGGTTGTCTTTCGTGTTCTACTGGTTGTCTTTCATCTTCTTCTAGTTGTCTTTCATCTTTTACTTGTTGTCTTTCATGTTCTACTAGTTGTTTTTCATTTTCTTCTAGTTGTCTTTCATCTTCTATTAGTTGTCTCTCATGTTCTACTGGTTGTCTTTCATTACCTATTGGTTGTCTTTCGTATTATTCTAGTTGTATTTCATCTGGTACTGGTTGTCTTTCATGTTCTACTGGTTGTCTTTCATCTTCTTCTATTTTTTTTCATCTTGTACTGGTTGTCTTTGATGTTCTACTAGTTGTAATTCATCTTCTTCTAGTTGCCTGTCATTTTCTACTGGTTGTCTTTCATGTTCTACTAGTTATTTTTCATGTTCTTGTAGTTGTATTTCATCATCTTCAAGTTGTCTTTCATGTTCTACTGGTTGTCTTTCATCTACTACTTGTTGTATTTCATGTTCTTTTAGTTGTCTTTCATCTTCTACTGGTTGTCATTCATGTTCTACTTGTTGTTTTTCATGTTTTTCTAGTTATATTTTCATCATGTACTGATTGTTTTTTATGTTCTATTTGTTGTCATTCATCTTCTTCCAGTTGTCTTTCATCTTCTATTGGTTGTCTTTTATGTTATACTAGTTGTTTTTCATGTTATTTTATATATTCTTCTAGTTGTCTTTCATCTACTACTTGTTGGATTTCATCTACTTCTAGTTGTCTTTCATCTTCTACTGGTTGTGTTTCATCTTTTACTGGTTATCTTTCATTTTTTACTGGTTGTCTTTTATCTTCTTCTAGTTGTCTTTTCAACTTGTACATGTTATCTTTGATGTTCTACTGGTTGTCATCATATTCATTTAGTTGTCTTTCAATTTGTACTAGTTGTTTTTCATGTTCTACAAGTTTTCATGTTCTTTAGTTGTCTTTCATTTTATTCTAGTTGTCTTTCATGTTCTACTGGTTGTCTTTCTTCTACAACTTGTTGTATTTCATGTTCTACTACTTCTTCTAGTTGTCTTTCATGTTCTACTGGTTGTTTTTCATTTGATTATAATTTGGTTGATAAGTTTATTTCGGTCGGTTCGATTGTATTTTTGAAAATAAAATAAAATTTTAATTTATCTATTTTATTTTGGTTTTAACCGAATGAACACCCCTACCGACCCTTTGGCCTTTGCTGGTGCACGGACTTAATATGCATTGCAAGCTATTTTTTTAAAACAAATTGAAATTTTAATACAAGTATTGAAATTTTGATACAAGTGTACAAAGCATCGGCCAAGTTTCAACGCAAAAAAACATCATTAAGTGCCATAAAATTTAGTTTGTGTGCCGCCTCTCAATGATATACAGACTGGATCTGCATTCATGCTAGGATTCGAGATTTTCTAGAAATAATGCTAATTTTGTATTATTATTATTTTAAAATGCTAACTGAACAAATTCGGGTCGTTTTCCCGGCCCACAAAGACAGTTTGTGAAGTCAACTTGTGCAGTTTAGTCCACCAAAAAAGCACAATATATAGCTTCATATTGTTAAAAAGCAAACATGAAACCCACCAGCAATTATCTCAAAAAAAAACCCACCAGCAAGATTCCTGGATCCAGTGTGATACAAAGTTAGTGATCCTTGATATTGACAAGTAATACCCTCTTTTCATGAAAAAGAACATTAATTAATGGGTCATAGCCATGGAGTGGATGCGGTCCAATAGACATCAGATCAAATTCAATCCAATATCAACCATCCGATCCGCATTAAGATCGATATGTATATTTGATCCGTACAAAATCTTGATGCAGATCAGTGGACAATGATCTAACGTTAAGCCTAATTTAATTTGATATCTACTGGACGGCCTCCAATTGGGTCACCATAGAAATCAGGTCCACTAACTCCACTCTTATATGCAATTGTGAATTGATCCAATTCCCATCTTATTTCCGAAATTTGAGAGGAACCCGAACCCGAACTCCAACCATACTTAACAGAACAAAAAAAAATTATGTAGCACAAGTTTGGGATTTTGAATTGTTTCAAGTTCAATTTCTGGGTACTATCTCCAATTCTTCCTTCGTAATGAAATATATCAATTAATTTTTCTTTGCATGATACTATCTCAAAAGAAATATATCCATTTAATAAGTTGGGAAAAAGTGGAAAACAAAGTTGAACCTAGCAATGGCCCGATAGGTAGAATCAATACGCACCTATGTCAAAGCATCATATCGAGCTAGTTTCAACTTTCAAGCACTACAGTGTTACTGTGTTAGGCTATACAAGGCCGGTGTAGACATTGATGCTTGAACTTTTTGTTACCACCTCTCATATCACTTGCAGGATATTTGACATGTCTTTATCCACGGTGTCCCTGTCATATTACCATATCATATGTCCAAGTTACCCATTAAGTTAGTATTTAATATAGTAAATAACAGATATGATACCACTTGTGTTTCTCTTTTAGCTACTTTATTTACTGTATTGTTGAATCTGGTGTAGTGATACTCCACATTTAATATAGTAAATTAATAACAGATATTATACACTCTGATTACAGAATCTGGTGTAGTGATACTCCACATGTATTGCTCCCAACTGGATTCCAGTGAATTATTCTATTGGATAGCGCGCCCCAATAAATGAACTATTTTTGGTCAATTTCAATTGGACATATCATTTTGCCCAAAAATGAATGTATCAGTGATCACTTCCAAGTTCAAATAACAGTAACATCAATGCTCCAATACTCGAAATTTGTCGGATCGTCTCGAATGAACCAGCACAATCTTCAGGAATTCATTGGAGTGATCAATTGGAGTGTTGTTGGGGGTACCTTCTATTTCTATAAATGTTAAAAAAATAAAAAGGATAAATTTAAAGATTATAGTTGGATACTATACATTCTAAACAGTTTTGACATCTGCCTAACTTTAGTAACGCATGCATAAACATGAGGTGTAAGTAACATCATCCTTTTAATGGTGCAATTATTGGTCAGCTCATGTCTTTGTCAATATTCATAGTACATATTCGGCCACGGGGATTAAGACTCATTAACATTTCTTAAGACCTTAAGCGGACCGAACAGTCGTTTCTTATAGACAAACTTTAAGCCGATACACTTCAATTGCCATGGAAAATATGAACACTTACCCCAAATACAAAAAAAAAAAAAGTTAAGATACAAGAAAACAAGAAAATGAAACAATATCTTTAAAATAATTATCTCGTTCAAAAAATATAAACAAATAGTAATTCGATAAATGAAGGCCCAATTGTACCACCTAACGAAGTATGACACTTAAACACTAAATTAAAGAATTGTCTAATAGGATGATCAACTTTTATCTCCGTCTAAGTCACAAACCAGTCGTACAAAACATTATAAAATCCATCAAAATATGGAAACCTTGAATTCACATCACCTCAGGTTACCTGACTCAAGCAAATTATGATCGGACGGTTCTTTTAACATGACACGAATCTCAAAACAGCCCCTTTACAGTCTCCATAGGCACCGGATTGAGTTTGGCCCAGATAGGATTAATCTGGGCCGTCCATTTCAATTTGCTTGAGTCAGGTATCTAAGAGGATACGGATCCGAAAACCTTCTCCTTTCCCCGAGTTTAAATCCTCTGAGACAACCCAAATTTTGAGTTTGGATTCGGACCATCTGATCAAAATCTGAACCCAAATATTTAATATTTGTGCTAAAGTAGATCCGTTTGTCCAAGTTCAAACTCAAAATATTTAATATTTAATTTGAGTTACCTTAGGTGATACGAATCCCACCTCTCCACCCTTCTCCCTCCCCGTGTTTGGACTCTAAAGTAAATCAAATTTTGAGTTTGAATCCGGATTGTTCGATCTTAATCTATAATTATCTGGATCAATTCGATTTGAGGTAGAATGCATGGAGCCTTTTAACATTTGTCCTAAAGCCATATCAAAAAAAGAAAAAGAAAAAAAACATTTGTGCTAACGAAGATCGGAGATCGGACAGTCCGAATCTGAACTCAAAATTTGAGTTAACTCCAGGGATATGAATCTTAAGGATATAATTACTAAATTCAAACTATTCATAAGCTATTGCACGAATTTAAAGCGAACCTCCTATATCTAAATAGGCGAGTTCTTTTAATCTGACTGAAATTGAATCTGGACTGTTCTTTCTCAACTGTACAAGCACCTGAGTAGGGGTTTCAATGGGTACGGTACGGGTCGGGTGGAGACATTTTCATACTCATACCCATTAAAATTAATCTTACCCATATCCTATCCATATCCATTAAAAATTGACCTTATTCTACTCTACTCTTATCCGTTAATATTATCGGATAACGAAACGGTAGCGGCTGAATAACAGATAATACTAATATAATAATTAGTTTTATTATATTTTATAAATTAAACATCAAAAACTCATTCATTTCACACATATATAATTGTTTTTCTAGTAAAAAAATAAAAATAAATGTACAATCAATTCCAACTAAATTGTTTTTTATAAAGTAATAAAATTCAAAAATATGAATATATATTTAGGTGAGCTGGAACTTGAATTGAATATATATTTAGATTTTATAATTACCCTATAGGATAACGGGTACGAAATAGTCATTACTCATACCCTTCCCATTTAGTTAACGAAAAACAATTATTATCCATACTCATACTCATATCCAATAAGCTAATGAAAAAAAAAAACTTTACCCATACCCACTTGTCGAATACGATACAAGTCAGATAAACGGCTAAAAAGGTACCATTGACACCCCCTATACCTGGGGCAAATATCCTCCCTGGTACCGTAAAAGATTCCCTTCACTTTACGGTTTGAGATTAACTCCCAGCCGCTTTGGAATTCGGGCCGACGGAGGGGCAGAATTATTGGGCTTTGAGATTCGTGCCAAGTTAAAAAGAACGGTCCAGATCAAGTAATTGTAAAAGATCCCCTCAGGTATGGTATACGGCCCCTCCCCTCTCCAATCATCAAGCCAACACCCAGCATCGAAATTCCTCTATAAATATGCCTCTCACAAGTTTCCGCAACTTGTATCACTTTCAAGAGTGAGAGAAAACCCAAGTCCGATGCCTAAATTGCATCTCTTTCTAAATTGGTCGATTTCGATTAGAAGAATCTTTGATGGCTACACTACCATAGAGAGATTTCCTTGTCTCTCTCCGTCTCTAAAAAAGAGTTTCCCCAAACACTTCAATATCCTTGGAAACCATGGCACATGAGAGTACTACTGTTCCAACTTTTTCAAAACATGCCATGGTTCTTGACTCGCCGGAGCCTCCTTCCGTGTGGAAAGAGGTGACTGGTACGGTGAAAAATGTGCTTGTTCCAAGAGACAATAAACCGTTTTCACCGTCTTGCTTTCTCACAGCATGTATTAAAGGCCTATTCCCAGTGCTTCAATGGGGAAGAAATTATAATTTGAAGTCATTTAGGAGTGACTTCATGGCTGGTCTCACTCTTGCAAGTCTTGGCATACCTCAGGTACATTTCTCTATCTTTTGAAATCTTTTGGACAATATTTCATTTAACCCCTTGTATTTTATTGAAATATTTTGCTTCATATAAGCATGTAGTGCTTCTCAATCATATTTTATGTGGATTTCATTGTTCATAAGACTTGCTTCTCCGGATATCTTTCAAAAGTGCTGAAATATTTTAATTACCTCTTTATACCAAGGTTGGCGGAACCCTGCTACATCTTATGAATAAATAAAATATGAAAATAATTAAAAAGGAAATCTTTCCAACCAAGCTTAATTGATCTTTTTTTATAAGCCAGAGTATGAGGGTCATATGTATGAAAACATAACAAAAGGTGAAAGATACCTTTTTACTTTTTTTATCGGGCTCATGGATTGATCTTTTAAGCTATAAGTATAAGGTAGATCACTACTTGTACTAACTTATTGATTAATTATTTAATTAATTAATGCTGTTTTATTTTGTAGAGTATTGGATATGCAAACCTAGCCAAACTTGATCCTCAGTATGGTCTCTGTAAGTATCAAATTTTTGGGTCAATTATTTGTATTTTTCTTCGTTTGGATGTTAACTCTACCATGTTATATTTGTAATTAATGTATTTGTGCCATGAAATTAATTAGATACAAGTGTTGTGCCACCTCTGATATATGCGGTAATGGGGAGTTCACGTGAGATAGCTATTGGCCCTGTGGCAGTGGTTTCTCTCCTTCTCTCTTCCATGATTCAAAAAGTTGTTGATCCAACGGTGGATGTGGATACATACCACAAGTTGGTTTTCACCGTTACATTCCTTACTGGCATCTTTCAAGCTTCTTTTGGCCTTTTGAGGTGCTCCACCATCTCTAACCTTTATTTTAGCACTTATTATTTCTAATAATATATAGAAAAACTGTAAATTTTGGTCCTTTAATAAAAAAAAAAATTAGCTTCTCTGACATTTATTTGCACCAAATTAATTATATAACTTACAAAACACATCAAACTAGTTCTTGGACTTTGAAAAAAATAATTAAGTTAATCTCTGAACTTCTAAAAACTAACTCTTAAACTTCTCTCAAAATAATCAAGCTAGTCATTTCTTTTCTCCCCCAAAGGATAAATTTGGATCTCGCTGAAAAGTCCTATGACTAGGCTAGAAGTCTGATGCTCAACTGCAATCTAATTTCATAGGCCATTTTTTTTTTAAAAACAAGTTGTAGAACCAATACTTGAATTATCCCTAGAAAATAAATTAGATCCCCATTGTTCACTTTCAAAATTATGGGAACTTTAGTTACTTGTATTTATGTCATTTGTTGTAATAACTCTTCACTGATACATATAACCACATAAGCAACCACAGGCTTAGCTAATTATATTTAATTCACACTAAAAGAAGAAAGAGATTGTATCCGCTACTTTTCCAAAAGAAAGTAAAGTCCTATTATTCCAATTTGGGTGTTTAATTTAAGACGAACAGATTAAAACGTTTCGATTTAGAATTCAAAGACCTTTTTATGTGAATCTGATGCGTTTGTTTTTTTACGGTACGATTTGGAATAGATTTTCCCTACTTTTCCTTTTAAAATAGTAGATGATACTGGTCGTGAAAGAGACACTTAAAGAAAAAATAGGTGACCTGGAAAGCCAAATCTAGATTATATATCATGTACATTCTATTAAGTATCATGTCTATTACAGATTACTGTTTAGTGCAGCATGCTTAGGCTTTATATTCCTTGAGTCTATCTGTATCATGTAATGAACTTTTTGGGGCTAATTTTAGGTTGCATGCTTTTCACAATTTCACTCGTATGATCTAAATCTACAAATCATTAGCTTTGGTCCAATTATACTTTCAGAATATATAGGTTTACTTCGATGGTCATTTTGATAACAGCGCTTATATCAGCAAAATTGCTCTGGTACAACTTGCTACCAAGGAGCCTTTTAATTTAAATTCTAAGCACACTATTATTTACAAGCTAAGTCAAAGATGCATTACATTGTATTTTTCTTTGCTGTTTTGTTAGACTAGGATTCCTTGTGGATTTGTTATCTCATGCGGCTATAGTTGGGTTCATGGCCGGAGCAGCTATTGTGATCGGCATGCAACAGTTGAAAGGGCTACTTGGACTCAGTCACTTTACAAACAGTACAGATGTGGTTTCTGTCATAAAAGCTGTCTCTTCTGCGGTTCATCAACCGGTAAATTTAATATGAAGCCATACAATGGGATATTCCAAACTGGGGATTTTAATAACAACAATTTAAGGTATTATCACAATAAAAGTTAGATTTGTAAATTGAAGGTCGGTTTTGGCTTTTACCAATTGATTTACAAACCCTACTTTAAAAATGAAAAAACATTGATGTTATATTAAGTGAAAATGTTTGAACTAATTATAATTTTTTTTATTACAGTGGCACTCTGGCAATTTTCTCATAGGATGCTCGTTCCTCATACTAATCCTCATCACAAGATTCATAGTAAGGATAAGAATCAACTGAATCATTGTCCTCCTTTTAGAGGCCAAAATTTTGTGAAACATGCATTACACATTCCCACTAATTATATTTAACATACAAGAGTAATTAAAATGTAGGCGAGGAAGAATAAGAAGTTTTTCTGGTTATCAGCGATTGCGCCCCTCCTCTCTGTAGTTCTCTCGACCCTTATAGTCTTTATCACAAGATCTGATAAGCACGGTGTCAAGATAATACAACATGTGCATGGAGGCCTAAATCCAAGCTCTGCGAAGCAAATACAGCTCACACAACCATATGTAGTGGAATGTACCAAGATTGCGCTAGTATGTGGAGTTATCGCACTCACGGTATTTGTTCTCTCTTTTGAACTTCATACATTAAAGGAGGCTGCTCTGTGTGATAAATCACTTATTTAGTATATTAATTGGACTTTTAGGAGGCAATTGCTGTTGGAAGATCATTTGCATCGGTGAGAGGTTATCGTCTCGATGGCAACAAAGAGATGATGGCAATGGGTTTCATGAATGTAGCTGGGTCTTTATCATCATGTTATGTTGCCACTGGTTAGTTTTCATTAAATAATATTACCAGTAATTATGCTTCAGGCAACTTATGCATAATATATAAATTAGCAAAATTTGGCACAAGAGGCTAAATAATTGACCTGAATATCGAGTTATCCAATTTTGAATATATCCTTTCATTCACTCCCAAATAATTGTAGAGACCCAAAGGAGATCTCTTGCTTAAAAATCAAATTAAGCATTAACATAAAATATGAGACTAAACATAATCAAACTAATTTTCTTCAGTAGTCTTTTAATTGTGATTTATTTGTTCATCTATGTTGATCTAAAAACCTGCAGGATCTTTCTCGCGGTCAGCAGTTAATTTCAGTGCAGGTTGCAAAACAGCTGTTTCAAACATAGTCATGGCAGCAACTGTATTTCTCGCACTGCAACTTTTTACACGGCTATTGTACTACACCCCTGTAGCTATACTCGCATCTATTATTCTGTCAGCCCTGCCAGGATTAATTGATTATAAGGCAGCAATGAGCATATGGAAGGTCGACAAAATGGACTTTCTGATTTGCATGGGAACTTTCTTAGGTGTTTTATTCGGATCAGTTGAAATCGGCCTATCTATTGCGGTATGATCATCAATTTTCATTGACATTTTCAGTAAATGCTTTACTTTAATACCATTTCCTTTTTATATAATAATGTACTGGCTTCCTGTCCCTTTAATCGTCTTGTAAGTCCTCTGCTTTTGTTTAATTTAACTGATATTGACTAAAGGGAGCCTTGCAACGATATGAGAGGTTCTAGTGAAATCCTACCACATAGTACAGAAAACCTAAATACATGTACCTGTTAACTGGTGTCATTTTACCCCCAATTTAAATAAAATAAAAGAAGTGTACAGTACAGAATTCTCCATAACATAGAACCATGAGATATCTATATCTACATAGCTCACTGAGGTTTATGTGACCCTGTACCTTCTTTTGCAGATAATCATCTCCTTTGCAAAGATTGTTATAAGAGCAATACGACCCAGCATGGAAGTTCTTGGAAGAATAGAAGGCACTGAGATCTTTTGTAGCATCAGACAGTATCCTATGGCGATTCCAACACCAAGTGTGTTTCTAATGCGTGTTGATTGCTCTTTTCTCTGTTTCATGAATGCCAATTTCATAAGAGAAAGGTAAATTGTTTTCTAGTGCATGTTCATTTTATTCAGTTGATATACTATCTCGGTAATTAATTAAGTCAAAACTGAAACGAAAATCTTCTCAATTCGATTAAGCAGGATTATAAGATGGGTAACAGAAGAATGTGACACAATGAAAGAAAAGACCGGAGACAAGCTCCAATCGATCATTATCGACATGTCAAGTGCGAATTAATATTTTAATTATATCTTTTACAGTCTTTATTTCTTATTGAAAGGTATTGAAATAACCACCTCTGTTTTGTATTTTTTTTTCCCTCAGATGTGATGAATATCGACACCTCAGGACTCGCCACATTAGAAGAAATACACAAGGAACTAGTCTTTCTTAATTTACAGGTCAGATAGTTTAAACACAAATGCTCAAGGAAAAAAAAGAAGCAAAGATTGCACTTTCTTTTTCCCTCTCATTTGGTACCTACCAATCAGTATCAATAATACCCAGTTCCGATATGCTGATCTTCTCATTTAATTATCTTCTTATGTTCCACTCTGGTTACATGTCATAATTATGTGTCCGGTTTGATACCAGTTCATACTGCCAGATGCTGGTATGAAGTATCCAGAATTTGCATTCCTTAGATAAAGCACTTCTTATATAAAAATCATCATTGCAAATTGCAGGTGGCTATTGCTAATCCATCATGGACAGTAATTCATAAAATGAAGATTGCTGGACTTACTGGTCCAATTGGAGGTGACTGGATCTTTTTGACAGTAGCAGATGCAATGCAGGCTTGTCTTTCTTTTAAGAGAGACAGCGTTTGATAAAACTAATAACATAGACCTTCTTAATATCATATCCTTCTTCTAAAATGCTTTCTTTTAATTTCTTCCTTAACAAAGTATTTAGCATGTGTGGATGTGTAGCCATGCTGATACATGATAGTGTATTAAGAGAACATTTCTGTGTACTGTACTGTTGTGGAATACTGGGTACTTAAAAATACTATGTTTCAATATATAAACGGCCTGTTGTACTAGAACTTATCTTGCATGATTATCTGATTGTATTATTCTTTTAGCTTTTTTTATTTCCAGCATGCAACAGCATTGGAAGTTTCCAATTGATGTTATCAGAATATAAAATCGTATTTAGACATGATTAAATTTTGAAAGCCCTCAAATTGAGATGGCAGGAATTTAATTTCCAAAATCACCTAATTGAAGTCAATATTTGGATAGTAATTGGCAGCTAAAAGTTGGGGGCTCTAATAACCGACATTTTTATTAATATCCAAAGTTAATTACAAATTAATAAATATATCCAGAATCAGTGGGTATTTCGAAAAATGTCCAAACCGGCCAGATTCTGGCCGGTTTCCTCTTCCACCAGAACCCGGCCAGAATCTGACCGGTTTCCTTTTTTTTTTTACCCGTTTACACTCTATAAATATGGGTCTTTCCTCTTCCTTACAACATAATAACTGTCTCTTTCTTCTCTTAATTAGAAGATTCAGGAAATGTTTTTTTTTATTTTATTTAATTTTTTATATTTTTTTATTTTTTAGAATAATTAATTTAATACCCCATCTTTCTCTCTCTCCCCTTCACAACTCACTCAACTCACAAAAGAGAAAGGGAGAAAGAGACAGAGAAAAAGAGAAGGCGATTTTTTAGGCGAAAAGGCCGATATTTGAAGGGGCCAAAAGAATGAACAATAACAACCGAGGTAGGTCGTCCAATCATAGCCTAGTGAGAGGAGGGTCAATTAGTGATCGAGGTAAAAATGAGAAAAAAAAGTACAAGTGTCAAAGATGCCCTGATACGCAGACATGTCGATCATTCATACAGCCGGAATTTCTTAGCTATAAAATTTCAGACGATGACTTTGTGGAAAACCCCTACGGCTATGGGTTAAAAAAAATAAGGTTGATGATCCAGAGCCACCAACATCGGACGATGAGTTTGTTCCGTGTACTTATACTGGTAAGGCTACCACTTCGTCTGCTGTGACTGATCCAGATCCGACAAAATCGGCTCGTTCTAAGAAGTAGTATTAGTAGGGTTTAAAATTTGGATGCATTTGAGCTTGGTTCTAAGAAGTAGTATTATTGTAGTTGGATGAATTATGTTGTAATTTATTTGAGTATTAATTAAATAAGAATTACTTTTTTATTTAGTAGTCACGTGTTGTTTCCTTTAAAGATGAAGGCGTGAGAAAGAATTCAGAGTCACAATTAAATTCGCAGCCAAGTCAGACTTGCATCACAAATTGTAAATAAAAAAGAGTCTCGTAGCCAATTCAGAGTCATAATTAAATTCGCTGCCAATTCAAAGTCTCGTACAAAACAGTAAAGTACACACAAATTGCAAATAAAGTCCACACAATTTTCAAATAAAGTCCGCACAAATTGCAAATAAAAAAGTTCTGAAAGCAGCATCTAAATAAACAAGTTCACAACATGCATATAAATCACCTATTACTACCACGCCTAAAACTAAATCCGCGAAAGAAACCACTTCCAGAAGATGGCCTACCAAATGGCCTACCAAATGGCTCTGCTTGGCTTGCAGATGCCCTTGTTGTACGCCTATTAGTTGACCTCCTCAGTTGGATTCCAGATGGCTCTTCTTGCACCACAACCGCCTCTCCTCCTATGGCAACTGCCTCTCCCATTGCTTCGGTAAACATAGCAGATGCATCTAAACGACTTGTAGCTGTGCTAAACCGTGACCCTCCGGACCTACTTACCTCTACCATAACTCGCTCATTTTCTTGTGCAGTTGCTGCGTTTCTTGCCTCTACATTTGCATTTGTTACTTAGTAAGTTGGTATAATTGGAAAGAAGTATAATTTTTGATTAATATTACATACCTCTTCGTTGCCTATTGGTAGTGGAACGGCAAGGCTGATGCCCCATTCGTCTACATTCCATTTCATCCATCGTCATTACATGACGGATGTGTTCGCCTCCCAACCCTAATCCAACCCTTGCTCGGAAGGATTCTTGCTTCAGTATTAGCAGGTCATTTTGGCATATTACCAATGGGAACAAACACCCCACTCCAAGTACTTTCAAGATAGTTCACAGTATACCAGTCTGCAACAAATTGGTCCTCGCACCAGTTTCGGTCATGACAAACAGCTAAGACATGAGCGCACGGAATAGAAGTTAATTGGATACCTCTGCAAGTACATTCCATTTGGTTGTCGGGACCGCATGTCACAATGTACACGAACTCCCTATGAGTAAGTTCCATATTGCCTATGTCGCTGCGGGTGCAAGGAACGTACTCATCTGGGGATGAAACTTGGTACTGACCTTGGCCGTGTGTATAACGCACCAAATGCATTCTTGCAGCTTTCTCCTAATGTTTTCTGATATTTTGCAAAACTCGGTTGGAAAAAACCTGCTTCTTGTCTTTTAATTTCATTGCTCGTTGTCACCGCTGAACAAACCATTTGTTGCACTTGTAGAACATATCCTCTACTATGGTAGCCACGGGCATCATTATTGAGCGACTCGGAGCCGTTTGTTGTCATGATACCAAACCGGTATCCTCCATCACAGATTTGGAAAATCTTCTCATAATTAGACGGCTCTATCGCATCACTAGGACGTACCTTGCCCACCTTCCTTAAAAATGCATTACACCTTGGATTTAGCTGCACAAAACAAAGAGATGTTATTTCATTTTCAGAATAGTCTTATAAAATAATTAAACAAAATATTATAAATTAGACATACCTGAGCAAACTCTTCGAACATCTCTTTCAACCTTCTTGGCTTCTTCTTCTTCGCTCCTTCTCTGAAACTCCATCCATACCACTTGTCCTTTCCACAGTTCTGGACCAGGTTGTCAGCAACATGCTGTATACAAAACCTGTGCACAAAAAGCTCAGGAGACCATCCGTATTCTGCTGTCAGTGCAGCTTTGATCCCCTTGTGCTGGTCCGATATAACACAGACGAATTTATCATATCCGAGCACTTCATTCCTCAACCACTGTAAGAAAAAACTCCAATTCTCACTATCCTCCTTATGCACAATTGCAAATGCAATAGGCAATAATTGGTTCTCGGCATCATAGCCGCAAGCTATCAAAAGCCTCCCCTCATACCGCCCAGACAAGAAGCATGCATCTATGCTGATTACTGGTCTCAAGTACTGAAACGCTACAATGTATGGACCAAAAGCCCAGGCTACGGCTCTGAACTGAACAGCATGTCTCATAATTTCTCCTGATTCTTTATCTCGTATTGGACTGGTCAGAAATTGGTACTTCAAGCTAGGATTCTTGTCACAAATTGCCATAAACAGTGGTCTCAGCAAGCTGTATGAAGTCTCCCAACTCCCAAATTGTCGGGCTATTGCAAGCTCACGGCCCATCCACAGTCAGTTGTATTTCGGGGTTACATTGGCATACACAAATAAAACACAATATGCCACTGTCTGGATACTCATACATGGATCGTTCTTAATGCTTCTCTCAATAACATCGGCAATGATTGATGCCGTTAGACATTCATTGTCGATCCTTGTATACTTAGTTCTACATGTGTGAGGCTTGTCTTGCTTCGTTATAACCCATACATCTCCATATCTCGCTGGTTTTCCCCTAAGTTCGTAACCACAACGCAGGTCATTGCACACCACATGAATCCGATCCCTGTCACTTTTCCTTATTCTAATCTCCTGATTCTTATTAACATGGTGCTCTCTAATTTTCTTCATTAGATCATCTTTGCTTTTAAAATATTGGTCCGACGCCAGCTCACCTTTGTACTCAATATGTTGCCCATAGTAACCAATATATGCTTATCTAAACTCTGATACATCATTGCAGTCTGGGAATGGGTGCGTATCAGTCCGGCCACTAAGCGGCATATTCTCAATATTATGACCTATGTGCCATTCAGCTGTTTCAACCGGACCATCTTCACCACAACCCTCCAGGTGATCAGAGTCCCCCCACATTTCTCCCTCAAATTCATCCATACTCCTCATATCATCCTCCGGAATTTCATTAATATAAAAATTCGACCAAATTTCATCATCTACTAGTGCCGGTCTGGGGTAAGGGATACTGGAGGTAATTGTAAAGGCGCCACATGTACGGGTCTAGGTGGGGATGAAACTGAGTGTCTTCGTTGGGGTGCTGGTGGAGTGACGTAATTGTATGTTTCTGAGTCAGGTTCGATTAAAGGAACGGAGTGTGTATGTTTCTGGTTGTGTTGTATAAGGTGGTGCAACTGATCCAGAGCCAGAACTTCCAACGCCGGGATCTATCAGAATTCTTTTGGCATAGATTTCTATTATAAAAACCCCTTGAGACTTCAAATAACCGTACATGCCTCTCCAAGTACTTTCATCTAGTAGTTTCGCAATAACCCATTTCCCGTTGGAATGATGGTTATGTCGGGTTGCCAATTCTAAGTTCCTCCTTTCTGGGTTATAACCAGTGTATATGTAAACCATGAATTTCAGGTCCAAAAGTGAGATATCATCGGGAATCATAAATGAAGTAATTGCATCTTTGTTGTAATAAGCCCCGTGTGCATTACTAAGCATCTTCCCACCATAGTGTAATGAAATAAAGGCCATGATAAACAAACTACATTTTAGAAAATGGTAAACAATTGTCAGGTTACTAATTTACATGTCTGTATACATATTTATTTTAGAAAATAGTAAACAATTAAAGGTTACAAAACCCTAAAAAATTAAATGGATCATGTATGTATACATGTAATAGTCAGTCCACTAAACTCTAAAAAATTAAATGAGTGTACAGTAATTATTTTTAAAGAAATTAAATTAATTATTTTTAATAATTAAATTAATTATTCTAAAAATAAAAAAAAAACATTACCTGAAACCTCGAACGAAGAAAGAAGAAAGAGACAGTTATTATGTTGTAAGGAAGAGGAAAGACCCATATTTATAGGGTGTAAACGGGTTAAAAAAAAAGGAAACCAGCCAGATTCTGGCCGGCTTCTGGGGGAAGAGGAAACCGGCCAGATTCTGGCCGGTTTGGACATTTTTCAAAATACCCACTGATTTTGGGTATATTTATTAATTTGTAATTAACTTTGGATATTAATAAAAATGTCGGCTCTAATAATAAATCGAAGAAGAAATTATATAAAAGATGAGTCGGCAAAAGGAGAATGTTTTATAATAGAACTTGTATTGTACATAAAAGATGCAGATGAGTCGGCAAATGGAGATATCTGTAAAAAGTCGATTAATTAGAAAATTTGAGGCCTCTATCATTTCCAGATAAAATTCAACAATGTTGATCAAATGTATGCAACGTTCAAGTAAAATTAGGCTTTTGACTTGCATCTACACAAAAAAGGCCTCTTATAAAAACCCATCTTTAACCAAGTGCTTTCTTTAAATAAGAGAGCCCGGTCGTAACCAAACAGCCCAATTTATATAACAGAATTATCCAAAAATAGGCCGATATGAAAATTCTTTACTGGGCTGAAGCAATAGAACAGAATCTGAGCAGTAAGCCTACCATCACTACAATAGCGCTGCGCCTGTCGGTAGTCGGTACTCGGTGCTATAAAGAGAAAAGAGTCACACCG
Organism: Carex littledalei; assembly: GCA_011114355.1. NCBI lineage: Eukaryota > Viridiplantae > Streptophyta > Magnoliopsida > Poales > Cyperaceae > Carex > Carex littledalei. Next base: position 2,302,491 of record CM022096.1, on the reverse strand, counting down.
CCGCTCGCGTCTTCAGGACGATTCTCCGGCAAGTCTGATGGGATACAATCGCTCCAGGCGGTTACGGGGAGCTTCCTCTCACCGGGAGAAAACCAGAACCGACCGGGAGCTCTCCTTGTAATCCTTGTGTTTTTTTTTTTATATTTCTGCTTCAAGTTTTATGGAGAGAGTCCTAGGGAAACCTTTCTAACAAAGAGATAAAAGATGTGATTCCTTATTTTGGTGAGGAGAAAGTATTGATATGGTATTGTTGCATGTGCAGGGATGATGAGGCTGGTACATCGCTGCCGAGGCAAGAAGGTTTTTTGTTTTTCTCTCTTTCTTATTTTCTTTCCAGCCTTTTGGTTTTCAAGTGTTTTACTGGCAAGGAGTACTAGAATTTTATGTAGTGAAGTACATGATTCAGTTTGGGAAAATTAACTCACCGGGGATGATCACTTTTCATCCTTTATGCTAGTAGTTATGTTAATTGGTCTCTTGCAATTAGTGAATTGAACAAGCTTTACTTAGCAAAATTACTACTCAAAGAGGAAGCAATCGGGATTTGGGGATGATTTCCAATGCTTCTAAATTTGGTTATGGAAATTTTCAAGCTATTTCCACTCTTCCATTTTTTGTAGACTCCCATTTTCAATCTGTCTTCTCATTGGTGTCTTATATTTCTAAAGAAATGCATGATTAAATGAAATGACAACATCATTCATTATTGTTTCTTGTTTATTATATTATTTGCATCCTCTATTTGACTTTTGTTTTTGTAGAGGAAGAAAGTAAAGATGAATCACAAGCTCCGAAAATTCATCTTGCAATGTGGGTATGTTGAAAATGCACATATTTGCATAACAAGTTAAAAACAGAAGTGCGCTATCAAACAAGAATAATTTGTTTCAATTTTCAGGATTTTGGGCAATGTGATATCAAGAGATGTACTGGTCGCAAGCTCTCTAGATTTGGTCTTCTAAAGGTCCTCTCTTTTTTCATGACTTTTCCTTGATTAACAGTTTTTGAATGGCTCATATAAAATTTTGCAGGATTCCCTGCCTGTTCAGCTTTTGCAATGTTAATTAGCCTTTAATACAATTCTTTGTAACGAGAACACTTGTTCTTATGAGGTGATATACACATGAACAATTCTTATTTCTAAAGACATGATCAAATGATAAGGATCATAATTTTTGTGTGTTATTTTGGTCATTACAATATAACCTTAATCCTTGTTAGTAAATACTGAGTAGCTGTCTGAAAGGATGACTAATGGTAGGTAGCATTTTTTAATTCATCGATAATGCATATATATTCCTAAATAGTGAATGTAAAGTGCTTAAAGTTCTTCTTTGATTGCATAATCTGATTATTGTAGCATTTCTCTTGTAATAATCATAATAATAGATGTATTGTGAAGTTAACCAAAATCTTACTAATCCATTTTGAGCTTTTGGAAATATTGTAGGAATTGCGTGTGACAAATAGTTTTGGAGGAGTTGTCTTAAGGTACTTCATTGTTTTTTCTCTCTGCCCAAGACAGTTGCCTGGGGAAGAGGTGTAATCTCCATTTATCCTGGGAGTGGCTCAAAGCTTCTTGCACATGGGAGGGCGTATTGAAAATCTATATTTTGTTTGATTATACAAACATTTTACTTGTATCAGTTCTTATTTCCTGCCTTTAACAGCCCAGTTGGTAAGCAGTGTGTATCAAAGGAAGATGGGGAGTTGATAAAAAGAAAAGGCTTGGCTGTGGTTGACTGCTCATGGGCCCGCTTAAATGATGTTCCTTTCATTAAGCTCCGCTGTGGGGCACCCCGACTTTGTAAGTACTACTGTCATATATAGACCAGGTTCAGGTAACGTACCGGTTAAGTTCATCATATAGGCAGATTAAAATGCATATAAGATCTGCCAGGTTATTCACAATTGGAGAAGTTTTCAGTACTCTAGCACAGAAATTATCACACACTTTCTTCTGTAATTTTTAAAAGTACTTAACCATCCTCTCTTGATCATTTAAGAGAGTTAAATGACTAAAGGAGATTCTGTTTGTGCTGGCGTTTGGCAACTTGGAATATTCATTATATGTTTGTTATTTACTTGACAAAATTGATCTTATTTGGGTGTCAGAATTTTTGTTATTTTGCAGGATTTAAGTGATGTTTTGATGTTCTATAACTTTATGTTAAATGGATGCAGTGCCCTGGTTAGTGGCAGCAAATCCTGTTAATTATGGCCGACCATGTGAGTTGTCTTGTGTTGAAGCATTGTCAGCCGCACTTATAATTTGGTACTTGTTCTTGACCCAATTATATTCAAGAATACTTTACTTTTTGTCAGCGACGCTAGAGAATAAATCACAATGACAATTATTCACAATCTTGAGATGTTTCTGGAAGCCAGTGAAAATATTTCAAGACCTAAAATCAAGGTTCTTAATGCAGATTGTTGCATGTTGCAGTTGCCCAATTAGTGGTAAAATGGAAACCAAATCTCAATACTGTTTGATTTGCATAATCTATGAGCCATCTGGATGGCATCCCGAGTGATGTGTTTTTTGGGACTTTCTATGAAAATTGTCAATAATTCTCAAGATGTGACCATGTTGAATGATCGTATCCCTAGTTTCACTTGACCTGCTTGGATCTGACCGGACCTGCAAAATTTAAAATTATTAATAAAAGAGGAACAGTTCTAACCAGGCTGGAATCATTGCCACCACTGGTCCCAACAAGAATGGAAACTCTTGATCGGGACTTATTTGTACTATGTTTTGCATATAATTGTGCAGGGCATGAGCATTCATTTACATGACAGACTGACAGTAGTTTGAGAAGTATCGATACAAAGATAGATTGAAACCGTATATCAACGCTATTTTTAAAATTTTATGGAGATAGTGGAAACTTCTGAATTATGAGAAGAAACCATATCAGTGTTATATTCTAGATTTTATGAAGGGGGCAATTTGATTGGTATTTAATTATTATATTGAAACTTGCTATCTTTTATTGTTATACCTTTTTTTTGCACAGTGGGGAGGAGGAGATGGGAAATCTGCTCTTAAGTAAATTTAAATGGGGCCATTCATTTTTGTCTCTGAACAAGTAAAGCTTTCTCAACCTTTTTTAACAGTTTATTTTTTTTTTTTTTTAAATATGCACTTAACTATTCTCTACTCAAGAGAGGTACTTTACTATTCTCTCTTTTTTGTAGTACTTTACTATTGCCATTTCATCTTATAACTATCGTGTTCATCTAACTTCTCTTTGCTTTATTCGTGGCATGTATTATTGTGGGAATAAGATTTTATTCGAATATTTTTATTCAGAAAGTTCGAAATAATAATTATTGATTTGAATATGCAGAGAACTGCTGAAAGCTTATTCACACTGTGAGAATGGCTCTGAAATTATCTCTGTTCAGAATTCCTGGTTGTCACAAAATTCTAAAATTTCAATGCCTATTCCTTCTTCAAATGGTATCCTATTAAATTACACTGCTTTTCTCTTTGTTAAAAAATTCTAATTGAATTAAAGTGAAGTACCCTTGTAATTATACTTTACTATCAGTTGAACTTTTTGTTAGAAATTGACACCATCAGATTAAAAATATTCTCTTTGACCTTGCATATATTTTATCAATTCCTTAAAAATTTGAAAATTATACATTTAGAATTCTAATTCCAAGCCAAAAGAAATCATTTAGAAAATTTTGGGCAACTTAAGAGAGAAGCAAAGTTCTGTATTATAGCATGTCACTCTAATGACCCTAGGACTTGATAAAATTTGGTCATAAATTTAATATTAGTATAAGATGTTGGTCTTTTGAAATTTCTAAATTAGTTAAATTTTTTGTTAGATGGACAATTGAAAAAAGAGGATCAGAATGAAAAAGAAGAGGCATCAGAGTGTGAATCTGACGAAGATGAAGGTTTGCCACCACTCGAAAAGAATTTGAACCATCTGACAGTTGATGAAAGTGAAGATGAGGAGAGTGAAGAAGAGAGGGAGTAAATTAGAGAAAAATAAGAACAGAACTTTTGTATGTGGTATCTATAGTCGAGCCTGTAATATTTCATCTAGAGTTGCTTTTATTTTAGTTTTAAATTTGGCATTGTGCTGAGTTTGCAATAGATACAAGTGTGTTTTTAATAACAGCTTGCTCATATGGAAAATTAATTTCCTTTTAGCTTATGATTATATTGTTAGCTTATTGTGCTCTAAATTTTTACAGAATGATCGAAAAGAAGTAACATATATCATTTTTTTTTTGTTATTTATGCCAATTTGGTGCTATCTTAATCTCACATCAAATAATTCAACAAAACATCAATGTGTAACAGAAGCCAGGAGAAAATTGAAATCGTAGGAACTGTATGTTGTTTGTTGGTTTGTATAATTCTGTCTTCATTTTTACGCGTAAAAAGAAAATTGTTAGTACAAATTGCAACCATTAACAACTGAAGTGAGAGCTTGAAAGCTCTGAGTGGACAACATAGTAAGGGTTAATTTCTCATATACCCTTCTTCAATTTCTTATTTACCCCTATACTCTTCATTATATCTAATATATCCTCAACTTTTTCTTTTCTTTCTTATTTGCCAATGAATAATTATCCATATTTAATGAGTCATTTAAATCTATTATTGCCAATAATACCCTCATGTTCATCTCTTTGCTTCAATTATTTTTTCACTTCATTGAAGCGCCTAATTATAACACCTCTGGATCGCAACATTCTTAAAAATACGAAATGCAGCTGCTTTCGTCTCCCATTCATTGTTAATCTGCTTATGCTTTTGTTCCTCTACATTTTCAAAATTCTCAATTTTATCAAACAACATCGATAAATGAGAGCTCCTGAACACATTTATCAACGCCTTCATGGTCCAAGCGAAAACCTTCTCTTGAGAAGCAACCAATGGTGTAAAAGGACGAACATCACAGGCAAAAGTTTGTAGTATTAAGTCAAAAAGGGTTTTCAAGATATGTCATCATTAGTTGGTATTGTATCATAGTACCTATTGTTTGTTGATACTATTTTTGGGAGAAAATTTCAATTTTTTCTTTGAGAGAATTATTGTTTGTTGTTGAACAAGTGAATTTCAGCATGCACTAACTTGGTGGAAGCACTCAACTGGTTATTAAAAAATACAAAGAATGACTGGCAAAATAAATTATCCGTAGGTGTTAGGCGCTTCAATGGAACGAAAAAATAATTGAAGGAGACTTGTGAAAATAGAATAATTATATTCATCCCCGCACTCCAGTCCCCTCCTCTGTTCCCGCAGCTACAGTAGAAGAAGGTTGTACTATTGTCCCCACTAATTATATGGTCCCCCCTTTCCCAGTTTCTGCACTTGTCCTCACGTCAACTTTCATAGGTATAAATACTTGGAAAATAAGAGATTAGTACTTGCAAAGTAAGATATTAATACTTGCATGCATAACTCGATATGATTATCACCTTTTTTCAGTCCCCCAATGGTCCCCGCGTCAACCTTCCTCTAATGAAGTTGTGGGGACCTCGTATCCCCGCATCAACATTCCTATAACAAAAATAGTTGACCTCATAGGTATAAATACTTCAGTGCATAGGTATCAATATTTGCAAAATAAGATATAATACTTTGATGTGTAACTTGATATGATCAAACGCCTGAAAATTAAACTTTGTACAATGTATATACGTATAAATACTTCAGTGCATAAGTATAAATACTTTCAATACTTCATATTAATACTTTCATACGTCATCCATCGTAATTAAGTATTGCGGTCCCCCCATATAGTTATGGCAATATTGATATTTTTAGAAACGTGTATGGTCTCCCCCCCCCCCCCCCTCCATTTAGTTTGAGTGGTCCCCCACAGGTATTTATGGTGCGGGGATAGTTTGGGAGATTTGGTTAGGAAGACAATTATTTACGTGAAAATATTTTCATACATAGGTATAAATACTTTCGTTTATAGGTATAAATATGTTCGTTCATAGGTATTAATACTTTAGAAATTGTGCGGAAACGATACGGTTAAATAAGGAAATTGTGTGGGGACGGTCCCCCAGGTTAGTTATGGAAGTTATGTGCGGAGATAGTGCGGGGATAGAGGTGCGAAGACAGTTATCAGCATCCGTGAAAATAAGGGTATTATTGCCAACAATAAATTTAAATGACTCATTAAATATGGATAATTAATTTCATAGGCAAATAAGAAAGAAAAGAAAAGGTTGAGGGATATATTAGATATAATAAAGAGTACATGATAAATAAGAAATTGAAAAACTCTTGAAGGATACATGAGAAATTAACCGTAAAATACTCGGTATTTGACGAACCAAGTGTCAAAAAAATATTTATAGCACCAACTGGAAGTTATAGTTAAGTGTATTACCTCCAAAAGCTATAAAAAAAATAAGAAAAATGAGTTGTGTAACAGAAAAATGCATTTTGTCTAAATAAACTAAATTTGAGTTATTTGAAAATTCTTTATTGTAATAACAAAGGAGTGAGCCTATGGTGCTATGCATAGCACGGATGGGGTCCGTGCTACGGCTCAAAATTTGACTTTTCAAAATCCTAACGGTCAATCCAACCGTTCAATGTGATAACCATATGAATATGTACTTGCAAACTAAATTTTATATTTTTTCGAATTTTTTTACTATTTTTTTAGATAGGTAGAATTTTGATGGTCCAGAATTTTCAGAAAACACTGATTTTTCTACCTATCTAAAAAAATAGTAAAAAAATTCGAAAAAATATAAAATTTAGTTTGCAAGTACATATTCATATGGTTATCACATTGAACGGTTGGATCGACCGTTAGGATTTTGAAAAGTCAAATTTTAAGCCGTAGCACGGATCCCATCCGTGCTATGCATAGCACCGTAGGCTCACTCATAACAAAGTAAGCAAATAGTGGGGCTGGTTCTGAATTTTTTAATGGTTACAGCGTACCTAGGTCCTAGGTCTTGAACACTACTGGTTTTATTTATGAAGCGATCAAGTACAAAATTATATACTTGCAATTTAATAATCAAACTGTTTTTTTAACAAGCAGTGTTCTACCTGTTCTGCTTGATTCAAGCCTCCTAATTATTGGTCCAGTTTGCATCGCGCATAGTTTATTTTTAAGGTCAAACAGTCAATACAGGTGTAATGTCTATAGAAATAACAAAAGGAGAAATAGCATGACATGGTTGATCAGATCAGCATCGCCACCGAATCATGTCGTCACATTTCTCAATATCAAAATAAAGTTTCATGTGGCGTTCAAAATAAAGTAAACTCCAACCCCCGAAATTTTTAAAACTACTGTTGTTTAAAAAAAAATAAACAAAAAAAACATCGTTTTTGGAAAATTCGAAATCTAACACGGCTGCAGAATGATTCTGCGGACTCAAATGCTGGAGACCGCACAAGCGTTCTGCGGACCTTTTTTTTCAAACTTTGAGATATCTCATAAATGGGGCACGCATTCTTAGAACAAAAAAATATTAAAAAACCAAAAAATTTGAGATATCTCATACAGATGCACGTGGTGCCTCGATAAAACACCCAAAAAAAAAATGGGTCCGCAGAACACCTGTACGGTCTCCAGCATTTGAGTCCGCAGAATTATTCTGCGGCCACGGTAGATTTCAAATTTTCCAAAAACGATAATTTTTTTTTTTTTTTTTTTGTAAACTGTGCTAACTTTAAAAATTTCGGCTCCAACCCGTTATAAATATGAACACTATCTCGATTCCTTGAACAGTTGATAAGATGTATGCTCAGTAACGAAAAACGGCTGCCGCAGATATTTTCATACTATGTGAACGTAAATTATGCAATTCAATAACATTGGATTCCTTTCTTAACTCTTAAGGACAAGTAGGAGATCAACTTGGAAAATAAAAAAATAAATAAGCATTCATATATACTATTAAATGGTTTAAAGTCAGTATAAAGAACTCAAAACAAACGCTTTCTTTCAAAGTCCGATATTAATTTTTTATTTTGTACAAGTTTGTAGGGGCAACCACTACTCTCACGGAAGCAGCTCAGGCTGGAATTGAAATGAAATTGATTTACAGAACTTACCTTTTCCTACAATTTTTATTGAAAAAAATTTAAAAATGATAAAACTGAAATGAAACGTACCAGCCATCTGGCTGTGAAGAAATGTATCATACCGATTCCGACCATGACGGAACTTTTCGTTCACAAGCTTGAATTGTGGTACTCTATTAAGGATACGACTCTGCTGTTATTCTAATGGAAAAACAGAGTTCTGTTTTTCCGATCCCAACCATCAAATTCATTGAGATTTGTGCATGAAAAAAGTTTTTTTATTGAGATACGCAAATGAAAAATTTTGAATGGTTGGGATCGGAAAAGCATAATCTTGTTTTTCTATTGGAATAACAGCAGATCTGGACGGATTGTTTCGTCAAGGTCTTAATATGGATGGTATGTTTCGTCACGGCCGGATTGCTAGTACGGTTCATTCCGGTTGTTATTTTTCAAATTTTTAAGAGAATGATACTATTCATTCTATTTGTTTTTGTTTTAATGCTATGCATAAAAAATTGGCTAAATGTCAGTAGCAAAATTAATATAGGTTATATGACTCTTTTATCAAATAATATAGGTGAATGAGTTGTCCAATCAAATTTAAAATGTCTACCCAAATCCCATCTCAATTAGTTGAGTGAGATTTCATCTTCAAATCTGAACCGTAAAATAGCATTTCAACGATTAGGATGAAGAAAAATATGTTTTTGTTTTTTTAGAAAGTTTCAGAAAAGTAACAGATTTGATTCTCAATTAGTTTAAGGAAGTCACAAAATTTAGATTAAAATTTGAAAGAGCTCAAAACAGTTGAGCTTAAAGTTAAAAATAAAACATTTGAAAATGTTCAACATATAATAAAATAGATATGCACAAATGCTTCCATTCCCCTGAATTTGACTCATTTCTTCTTGACTATTGTGCTATGCCTCACAGTATGCTGAATCCCTTCGTTGCGCTGAAACCATACCAGTACCAGTATTGGTACCAGAAGCCGTACTAGTATCAGTATTGGTACCAGAAACCGTACCAGTTAGACCACCTGTTGTCGTGTTGTATTATATATTTTTAAAATATCCTTGCGTTGTATTATATATTTATTGTGACCCCTTTTTCTTGAAATTTATGTCACTTCATAAATAAAACGGAGAATGATTTCAACTTTTATAAGATTTTCAATCTATTTTCATACCAGAATTATTTAATTTCGAACTCCACGTCAGCAGTTTTTTAATTCAATATTTTTCCTTAGCAAATTTTCCCCTAAAAATTATACTTATATAATTCCACCTGAATAAAATATCAACTCAAATTTAGTAAAAAAATAATTTATTAATAAATATTGCCGCTTATGTATCAGTATCAAACTTATTTATATACAAACATATGTATAATATTTTAAGATAAAATGTCACGTTATGCATGTCCCCAAGTTATTAGCAAATATTTAGTCCAACCAATACGAGTATAAAACCACTTACAAAAGTAGACCGCAGTAATTTAAGCGTGTCTACATTGAATTTGGAGTTTCAAACTTCGGATGCACATTTAAGCAGTGTATTAATATTCGGTTCCCATTCGGTATTCGGAAGGCCAACGCATACCGCATATACGGTATGCTGAATATGTGGATTTTATTCAGATTTATATATGCGGATTTTTTATTAAATATTTAATCTCACAGTACTTAAATACAATAAGACAGCATGTAGAGATGTTATAAAAGACTTCTGAGTGGGACGCTTGAAGAGAACACCTACCCGGCAGGTCTGGAACTCATTTAATGGGTTATGAATTCGAGTCCGGAACTCTTTTAATGGGTTTTGAATGTTTTTTAATTTTTTAAAAACATGGATTCAATATTCGGTCCGAATAGCCATTTTCTATTCGGCCGGACACCGAATAGGAATATACGGCCGAATATTCACCGAATAAAACCGAATTTTAATACACTGCATTTAAGAGTCCGTGTCCCCCCAAGCACCTCAATTTAAAAAAAAAACGGACGGTCCAGATTAATTTTAATCAGATCAAACTCAATTCGGTATTTATTAAAACTATAGGGATCTATTGTGAGATTCGTGCCAAGTTAAAAGAACGGTCCGGATTTATTACTTGCACCCCAGATATCTAGGTAATACGGATTCCACATTTAATCCAACCATTTTTTTTATAATTATGATGTTTGCTAATATTCGCTAGGCTTAATTCGCCCACCAATAATAGAAATATGACAAGTGATAATATTAAAAAATATGTTACGAATAGAGTGTTCTTAATTATATAAAATTTTCATGTTATGAAGGGAGTCAATTTATAGTATCCATAATATTTTCTTCTAAATTATAGAAAATTGTGTGCAAGTACCAAATTTTTGAAATAAAATGAGAGTCAATTGACTCTCATTCTCTCTTAATAGCTCCGATACTGGTTCTTCAGCTCTTGAAACTTTTAGTGAATTTAATTTCAAAATTGATCTTATTAGTTTTAAACGGCAAATTTAAACCATTAAAATCAATATGCTTAATGAGTGATGCGTTTATATGTAAATTTTATATATTTTCAAATTGATTAGTGTAAATCAAACGATAAAAAATGAAAATGATGATAAATAAATGCAGTATAATTAACTCGTATATTTATGGTATAATGCATATGGCATAAGATTGTTCTTTATTTTTGTAATATTTGGTTTTCACGGTAAAAAAAAATAATAGACTAATTAAGCGGACAATACTATGTGCTCGTATTTCATTACTGGCTCGGATAAAAACTGACGACAACAAATATTTTTCCTTACAATACCGAAATTTTTAAAGTTAGCACATTTTAAAAAAATAAACCAAAAAACCATTGTTTTTGGAAAATCGAAATTTAATACGGCCGCAGAATCATTCTGCGGCCTCAAATGCTGGAGACCGCACAAGCGTTCTACCGACCCAGCCAGGGGTCCGCAGAACCATTATGCGGCCCCATATATATATATATATATATATATTTTATCTAATTAAAAGAGGGCACCACGTGGGGATGCGTGCCCCGTATGAGATATCTCAAAGTTTTTTTGTTTTTAATAATTTTTTTTGTTCTAGGAATGCGTGTCCCATAATGAGATATCTCAAAGTTTGATTTGACAAAAAAAAAAAATATATGGGGCCGCAGAATGATTTTGCGACCCCTGGCTGGGGCCGCAGAATGATTTTGCGACCCCTGGCTGGGGCCGCAAAATGCCTGTGTGGTCCCCAGCATTTGGGGCCGCAGAATGATTCTGCGGCCGTGTTAGATTTCGAATTTTTCAAAAACGGTAATTTTTTTATTTATTTATTTTTAAACAATGGTAGTTTTAAAAATTTCGGCAATAAAATGAAGAAAAGTTTATGAAGTTTCACGTTGATGACGTGAAGAGCATTTAGAATTTTCATTACTTGACTTATTAAACTATTTATAAATTTAGTCCAACGTAGCGTGAGAATGGGTGCAAACCCATATTATATTGCAAAACATAATGGATGGTTCTATTTTAAATGACTTGAGATCATCAAAAGTCAATAATATCTCAAGCAAAATACAAAAAAAATTAAACAACATTGATGTAGAAAAGGCACGAAAGGGATAAGTGAACCTAGAAAATAATCTGTGGCCGAGTATGCCCCAATTCTATAAAGATATTTTGTGTGTGTGTGTGTGGGTGTGGGTGAATCTTTGTTGCTTGTGTAATTAGTTAATTTGCTTATTAATGGTATGATTTATCTTTGATTCGCAGAAGTAATTGTTCAAGTTTACATTTTTTCTGCTACGAAGGAGCAACTGTCACTAAAATCTTTACTTGAAAGGCAATAATTAGAGGATAAGGATTAAATTTAACGCTATTTCCCTGTAATCTGTAATTGATTAGGATTATAAAATATGAATTGCGCAAGGCATTTGTACCTTTCTCTTATTAGTCTTTTAATTAAGTATAGAGTATGTAAGTTCAGAAATACAATACATGAGTAGAACTAGGGTGTTCCTAAGTTCACCAAGCTCCTTTGTGAACTCAACTCTAAAATCTATTGGATTGGCTTCAAACGACGAATCCAAACCGTTGAAATCCTTCTACCTTACGAGTGATGCGTCTACATGCGAAAATTTTAAAATTTTAAATTAATTTTGTATAGAGTCAAGTGGTCAAAAGATGTCCAAAAAATGAATGCATTAAAATTAATTTATAAACCTTCTAATTTTGACCATGACTTTATAATAAATTAACTCGAAACTTCAAAATTTTCACATGTAGACGCATCACTCACAAGGTAAAAGAATTTCAACAGTTTGAATTTATCGTTTGAACTCAATTCAATAGATTTTAGAGTTGATTTCACAAAGAGGCTTGGTGAACTTAGGAACACCCTAGTTCTACTCTACAATACATATACTATTAAATCAATACTTGCACTATTAAATGACTTGCCGAGAAAGCTGTTACTAACAGCCTGCCTGTTAGCATGTTGATTTCATTTATCTAAATCATTTTGCGGTTGTACCTATCACTCGTACCAGCCTTAAGGATTAGGGCTTCATTCTGTCATTATCATACAGTGTGGTTATGGAACTTCACACAAAAATCTAACAGTGATATTTATTTCGATGCCTATTCGAAATAGGGAGAACCGGTATTATTGTGCTTTGAGATTCGTGTAGAAAGAATTTGAATGGTGCAGATATTCCTACAGATCAACTCAGATGCGAATTCCTTTCAACACTAACAAAACCGAGTGCGTATTCTCTGAGATATCTCATATTTTGCGTGACCGATGTGTCCGGTGCCTATTCGGGGATAGCGCGGGGGCCAGTATTATTTGAGCTTTGAGATTCGTGCAGAATGTATTTGAACGGTTGAGATTTTTCAGAAAATCACGCAAAATATGAGATATCCCAGAGGATGCGAATTCAACAAAACCCAAGCTTCATACTGTAGACATAATTATAGTCTCTTTTTTTAAATACAGATATATTTATAATCAACTATAATGTACACGACAATTTAAGCTTCATAAATAGTATTATATCACTATTCACAATTATTTTTAATGTCAATTTTGAGAATACAAAAGAATAAATTATATAGATGTAAAATGATATATCAAAATATTTAATCTGTGTCACAAATTAAAATCAGAGTCGAACCATAATGCAGTTGATTTGAAAGATTGAAAAATAATTTTGAAACTTCTTATGTGATAAAAAAATTATTTTTATAACTATAAGAACCAAGATACTTTGACAATTAGTATGACGAATCAATAAAATGCGTTACATGTTGATTTACTACACGCTTGACAACATACCAATTCAACAAAGTAATCCTTATGCTACACAAAATAATCATGAATTGAAGAGTCCAAATAGGAGTGTCAATGGTACTTTTCTAGCCGTTTACCCGACCCGTATCGTATTCGATAAGGCGGGTATGGGTAAAATTTTTTTCGTTAGCTTATTGAGTATGGGTATGGATAAGAATTTGTTTTCGTTAACTAAATGGGTAAGAGTATGGGTAATGATTATTTCGTACCCGTTACTCTATAGGGTAATTATAAAGTCTTAATATATATTCAATTTAATTTTCAACCTACCTAAATATGTATTCGTGTTTTTGAATTTCTTCCTTTATAAAAAATAATTTAGTTGGAATTGATTGCACATTCATTTTTATTTTTTATTAAAAATATAATTACATATGTGTGAAATGAATGAGTTTTTTATAGAGTGAGGCTACGGTGCTATGCATAGCACCGTTTGGGTCCGTGCTACGGCTCAATATTTGAGTTTTCAAAATCCTAACGGTCGATCTGAACCGTTCAACATGATTATAAAATGAATATGTACTTGCTATGCGTAGCACCGTAGCCTCACTCTTTTTTATATTTAATTTGTAAAATATAATAAAACTAACTATTATATTAGTAATATCCGTTATTCATCCGCTACCGTTTCGTTACCCGATAATATTAACAGGTAAAGATAAGATAGGATAATATCAATTTTTAATGGGTATGGGTAGGATATGAGTAAAGTCAATTTTAATAGGCAAAATCGGTTATGTACCCATCAAAAGCCAAGAATTTGGATATTTGCCCATCAAATTTTCAAATTGGGGTATTTGCCCATCAAATTTATAAAATCTTGGAAATTTACCCATATTGATATTAAAACTGATAATTTAAAACAAAAATCTGTATTAAAAAAATTTGTTCCAATTTTACCCTCTTCACGCTCCAGTTCTTTTCCCGCCAGACGCTCCAGACCCTCTTCTCCATCGCGCACAGTCTCTCTCTCGTTCAAATCTCGCGCACATAGGCGCTCAAAGCACAATCGCTCTCTCTCGTTCAGACTATTCTCCGCCTCCAGTCGCTCTCTCTCTCTTGTTCAGACTATGTCGGGCACACTCAATGCACCCTGACACTCCGAACCCGCTAACGGGGATGAACCCGCTAACGAACCCGCTAACGGAAAAGAAACCGCTAATGCTACACTGGAGCGACTGGAGGCGTGAAGAGAGTAAAACTGGAATAAATTTTTTTAATACATTTTTTTTTTAAATTATCAGTTTTAATATCAATATGGGTAAATTTCCAAGATTTTATAAATTTGATGGGCATATATCCCAATTTGAAGATTTGATGGGCAAATATCCAAATTCTGAATTTTTGATGGGTACATAACCGATTTTGCCATTTTAATAAGTATGAGTATGAAAATGCGTCCACCCGATCCGTACCGTACCCATTGACACCCCTAAGTCCAAATTAAGTTCCTCATCTGGATATCATATGATCACGGTTCTTCATGAACCAATAAATACGATAAATTGTCTATATAAAGATCTATAAACATGGGAGATTCTTCTTGCTAATCTAACCCAGCCAGAGCCCAGAGGCGCCCTTTCCTTTTATTCCTTTCGACCTCCGTCACTTGCTCAAAACAAACACAAATTTCAGTCTGATAAAACCTCAAATTAAGAAGTAATAACGATTTCCTTGCTCACAACATCAAGATGCATGTGAAAACTAGGGTCGCGAGTTCAAAATCTGTGAAATCTCTCTTCTTCGCCTGATCTCTAATTTCACCGTACCAAATTGCAGTTCGCACTCTTTGGGCGATTTTAGGTAACATGGTTCCAACACTAACGAAATCCAAGCTTCAGACTGTAGTCTGTAGAGATATTTACTTACATGTGTTTATCTCCTAAAAATAGTATCAACTCTGAAAAAATGAAGTAAATACTGTGTTTCTCATCTATATATGCTTCTTTGTAGCCACTTTGAGGAGAGCAGACAAAAATGGGGGGACTTTGGAGCCAACCAAATAACAAAAACCAAGCATGGGAGCAATGCAATTCTTCCTCCGTCGACACCTCCAAGAGACTTCGTATGACATCACCTCAATCCTGTTCCCTTCAGATTTCATCTGACACAGACACTAGCTTAATACCTGCCCTCCCTGATGAGATCTCCCTTCAGATTCTGGCACGGATGCCGAGGTCCTACTATCTAACCCTAAAGGCTGTTTCCCAGAGCTGGAGAAACGCTGTAACCGACTGTGAAATATACCGTTTGAGGAAAGAACTCGGTACGACTGAAGAATGGCTTTACGTTCTAACAAAAGGAGATGATAATAAGCTATCATGGCATGCATTGGACCCTATTAATTCAATCTGGCAGAAGTTGCCCCCAATGCCAAATATAGTTCAAGAAGAGGAGTTTAAAAGGGGTTTACCAGGTCTCATGACAACCCTTATTAGAAATTTTCTTGGAAAAAAGGATGCGGCAGAAAGAATGCCCTATTGTGGATGTGCAATCGGAGTTGCAAATGGTTGTCTCTATGTCCTAGGAGGGTTCTCCAAAGCATCTGCCTTGAAATCTGTGTTGCGGTACAACCCGTGTACTAATTCCTGGAATGAGGTCTGTTCTATGAGCATTGGTCGGGCGTTTTGCAAGACCAGTTTACTAAATAATAAGCTCTATGTGGTTGGTGGTGTTAGTAGAGGTACCACTGGCACAGGTGGGTTGACCCCACTCCGGTCTGCTGAGGTATACAATCCAGACACTGACATGTGGACTGAGGTGCCTAGTATGCCCTTTTCCAAGGCCCAAGCCTTACCAGCTGCATTTTTAGTTGAGCTGCTAAAACCTATTGCAATTGGTATGACAACCTACAGGGGTAAATTATGCGTGCCACAAAGTCTGTACTCCTGGCCTTTTTTTGTTGATGTGGGAGGTGAGGTCTTTGACCCAGTCACAAATTCATGGGCAGAGATGCCAGCTGGGATGGGGGAGGGATGGCCTGCCCGACAGGCCAGCTCAAAGCTCAGCACAGTAGTGAATGGGGAGTTATATGCACTGGATCCTTCCACTTCATCAGATGATAGCAAGATAAAGATTTATGACCATCATGAGGATGCATGGAAGGTGGTGACAGAGAAGGTGCCATTTCGGGATTGCACAGATACTGAGGCACCATACCTGCTTACTGGATTTCTAGGTAAGTTGCATGTGGTTGCGAAGGATGTGAATAATGATGTAAAAGTTTTTCAAATGAAGCTGCAAGTGAGTGGTACAGGTTCATATTTGTCTGGTACTACTGGAGAGAATGAGGTAGATATTTGGGAGGTTATTTCAACAACAAAGATTGCTGGGGCCGAACTTGTTAGTTGTCAGGTGTTAAGTATTTAATTTGGATGAAATGGGATTAAGTGCTTCGTATAATCATATTATGTGTAGTTATTATTAGGGCAGTGTCACTCGATTAAATATATATATTTGTGATTGCTCGGTTTTTTAGATGTTTTTTGTGTTTTTTTCTTCCTGATATTTTACCGTTTAGTTTCTGTGACATTTGTTTTGGTTATGCCAGAATGTGTCAGATAAAGTTAGAAGAGTAGAACTAGGATGTTCTTAAGTTCACTAAGTCTATTTGTGAACTTAACTCTAAAACATATTGGATTTGCTTCAAACAACAAATTCAAACTATTGAAACTCATCTACTTATGAGTGATGTATCTACATACAAAAATTTTAAATTTTCGAACTAATTTTGTAGAATCAAGTGTCAAATAACGTTCAAAAAAATGAATTCATTAAAATTAATTTATAAACCTTTTAATTTTGACCGCTTGACTTTATACTAAATCAGTTCGAAAAATAAAAAATTTCACATGTAGACGCATCACATATAAGGTAGGTGGATTTCAACAGTTTGAATTTGTCATTTAAAACCAACTCGAAATATTTTGGAGTTAAAGTTCACAAAAGAGCTTGGTCAACATAAGAACACCCTAGTTTTACTCAAGTTGAGTAGAAATATATAAATGGAATATCATGTCCTTGTGTTTTCTAAAGATGCAAGATCTTTGGTAGAAGCCATCTTATTTTGATATATATACAAAAATCCCCAGAGAAAAATTGCTGTCTTGGATTTTTGTAAGTTGGGGGTTAAAAGAAACACACCACCTCCTCGATCGTCCATATTAGATGGAAAGCTAAAGAGGATATTCCTCGTCACAAACACACAAAAAAGAAAGAAAAAATAATGCTAATACAAACAATGTCTGGTCCAAAACACAGCAAAAAGTTCCTATATATCGCTATGAACACCCCCAGAAATTACAATCCTCGAGCTACATATTAATTGCCTCATTTTCTCAGAAACTGTTATTTTCCCAGTCTAATACTCATATTTACAAAGAAGTACATGGAAATGGCGTAATTAACATGATTTGCGAGGTGATCGGTTCTTAATTGACATCATCAGCTTCTGTCTCTCGCCTTCTACCTCAGCAAACTGGAGACTAAGCTGTGAGTACCGGCCGTGCATCTCCTTTAATTCACATTCGACTGTTGCATGCCTTTTCTTTAGTTCGAGCATATCTTGAATAAGTTCATTTATGTCCCTAAAACTTTGGAATATCGCCTCATCATCATTGTGTTGCTTCAAGAATGAGCTGTTCCACAAAACATATTAAAAACAATAACTAATTAAGATTTAGTAGAGAAGCTTTAATTGGGGTTAAGACTCAAAATTCCATGAGAAGCATCATGCCATGTTTTTTAAAACATTTCTTAGGAAAAATGCAAGTGGTTAAGTTGAAGATGTTAAGGACAAAAATAACAGAATTTTTGGTAAAATATATAGATGGATATTGCTTTTATTTTTTTTAATCCAGAACTAAAGAGAAGCAACAGGGAGTTCAGATTTACCAACACATATGAACTAGGAAGAATGGTCAGCTTTTATATGGACTGGGAAGATTTAACAACAGGGAGTTCAGATTTTATATGGTCAGCTCGCCTATTGTACGAAATAGAGAAGGTTTGGAATTCATATAACATGCCTCTGGAACCTTGTATCAGTTCGTTTTTTTTCTTGTAGTGCTTCAGCAAGCTCCAGTTCTAAAGCTAGGACTCTCTCCAAGGAATTTCCAGAGCCTGCCAATTCTTTAAACGTAGGGAATATACTCCCCAAATGTTCATTTGCCTTCAAAATTGACAGAAAGTTAATTTGAAGTTCAAAGAAAAGTAATGTAAATCTCATCTGCTTGTTTGAATGAAAAAAAATGCAATTTACCATGTCGAGCTGTGATAAGGCTCTCTCCAGACCATGAAGAGAAGGCTCAATTTCATCAGCTTCTAGAGGAAGGAGAGAGGAGAGGTTGTCCTTCTTCAACTTCTCGAGCTACAAATGTAAATTATGCGAAATTAAGATTAATACCCTTTCATCGGTTCAATTATTGCATGCAAAATGAGAAACTTCATGTATAGCATAGAAAAATCCAATCATCAGGCATAAGTCTGCAAAATGAGAATTTTCATTTGCATGCTCAGAACATTAAAACATATCACATGCACTCTACACCAGATTTCTTTAAAAATGCCCAAATCATTACTTCCACGTCTTTGCAGAGATAAACTGTGAGTGAGATGAACTTGGGCATCATTTGGGAAAAATAAGCAATGATATACCTAATTTTTGTAATATTTCCAATATAATACTAAAATTTTATTTGTAGTATACCTCAAATTGTAGGGTATGCAATATTTCCTAAATAATTTCAGTGATACTTCTCACCAGATTTCTTTAAAAAATGCCTAAATCATTAAAACATATCACATGTATTCTACACCAGATTTCTTTAGAGATGCCCAAATCATTCCTTCCACGTCTTTGCAGGGATAAACTGTGAGTGCGATGTACTTGGGCATCGTTTGGAAAACATAAGGATATACCTAATATTTGTAATATTTCCTATATACAACTAAAATTTAATGTAGTATACCTCAATTTTGTAGGGTATGTAATATTTCCTATATAATTTCAGTGATACTTCTTGTTTTGCAGGGGTATACATGATATTCTGACATTCTCGAGAGATACAATAAGAAAAGCTTCTAGCTTAAAAGACAAGTATACTTACCTCTTTCTGAAAAAGGCTCAATCCTAACTTTAATTTTTGGTGCTTTTCAAAAAGTTCATCTTTTGTAGTCTCATCCGTTGCTTCACTCTCAGGTTTCTCTCGATGAGGCTCTAATGTTGAGTTCTGTCAAACAACAGATTATATTAATTTCATAAACAAAAAAACCGGTTTCAAAAATTACAAGCAGTCTGTAATTGTATTCACCATTTTGTCCTAGCATATATACCTGAAAAGTTAAAACAAAATTTTACTCCGGTAACAGTGACTAAACCGGCCCAGATCTTTTAACACTCGGTTAATTTATAACACTTCATTGCCAATTCACTGCAAACCAGGCACACAACAATTGAGCTAAAGTAAATTGGAGTTACAGGAAAAAGGCTAATTAAAGGTGGGGGCAACATTGTCAATACTTAAAATATATTGTTCGTCACATTGATCTACATTTTTGATTGCTTTTCTTTTAAGAGTCATCTAACATTTGATTGTTATTTGCAGACAACTAGAAATTAATTCATACATCATCTGCAAACATCATACATTATTGGCGAAATGCACAAAAGGAGACCCAATCAGATATTATAAATAAAACTAATATAAACTGATACATGACGATTACCTTGGGTATTTGTGAACTTAGGGGAGAGCCAACAGGAGACGTACACCCATTAACACCAGTTACACCTCTTTCATTGCCATTCAACACACCATTGCCACCTCCCAGAATTTGCTCTATGGACCCTCCGTTACTAACACCAGAATGAACATTTCCATTTTCTGCTGATACCATGTTCTCCATCAGCCGTTTGACCAGATCAAGCTCGACCTTTATCTTTCGTTTCTCCTCATTGCACTCATGAAAACATGTCTCTAGCTTTGATTTCTCTTCCTTGCAACAATCAAAGCTTAGAATAGTACACTCTAATTCAGTCTTCAAATTATCATACGCACTGACTAGCTCTCTTCTATCAGTTCGTAGCGACTGCATCTTGGCCTCTATTTCAGAAAGTGAGATGGAGAGCTCCTCAATCCTCTTTGCAAGAGCAATCTCATTCTTCTTCCCAGTTTCGACATCATCATGTGCGTTTTGCAATTTCATCAGCATTTCTTCGGCATAGTTTTTCGAGACACCTATCTGGTTCTTCAATTCTTGTATTTTTGATTCATATTGTTCTCTTATAAACACAATTCGAAGCGATTCCGTTTCCCGCTTCTCAGTTGCCTGATTGCTGCTCTCATTGTCTGTCTTTTCCTTCAGATCCTTTAAGTGGATTGACAGGTTTTTGTACTCCTCTGTTTTTAGGGTTTGTTCTGATAGCCTACGGGTGAGCTCCCTTTGGTTCTCTCTCAAACCACCTAATTCAGTTCTTGATTCGTTCAATCTGCATATGATAGAATGCTGCTCTTCCAATTTAGATCTGAGCACTAGATTCAAAATCTCTGCTTCTTCTTTTGAAAGTCGTAAAAATTCCAATTCCTCTTGGAGCTGCAAAATTTTATTTTCTTGGCTATAACCAACATTTTCAATTTCATTTCTGGATGCATCAAGTTGAGAACACAGTTCCCGCAACTGACATTGCATGTAGCTGGATTCAGCATCACTCGCAATCAATCCCTCAAGAACAACCAACAACCGGTTTTCAAATTCAGTTTCTTTCTCCCTCTGAATTTCTTCATTGCGCTGTATCAGATGTTGCATTGAAATATTAGCCTTCTCTAACTCCACAATTCTTCCTCTCAGCTTAGTTTTTTCCTCAAAAAACAAAATCATCTCTTTCTCCTTCTCCTCCAGCTTCGCTGCAAGATCACTTGCAGTTAGTTCAAGTTCCTCCCACATTCCCTTTTCCATATGGACATGTTTATCTGCTTCACCCAGATTTAAATTCAAGTTGATTATCACGTTCTCTAAAATTTCTTTCTTCCTCTCAAGCTCCTCTTTCACACCAGTAGCTTCATGCAATTTTCGTGTAAGATGGGCACACTCATCCATGGCTTGTTGTAATTCAACTTCAATAAACTCCAATCTTGATAGCAATTCCGAGTTCTCTCTTTCAAACCTCTGAGTGACCTCTTGCATCTCTTGCCGTAGATTTTGGATAACTTCTTCTGAAAAATCCAGCTTGGTTGTGCAATCTTTTAAATCTGCTTCAACCCTTTTATACGAAGTTTCAAATTCAACCTTCCTCTCTTGAATAATCCTCAGCTCATTTTCCAAATTTCTCTTCTCCTCTTCACAAGAAATGAACTTGATTTTAGTTTTCTCAAGCTCCTCCCTGACAATGTCAGAACTCTCCAGTTTCAAAGTAAGATCTCGGCTCTTTCCATCTACTTGCTGTAACTCTCCTTCCAGCAACTCCAACTTCGCCAACAACTCATTGTTAGCCTCTGAGCTGATTTTGATCTTCTCCCTTACCTCCTCTACTTCATTTTCAAGTTTTTCAATGGTCCTGCTCGAGATCTCTAGATTTATTGTGGAAGCTTCCAGATCAGATTCAGACTTCTGTAAGGAAGTTCGAAGAACAACATTTGTTTCTCGTAATACCTCTATCTCGTTTTCCAGGTCGTTCTTCACTTCTTTAGTTCTCTTGAGTTCCTCTTTAACTGTTTCGGACTTCTGCATAATATCCAAGTTCTTGCCCCTCAGTAGCTCTAAATCGGCTTCCAGTGACTCAAATTTAGAAAGGAACTCAGCATTAGTCTTTACAAGTACGTGCTCAGCCTCTGAGCTAACACTGCAGCTCTCTCTCACCTCTATCAACTCTCCCTCCAGCTTTTCAACTGCTTTTATTGACAACTCAAGCTTTGTGTTGGAAGCTTCTAGATCTGATTCAGCCTTTTTTAATGAATTTTCAAGGTTGGTTTTCACTTTTTGCAAGTTCTTTAAATCACTTTCCAGTGATCTGTTAACCTCCTGGCAACTCAAGAGATTTCTTTTAGTCCTCTCCAGTTCTTCACCAGTACCATCAATCTCTTTTTCCAGCATAACTTCTATTTCCTGGCTGAGCTTAAACTTCCCAATTACCTCTTGTATCTCTGACTCCGCCTTGATCAGCAAACTCTCAAGGGCCGCCTTTGTTTCGAGTAAAACTCGTAATTCATCCTGGAGGGTTGTCTTATCCTCTTCACATTTCAAAAGACTCATTTGAACCTTTTTTAGCTCTTCTCCCATGATGCTGGACTCTTTCAAATTTTGAACTAATGACTTCCGCTCATCAGTTACTTGCTGTAACTCGACTTCCAGAAAGTTCAATTTTTCCATCAACTCCCTGTTTTTTCTCTGTTGTATTTCTTCAGCCTCCAACGCAGCCTTATGCTTCTCTGTCACATCTTGCAACTCTCTCTGGAGGGTCTCGATAACCTCGCTCGAGAAATCCAGTTTTGTCCTAGAAGACTCTAGATCTAACTCAGAATCTCTCAACTTCACACCATACTCAAGGTTCATTCTCTCCATCAATTCCCTCTCGTCATTAAGCTTGATGATCTTTTCTTTTAGAGCACCAATTTCAGCATCAAGTTTCCCCTTCTGTGTGCTTTCGAGAATAAACAAGCCCTTCAGTTTATCTCTTTCTTCAGTTAGATCATGTAGTTCGGCCTCCAAAATCTGATTTTGAACTGCTAGATCATCACACTTTGATACATATTTTGCTTCAGTCCCTTTCGAACTTTTGTTTGATTCATGCAACTCCATTTCCAATTCAAGTGTTCTTTTCTTTGCTCTAATCACCCCATCATTTGCACCGTTCACAGCTCCAATCAGTAGCTCCGAGAAAAAGTCCAACTGGACCATAGCCACATACATGGCTAGTATCTCATCTTCTGTGTGCGTACTTATCCCAATGCATCTTGAAATTTCTTTGCTCCTCTCTTCTTCTAACTCCCCATTCATATGGATCTGATTATTCGAGTGGGGCCTGCCCAAAGACACCTTTTCCAGGTTTGGATCCGAATTCAAATTTAAGCTGGAATCAGAATGCTCAAACGGTTGCTTTGCTAGGGTTTCATTGGACTCATATATAGACAAGACCTGAAAAGACAGAAGTTCGAGATCCTTCTGTAATCGGCCTACTGCCACGGTGTAGTTCTGCCGTACCCGCTTAAGTGAGTTTTCTGATGCAACTGCCCTTTTCTCTAGCTCTTTGTTAAGAATCTCCAGCCCCTTCTTATCCTCTACAGACCTCACCATCAGGCCATCCATTTCTTCATTCAACTTCTCGATCTGGGACTGGAGAAGAGAAATTGTGTACTGATGGGAGGAGTGATCATCTCTTAGGGTTCCTAATTCCTTGACTGTTTCTTTGTGGCTCTCCTCGAGTTGGTGGATGTACGACTCATAGTACCTCTCCATTTGATTCATTTTTTTCACCAATAGTTCATTTTCAGTTTTTGATTCCTCAAGCTTTTGCAACAACTCACACATTTTTTCTTTCTTTGTTAAGGGGTCATCTTGATTTATCACCCAATCTGATCCATCCCGGGTTCTCAAGCCCTGTTTTAGGTTTCCAATGGCTCGCAAGAGAACCTCAAAATCAGTATCAGCACACATACCCATACATGCTCTGTCTCGGATTTCATGCACCTTATTCTCAACCAGTATTAACAGGCTAGCAGATCCAGTATCCAAAACCTGGCAAGAGGATTTAGCAGATTCCAGTTCACTAATATCCCTCTTCAAGTTAGAACACTCAGCCTTTAAAGATGATACCTCTCTGACAAGGGATTGCCCTGAGTCAAGCTCGAGCGCTAGCTGGCGTGCCAAAGCCTGGGTCTCAGCCCCGAGATCGTCAGTGATCCTCTGCAAAGACTTGGCCTCAGACTTCAACTGGAGAAAAGCTGACTCGGCCACCTCCAGTCTAACCCTTAACCGGTTATTCTCTTCATAAGCAAATGTCAAGTCATTGTTGTCCGAGAAGTCTGAGGCCCAGCCATGAGTCCAGTCATTGCTTCCCTGGGTCGAGAGACGGTTGGGGTTCAAGTCATTTTTTTCGGTCTTTTCGAGGCTGTGGGGGAGAAGGAAGAGAGGTATTTCTGTCTTTTCAGCATGGAGGCTGTCAGAAGTATGGGATGAACCATCAACTCCATCTTCAGTTGATTCAGTTGCTTCTTCAACTGAGGGAAGCTCAATGTAACCAGTTTCCCTTAGTCTGGTTCTCACATTAATCTGTTATTGGTAACAAGCAATACTAAATAAGAGAACCATTTTTTCAAGTTCCTGCTAGTTGATGGCCAGCAAATTTTGCAGACTAAATCAAGAATTTTAGGGAATGGTAGGAAAGAAGAATTATAATATTGGGATTCGTCCATATATATATATATTTTTTTAATGTACTTGATTTCTGTTAATATTGGGTGGTCAATACAATGTAACAGTTCTAATTGTCCCGCTTTTCCATGGAGAGACATTGTATATAAGAGGCCAAAAATACTGTACTTAATAAAATACATGTATCTACTAGATGTCCGTAAAATTTTGTTATACCTTGTCATCTAAAGAGGGACCTACAATCTCAACGGGCTCACTAATTCCATGACTAGATGCCGCATGAGACCCCTTCACACTTTGTTGCTCAAATTCTCTGCAAGAAAGGACCATTTGTTAGGCATTACATTAATTTGACATGAAACTTTGCATTTGAACAAGTACTTGTAAGTAGATGATGCCTCCATAAATCACAAAGTTTATGATAATACATGAACAAGTAGATTGCTAAGAACAGATGATGCATTCAAAACTAGGTAAGCATTAATTTAGGTTAAAGAACTACCTGAAACCAGTCTTGGTAGTTAGGATTTGCACAGTGACCTGAAAGGAAAATGTACCGAGCTCAAACTTGGTTACTAAGAGAGAAGAACATCCAATTTATATAAGAAAATTCCATGAGAGAAAAAGAGAGATCCTCACATGTAAAATTGTCCCAGAATCACAGACCTGAAGAGGCAATGCAACAGTGGAGGGCTTCAGGGCATCTACAAACTTGGCTAAGTTTACATCAGCCTCCCCAAGAACACTAGCCCTAGATGTACCCTGTTATTTAAATCTCTAATTTTTAAACTTCAAAATAAAAAGAAGCCAATGAATAGTAAATAGGTGATACTGCAGATAATGTTGTCCAGAGATGTTCCCATATTTTTTTTTCTTTGTCGGTTCATCATCTAACAGCCTAACCCACAAGTCAAGAGAGTAGGTGTAGAGAAGTGGCAATGGTTCACGGGTGGGTCAGCAGCATTTCTTCATTTAAAAGAAAGGACAGCACCCTGTTGGACCCGACTTGTCAGCCAACCAGTTCAGTCCAGTTCCTTCGACCCAACGGGTTGGTATTGCCAAATTGTCAGTTTTTGCTGCTTTGAATGTTCTATTTTGCTCCTCCTTACATATGTCATGGTAGAACATGTTTGAACAATATAAATTTACCTATGTCTCTTAAAATCTCAACAAAGAAGTTTCTCTTAATATAGCAAAATATTTTGGCTAATTGGAACTAAGTCTTTTATCGGAACAAAAGATTCAACCAAACAATATACAGGTTGGGTCAGAAAGAGGAGTACCATTGCAACAATGAGCTTGTAAAGCTTGTCATCATACTTTTTGGTTCTGATATCCTGAAGGAGCCTAGTGGCTTCATAAATGGGATCAGACCATTTGCAATTGCCATTTCTGACATTGGCTTTGTTTGTCTTGGCAGTTGCTTTTCCTGTCTCAGCTGGGATGAATGACAAAAATAACTTGTCCCATCCTGTCTGCGGTATCTGAAACAAGGAATCCGTAAATACCAGTAGGTTCATCAATACATTTAACAAGAATGAACTACATGTCAACCAAAACTTAATTATGGTTTGTTGATTCCCGTGAAGAGCTTTGTCCAAGTTTGGTCCCAATCAACCTTGTTGTGATACAGAAAAAGGGAAAATAACACAACAATGAGCAAATTCACAAAAACTGGTACACAGTGCAACAATGAGCAAATTCGAATTTACACATGCAAGAAAAGCTATATCATATAAATACTTCTTGCTTTGCATCTAATCACCAAAGCATCAGTTAAAACTTATGTTAATTGAAGCTTATACATTGCTTTTTGTTTATAACAAAAGGTCAAAACTTTTGTATGAGCTCAAACAGGAAGAAAAGAATCTAAAGGGAACAAAAAACCATGTGGAGAGCCATCAACCGAACTGCACAATTAAACTGTTACTAAAGTTCAAACAAACAAAATGAGAAAAGAATTCTAAAAGAACATATAATGGTTACTGCAAAACTACTTTAGAACATTAAATCAGTCTCCAAAAGGCAAACCATGTGCTTAGATAATATTAAGTAAAAGCAATGGGATTAAAGGAAGAACTTACATGGGTAGCATGAAATTGCAATCTAAAAACCACTTTAACTTTTGTCTTTTCAACTTTCCATTTGTGAACCTTTGACATTTTTCTCTAATCAAGCCAATCGGCTGCTATAAAGCAAAATGGGTCTCCTTAATCACCTGTACCCATGTGCAAAGGATGAAGTACAGCTTAGTACCCTACGGAAAAAGATTATAGAAAAGAAAATTGTCAATAATTGTACTTTGTTCATCTAAGCATTTTTACTTATTGAAGGAGCCAAGAAGCTAAAATATGTAATAGAAGAAAACAGATTATAAATAAAACCTATTTTCTGGAGTTACTGTAAATACGTCACACATTCTTACTCAGTGTACATAATAGGTTATGATTTCCCAAAAGATTAAAACATAAAATAAATAGATCAAA
This sequence comes from Carex littledalei, assembly GCA_011114355.1. Lineage (NCBI taxonomy): Eukaryota > Viridiplantae > Streptophyta > Magnoliopsida > Poales > Cyperaceae > Carex > Carex littledalei. The sequence goes on along the minus strand of CM022096.1, from coordinate 2,275,255 downwards.
AAATGCAAGTATTAACTGTTCACAAATAGGACAAAAGCGATTATCAAATCGCTCCCCTTTAGAGAACCTCCTGATTTTTTTTTGCTTAGCGGATAAATCCAAATGATAAGTTTGGACAGAATTTTTAAAAATAAATGATTCAATAACCAAAATGAACCTTTGATTGGAGTAAAATCGAAAAGAAAATTGCATACCTCTCAGTATTGAATATCGCTATGAGACTGAAATCAAAATTCAACAAAATCTACATGCAATAGCAATTGATCCGGACTGTAACCAATACCAATACCATCTACAACTAAAATGTAGGTAGAAAGGTATCTCGAAGAAGGGATCTAAACCTCTTCACCAATAGTGACAACACAAGTGATAGAGAGAGAAAGAGAAAGAGCGAGACGTCGCCATCGTACCTAACACACGAGATCTAGTGCTTCGAGCGCAAGCGAATGTGGCGCGACCGAAGAGCGACAGAGAAGTGACTCGATGAATTTTTTTTTTTTATTAATTCGGTTTTAGTACTCGATCAAGTAGTAGCTCTACAGAGAGAAATGGGGAGCTCCGGTTGAGAGAGAGAGAGGAGAGAGAAACTATTTAACAAAAGCGACGTCCCGCCAAATCCCTTTATTATTGAATTAGTTCGGATTTACTGCAAGTTTAGTGGGATTGTGCAAACAGATCATTGGATACTCCAATTACAAGTCTACATACACTAGGCGCTATTTTCAAAGGAGAGTAGGACCAATGTGTCGGTGACTGTCGGTAACCAGGCCTTTGTTTGTGAATTGTATTTGTTTTTTAATCTGGGCCCACTTTACAGAGACTGATGGAACCGGTTTAGTGATTACTCCAGGATCAACCAATAATTTCTTAATCTTTGCGGTCAAGGGAAGGATAGGAAATAAACTCTCCGGTGAAAAGGAAAATGGAGGTACCAAGTCATCTCGCTGACGAATCACGTGCTTCAAATATCTATTTGCTCGTCAAGTCATTATAGATGGGACGGTCTGGATGAGAAAAGAAAAATAAAGCTGATCCATGTGACGACTGGACATCTATTCCTTGTTTATTTTTTTCTGGTTTTTTTATTTATTTTCGAAAAATGATTAATAACTGGTTATCTCTAATTCCTCTGATACCGGAGAAAACTGAGGTAGGAATTGATATATCCACTTTTACATTCGGCTGTTTGTCGCGCAAGAGCAATAGTAAGAACAATTTCCAAGAATTTGAAGTACCAGAAGTTTCTAAAAGTTGGAAGTTACTGGAGATTTGACTTGTAAAAATAAATTGATTGGGGGATTAGACGTGTTGGTATTTTCACAGCTCAGCTGCTCAGTACTACTGTACTAGTCTGAATCTTTGATATATTCGGCCGTGTACGGCACGAACCACATCCATCTGCGTACTTAATTGGAGAACGGAGTAGGTCCGATGCCCATCGGATCTACTTTTAGGTTCAACGAGCATGATGACCGTCCGATTTAATTTAAGATTTGTACGCACGAACATTGAAACAAATACGCACGAATTTTAAAGCGTTTTACACGAATCTTTAATCAAATCGACGGTGATTAAACCCGTCGAACCAGAGTAGGTCCGATGCCCATCGGACCTACTCTCAAGTGACTTAATTGATATTGCTTTCTTCCAGTTCTAGCTTAAAAGTTAAAATATTTGCTTGACGACAGGAAACTAGTCAACCCTTACTGTAGTAACCCGTAAGTTATGCTTAAAGCGGAGAAATTTTAAATGGGGCACCCTGTAAATTTTGGAGAAATTTTTTATTGGTAATAATTAATAGAAAAGAAAGAGATAAATAGTAAGATTACAGTAATATTTATATTGATAGTAAGATCGGTAGAATTATATCAAAACCAGTTTGTTTTTTTTCTTTTTTCTTTTTTTCTAGTAAAATATTTTTTTTTACAAAAAATAGATAAAGTATCTTAAAATTTAGATATATCAAAAACATTTTATCTATTTTTTGAAAAAACTTTTCATATTTTACTAGAAATCAAATATAAAAATTATCTCCATCTATACATCAGATTAGAAAAAAAAAGTTAAGATCGGTAGAAATACTACCAATATAAATATTACTGTAATCTTACCATTTATCTCTCTTCTTTTCTATTAATTACTGCCAATAAAAAAATTTCAAATTTTGGAGTATATATGAATATCAGATATTTTAAATTTTAAAGCATGCGTTGTACTTATACGTACCAGTTTCTACATCTGGGTCAATTGATAAGGAATCTTTTGGTTCAGCGGTACCAGTAAGTTTGTTTTTTTCTATAAGTTTGCAGTATTAATTGATTTTTCTTCTGCTGAATGAAATTGGTGGCTCGCTCTACTTTATCTTAAAAAAAAAAAAAAAAAAAAGTCACGCCCAGCTGATATCTAACAGTATTTATTTTTTGGAAATAAATCTACTGTAATCCCTTGAAAATAATTATTTCAATCTCAAGCATCATTGCTCAATGAAATTTACATAAAAAAAAACTTATTTAGTTGAGATTCGCACATGGAAAAAATTTGAACGGTTGGAATCGGAATAACATGTTCATATTATTCCCAAGGAATAACAGCAGATTTATATTCCTATTTTTTTAGTGATGGAAATAAAGCTCCTCAAGCAGGAATAACATTTATCTCTATTACTGAATAAAAAATGAGAACACTTCTAATAAATTAATTAGGCAAAGCTTCACATCTAAGTAGTAAGTAAAGGTGCACTTCAATGACACTAATTTCAACACGCACACCTCAAGAAAGAACAATTCAAGTTTTAACGATAGCTATATTACAGTACATCTAGAACATCAAATTTTAAAATCATCTTCATGAAATTGACATCATTAATTTAACAGACAAGAACCAAACAGCAAGTAAAGTGTATTGGATTCATATCACAATCACTCAATTGTCACGCATTATATACGATCCGAATCTGCCACAGAGAACCCGAAATACTCTGTGGCTTTGCATTGGATGCATCATGCACAACCGATCCAAAAGAGAGAGCACGTGGGACTGCCAATGAACAGCGTCATCATGCTTCGCCGTGTAAGCGGATTCGCATCATCGCATGTAAGGCCTTAGTTTGATTTTTGCTTAAAGCGAGGAATAAGAAATTTATTCTTCACTCACGAGCAGTGTAACAAAATGCGGTTCATGCGACCGTACATGTGTATGCAGTTGGTAACTACAAAGAAAATCAATATGCGGTCTAATATGCGGTTCCGCATATGCGGCCGCATATTCGACTGCATATTCAGCCGCATATTTTTACTGCATATTCGGCCGCATATTTTTACCGCATATTCGGCTACATATTACCGCATATTACCGCATACTTGTTTATATATATATATATATATGAATAAGGCTACGGTGCTTTGCAAAGTAAACCCACCCCTTTACTTTGGGCCACTTTTGGATTTTGAAAATCCAAACAACCGATCTGAACCGTTCAACATGTTCTAAATATTGAAATGTGCTTGGAGACCAAATTTTACATTTTTTGAAATTTTTTTACTATTTATTAAGCCACTTTGAAAGTTTCTGATCCGGTGGTCCAGAAAATTTTACTGTTTTTTACTGTTCACCGTTGGATTAGCGATTTTCAAAGTGGCTTAATAAATAGTAAAAAAATTCCAAAAAATGTAAAATTTGGTCTCCAAGCACATTTCAATATTTAGAACATGTTGAACGGTTCGGATCGGTTGTTTGGATTTTCAAAATCCAAAAAGTGGCCCGAAGTAAAAGAGGGGGTTTACTTTGCAAAGCACCGTAGCCTTACTCTATATATATATAGAGAGAGAGAGAGAGAGAGAGAGAGAGTGGCTAAGATCAAAGTGGTATGACCAAGGCCTTTGGTGCTACCAAGTCGTTTTTGGATTTTCAAAGTCCAAACGGTCGATCTAAACCGTTAGATGTGATCTCTATATTAAAATCTGCTTGGAGACCAAATTTTACATTTTTTTGGAATTTTTTTACTATTTTTTAAGCCACTTTGAAAATTGATGATCACATGGTCCAGAATTTGGTTGCACTGTTTTTACTGTTCACCCGGATCTGCCATTTTCAAAGTGGCTTAAAAAATAGTAAAAAATTCCAAAAAATGTAAAATTTGGTCTCGAAGCAGATTTTAATATAGATTGAACATCTAACGGTTTGAATCGACTATTTGAACTTTAAAATTGCAAAAACTAATTGGTAGCACCAAGACCTTGGTCATACCACTTTGACCTTAGCCACTCTATATATATATAGTGACTAAGGTCAAAGTGGCTTAATAAATAGTAAAAAAATTCCAAAAAATGTAAAATTTAGTCTCCAAGCACATTTCAATATTTAGAACATGTTGAACGGTTTGGATCGATTGTTTGGATTTTGAAAATGACAAAATATGTCCCGAAGTAAACGGGGGTTTTACTTCGCGAAGTACAATAGCCCATCTCTCTCTCTCTATATATATATATATATAGAGTGGCTAAGATCAAAGTGGTATGACCAAGGCCTTTGGTGCTACCAAGTCATTTTTAAATTTTCAAAGTCCAAACGGTCGATCTAAACCGTTAGATGTGATCTCTATATTAAAATCTGCTTGGAGACCAAATTTTACATTTTTTAGAATTTTTTTACTATTTTTTAAGCCACTTTGAAAATTACTGATCACATGGTCCAGAATTTGGTTGCACTGTTTTTACTGTTTATCCGGATCTGCCATTTTCAAAGTGGCTTAAAAAATAGTAAAAAAATTCCAAAAAATGTAAAATTTGGTCTCCAAGCAGATTTTAATATAGAGATCACATCTAACGGTTTAGATCGACCGTTTGGACTTTGAAAATTTAAAAACGACTTGGTAGCACCAAGGCCTTGGTCATACCACTTTGACCTTAGCCACTCTCTATATATATATATATATATATAGGTTGGCTACTCTACTTACATAAGCATATGAGGGCATATGCTTATAAGTTATTTTTGCGTTTTCAATATCCAAATGGTCGATCTAAAGAGCTCAACATGTTATCCATATTAATAAGTGTTTGGAAACGAAATTTTACATTTTTTGGAATTTTTGGAATTTTTTTAATATTTTTCTAGAATTTTTCAAAACAGTGGTTTAATATGGTAAAAAAAAAAAAAAAAAATCTGAAAAATGTGATTTTCAAAAATTCTAAAAAAATAGTAATAAAATTTCAAAAAATATAAAATTTGGTTTCCAAACACATCTTAATATGGAGAACGTGTTGAGCTCTTCAGATCGACCATTTAGACATTGAAAATGCAAAAATGACTTATAAGCATATGCTCTCCTATGCTTATGTAAGTAGAGTAGCCACTCACTATATATATATATGAGGAGGGATCAAGTTACAACAACCATTTTTTTCATTTTCAAAGTCCAAATCGTTGATCCAAACCGTTCAACGTGATTATCTAAATAAAATGTGTTTGCAGATCAAATTTTACATTTTTTTGAATTTTTTTGGAAATAAATCTACTGTAATCCCTTGAAAATAATTATTCCAATCTCAAGCATCATTGATCAATGAAATTTACATAAGAAAAACTTATTTAGTTGAAATTCGCGCATGGAAAAAATTTGAACGGTTGGGATCGGAATAACATGTTCATATTATTTCCAAGGAATAACAGCATATTTATATTCCTATTTTTCAGTGATGGAAATAAAGCTCCTCAAGCAGGAATAACATTTATCTCTATTACTGAATAAAAAATGAGAACACTTCTAATAAATTAATTAGGCAAAGCTTCACATCTAAGTAGTAAGTAAAGGTGCACTTCAATGACACTAATTTCAACACGCACACCTCAAGAAAGAACAATTCAAGTTTTAACGATAGCTATATTACAGTACATCTAGAACATCAAATTTTAAAATCATCTTCCTGAAATTGACATCATTAATTTAACAGACAAGAACCAAACACCAAGTAAAGTGTATTGGATTCATATCACAATCATAGTGACATAACTCGCGAATTATACGTGTATAATTCGCGTATAATTCGTTTTTTCGACATAACCGAACCGAACTCCGTATAATACGCAGAAAAACGTATAATACGTTTTATTCGCGAATAAAACGCGAGTTACGAATTATTCGCAATAAAAACGCCAAAAAAAAAAAATTTGAATTTTTTTTGAATTTTTTTTTTTTACGTTTTTTTTTTTTTTTTGCTTCCTTGTTGTACCGAATCATTCCCGAATTATACCCGAATCACGAATTTTTGACCTCGCTGAACCGAACCCGAACTTTTGATTTGTCACTATGATCACAATCACTCAATTGTCACGCATTATATACGATCCGAATCTGCCACAGAGAACCCGAAATACTCTGTGGCTTTGCATTGGATATTTGGATAATTGGATGCACAACCGATCCAAAAGAGAGAGCACGTGGGACTGCCAATGAACAGTGTCATCATGCTTCGCCGTGTAAGCGTATTCGCATCATCGCATGTGAGCCTGTAAGGCCTTAGTTTGATTTTTGCTTAAAGCGAGGAATAAGTTGGATAAGAAGTGACTTTAAGGAGGAATGAATTAATCTATCTTAGATAAATAAGAAGTTTATTTATTATTATTATTATTATTATTACTATTGATGCAACTTTTTAATTTAAAACCTTATGTACTTTTAGTATCTAAATTAGATATTGTTACTTTGTAATTTTAATTTTGTTGAAGATTGATCTCAGAATGATCATCATCGACCGTTAGATTAAGATCTAAGTGTGTAGATTAAATATCAAAGATAGAAAGAAATAAAACGGTAACGTGTACCGTTGGTACCAAAAATAGCAAAATAGTACAAACGGCTATATTTGAGCCTTTGTGATATATAGAGACTTGTTGTAACAGAAATTTATAATGAAAAATTCATACAATTATTTTTATCCCCTCAGAAATTCGTCTCTGTAAAAATAACATGGTATCAGAGCAATAGGTTCAAAATTCTGCACAAGTGCCAACCAAACTAGCAAAGCTAGTCGGTACCAGCAAAACCAGCAAAACACAAACATCAACAATCATCAAGATGTCATTAGAAGGGCAGCTACCAATGGAAGCTACTAACTCTTCTAAAATCACCAATGTTCTACTCAATGACAGAAATTATCTGTCATGGTCACGATCAGCAAAATGAGCTCTTAGCGGCAGAGAGCTGTTAGAATTCATCACAGGGGATATCAAAAAACCCGAACCAGCAAAACCGACAGAGGCAACCGAATCAGAAACAAAAGCAATGAGACAGTGGCAATCCAAAAATGATCGAGTCATGACTTGGCTCTTTGGATCAATGGAACCCACTGTCGCGGAGTTATTTATGACAACCGAGACAGCCAAGGAACTGTGGGATGCAGTTCAAACTCATTTCGGCCAACAAAACAACTTCTCACATGTCTACCACTTAAAACAAGAAATCCAAAAAATCCAGCAAGGCACAATGAGCAACACCGAATATATCGGCGCCTTAAAAAAGAAAAAAGATGAACTTCGGTGCTATCGACCGCCAACAACAGATCCACAAACAATTCAAAAACGAATCGAAGAAGATGATATTTTCGATTACCTTTCGGGGTTAAACCCCAGTTATGAAGCCGTAAGGTCACAGCTTCTGCTCACAACCGTTGTACCCTCTTTTTCCTCAATCACTCAAATGATTCAACAAGAAGAAAGTCGCAGACTGGCCATGGGCGGTCCACAAGCCAGCAAAGGCGAGGGACACGAGAACCATGCATTTGCAGTGAAAAATCTGAACTTCTCCCAAAACCCTAGATCTCAAAATCGGCCAAATTCCACCGAGAGATGTACCCATTGCAAGAAAGAGGGCCACACTCAAGATCGGTGCTGGTTTCTCTATCCACATCTCAAACCGAAAAAGTTTCGAACGATGGAGAGAGGAGAAGGAAAGGGCAGCGACAGAGAAGAGGAGCGGCGGAAATGGGGAAAAGAAGCAGAGAAAAGGGGCTTCTCTGTGTCGGGTCCGAACCCTGCGTCTAATTCTATTTTAATGGGTCCGCCAGATCAACCCTTAACGGGTCCGACTGGATACTATACCGGGTCCGAACCTTTTGGCAGCAGCGGCTCTGGAGCTAGGTACCACACGGGATACTACACAGGGTCCGAAGTTGTTAAAAACAGTGGCGCAGGGGCTGGGTACCACACTGGATCCGAACAAATTAAACACAATGGTGCTGGCGGGTCAGAGCAAGGGCCTGGCGGGTCAGATGATCAAGTCACCATTTCACTCCAGCAGCTAAGTATTTTGCTTGGAAAAAATGCTCCAATTTGTGGTATTGCCTCTAACTCAAATAATTCTAGTTTATTTAGTCAAGTTATTTTAGATAGTGGTGCCACAAATCATATGTTTGGAAATAAACAACTTTTAGCAAATTTAAATTCGACCAATAATAATCAATTTGTGATTGTTGCGAATGGTACGAAAGCTTTTATAAATGGGGTAGGGGAAATTAATCTATATAATAGACAAATTAAAAATGTCCTATATTTAGACACATTTCCCATAAATCTAATTTCTATAAATAAGTTAACACAAGAATTAAATTGTAATGCAATTTTCTCTTGTGAAAATGTCGTATTTCAGGACCGGGAAACCGGCGAGAAGATTGGTGAAGGAATTCTTGAAAATGGACACTATATTTTGCAATCAAAACAATTACTTTGTGCTTCCGCTAAATCCGTTGATTTTGATTTATGGCATAAAAGACTTGGGCATCCATCCGACAAAGTTTTGAATAGTATTCTAGAATTTAAAAATTCTAATTGTATTAATTGTGAAACATGTAAGTTGTCAAAACAAACAAAGCTTCCTTTCTCTCTATCAACTAGCAAAAGCGAAGCTATGTTTGATTTGATCCACTCCGATGTATGGGGACCGGCCCCAATTATTTCGTATAATGGATTCAAATATTTTGTTATATTTATTGATGATTATTCTAGAACCACTTGGTTATATTTGCTTCAATCCAAGGATGAAGTGTTTAATTGTTTTAAGAAATTTCTATGTCTTATAGAAAATCAATTTAATGCTAAACTTAAAATTTTTAGATCGGATAATGGAACGGAATTTATAAACAAAAATTTATCAACATTATTTAAAGAAAAAGGAATTATACACCAAACAACTTGCATAAATACTCCCGAACAAAACGGAGTATCGGAAAGAAAAAATAGACACTTATTAGAAATGACTCGTTCATTATTATTTCAAAATAACGTTCCAAAAATTTATTGGTCGGATGCCATACTTTGTGCCACACATCTAATTAATAGATTGCCAAGTGTAGTTTTAAAAAACAAAAGTCCCTTAGAAATCCTTTATCAAGAAAAAATTACATATGATCATATAAAAATATTTGGGTGTACAAGTTTTGTGCATATTAAAAGAAATGATAAACTTGACTTTGTATCTCAAAAAACTATTTTTTTAGGATATTCACATTACAAAAAGGGTTATAAATGCTATGATCCAATTAATAAAAAATTGTTCATTTCTAGGAATGTCATTTTTTGGGAGGGTGAACCATATTTCAAAGAAAAAGAAAAAATTGACCAAACATGCACAAATGACCAATTTAATATGGTAGTTCCTTACATAGGTGATCAATATTTTCCATCAACTCAAAATCATGAAATTGAAACAAATATTCATGAAGAAACTCATGAAATCAACAACAATACAAATGAAAATGAGATTGAGATGGAAAATGACCAAATGGTTAGAAGGTCACTTAGAGTACCACAACCATCCACTAGGCTTAGAGATTATGTAACATATACGGTACAATATCCAATAGAACAATTCGTCTCATATGATAAAGTTTCACCCGAATACCATGCATTTCTCACGAGTGTTGAAAATGAATTAGAACCTAAGAGTTACCAAGAAGCCATTGAAAATCCAATTTGGTGTAAAGCCATGAAGGAAGAAATAAATGCCTTAGAAAAAAATGAAACTTGGAAAATTGTTTCATTACCAAAAAACAAAAAACCCGTTGGTTGTAAATGGGTATATAAAACCAAGTATAAAAGCGATGGTACAATAGAACGGTATAAGGCAAGACTTGTAGCAAAAGGATTCACTCAAACCTATGGTATTGATTATAATGAGACCTTTGCACCGGTTGCCAAAATGAATACCGTTAGAATATTATTTTCTATTGCCGTTAACAATGGTTGGGACCTCTACCAAATGGATGTAAAAAATGCTTTCCTTCAAGGAACACTTGAAGAGGAGGTGTATATGACACTACCACCCGGTTATAAATTGGAAATCAATTCTAACATGGTTTGTAGGCTAAATAAATCAATTTACGGATTGAAGCAATCTCCACGGGCATGGTATGGCAAACTTAGCTCTTATTTAATTTCTTGTGGTTTTAAAATTAGTAGTGCCGACCATTCATTGTTTACAAACCATAATGGAAAAAACACTACCCTAATCTTGGTATATGTAGATGATATCATAATCACCGGAAATAATTTAGAAGAAATTAAAAAATTCAAAATGCAATTAAAAGAAAAATTTGACATTAAAGATTTAGGATATCTAAAATATTTTTTAGGAATCGAAGTAGCTTACTCAAAGAAAGGTCTTTTTATTTCACAAAGAAAATACACAATTGACTTGTTAAAAGAAACCGGTAAAATAGGGTGCAAACCGAGCTCAACACCAATAGACAACAAGTCTAAATTGAATATTGAGGATGGTGAACCATTAGAAGATATAAACCAATTCCAAAGACTTGTCGGAAAATTAATATACCTAACGGTAACTCGTCCGGATATTTCTTTTTCCGTAAGCCAAATAAGCAAATTTATGCATTCACCTAGAACTCCTCACTTAGAAGCCGTGAATAGAATTCTAAGATATTTAAAAGGAAACCCCGGTAAAGGTATTTGGATGAGAAACAACAACTCTAACAACATATGTGGCTATTCTGATGCAGACTGGGCCGGAAGTTTCGATAGAAAATCCACTACCGGCTTTTGCACGTTTGTAGGCGGAAACCTAGTCACATGGAAAAGCAAGAAGCAAAATGTTGTGGCAAGATCAAGCGCGGAAGCGGAGTATCGAGCCATGGCATCAACCGCGAGTGAATTAGTTTGGCTCAAGCAACTACTCAAGGACATGGGTATCGTATATGATCAACCCATGAAGATGTATTGTGATAACAACTCGGCACGACACATTGCATCGAATCCCGTATTTCATGAGCGAACTAAACATATAGAAGTCGATTGCCATTTCATTAGAGAAAAGGTGCAAGCGAAAGAAATTGAGACACCATTTGTTCGAAGTGAAGATCAATTAGCCGATATCTTCACTAAGGGACTAGATCCGAAACCATTCGAGAACATTACAAGCAAGCTAGGCTTATTCGACATTTACAAGCCTAGCTTGAGACGGAGTGTTGAAGATTGATCTCAGAATGATCATCATCGACCGTTAGATTAAGATCTAAGTGTGTAGATTAAATATCAAAGATAGAAAGAAATAAAACGGTAACGTGTACCGTTGGTACCAAAAATAGCAAAATAGTACAAACGGCTATATTTGAGCCTTTGTGATATATAGAGACTTGTTGTAACAGAAATTTATAATGAAAAATTCATACAATTATTTTTATCCCCTCAGAAATTCGTCTCTGTAAAAATAACAAATTTAGTTATAATTTTATTTAATATATTTTTTTAAATATTCAGTTGTATTTTTGTCTACGAAATAGTATGATGTCTACGTTTAAACTTTTGTCCTATAAGTATGAACATAATTTTTGTCCATCTAACCAGGTTCAAAATTGCACTAATGGAATATTAGTGCAAAACTATAACATCTATAATTTTTATTTTTAATTAGTTTGTAATTAAAATTACTAATTGTTATTAAATGGGTAAGGCAAAATAATGGACCAAATGGATATAAATATTTGTTGGCCATAAAAATACACCATATTAATCAGATTGTCATATTAAATACAACAATATATATTTTCTAAACAACTCACGCATAAAATGCAACAATATACAATAATTCAACAATTATTTAAGACATGACTTAAATAACAAGCTCCAAACTAACAAAAATAGTTTAAGTCATGACTTAACTTTGAGTCACAACCCAATCCCCATGTTCGGTTGTGGCCTAAAGAGTGGAATAAGGGGTTTATTCCTCGTTATTCCACCAAACGAGTATTAATTGAGCCGGACTAAGATGGCATAAGCCGATATTTAGGCCGGCCTAAATTAAACAACTTCACATGGTAGTTTAATTTTATTGCACGTCATGGCCTAACTCGAATGATTATAATAATATATTATCAGTATATAATAGTATATTATTATTAGTATATAATTAATAATATTATATAATTAGTATCTTATTATTAATTATTATTAATATATAATTATATAATTAATATCTTATATTGTTAATATATTAAATATTTATTATAATATATTATAGTTATTATTAATATATGAATAATATAATTAGTATCTTATTATTAATAATTAACTAACTTAGGAATATCTTAAGCCATGATCTAATTTTAGACCTCAACCAAACATGAATAATTTAAACCGGCCTAAGTTGAAATAATCAATTTAGACCTCCTTAGTTTTAATCCACAACCAAACACCACCAATAAGAATAACTTAAGTCATCTTAACTTAGAGTAAGCAACTTATTTTGTCTTAACTTTAATCCATAATCAAACAGGACTAACTCAAATTTTGAGTTTGAATCCAAACCATCTGGTCTGCTTTGATACTAATATTAAAGGGGTTCTTGTATTCAGGGGCGGATCCAGGATTTTCGTCAGGGGGGGGCAAAAAAATATCGAATCGGGTTTAAATATCTAATCGGGTTTAAATCCATTAACCAATTGAGTACTCGACAAAAAACAATGCTTTAACTTATATTTTCAAATACTTTGACTTGTAATTTTTGATGCTCTGACTTATAATTCTAATTACCAATCAAAATTCAACAGATTTATTTCAATTTTAACCCTAAATTTAACTTGAATTACAAATTAAACGTCCAGAGGGGGGCAAAAAAAAATTCCAGGGAGGGGCAGAGTCGATCGGAACCGATAAATTTCCACTAAAACTCAAAATCCAGGGGGGGGCAGCTGCCCCCCCCTGGAGTACACTGGGTCCGCCCCTGCTTGTATTTTAATTCGGATCAAATTGGTTCGGTATGGTCGGACGGTGCGGATCCAAACTCAAAAGTTGAGTTGCTCTAGAGGGATCCGGACTCATTCGCATTCTCCTCCGCGCAGCACCATTTTCACAGAAAATCATTAATTTTCTGAATATGATATTTAATACTTAATTTCAGTATAAATCTTGACACTAATGAGTAATGAATGATTCACACTTCACAGAGCGCTGAAAACCGGTGGAGAGTATGGATCCGGATTAAGCTTCTCGCACAGAGCAGCTTGGGTCCGATGAGTTTGGGACCGTCCGATCAGTTTTAAGATTCGTGCGCACAAATTTTGAAGCAGACGCGAAATTGTGGATGCAAATCTTAAGACAGATCGGACGGTTATCGAACCATCGAACTCACCTTGAGTCCGATGGGCATCGGACACAAATTAACCTCTCTCAGTGCGAAGACAACGTCAGAAACAAAGGAAAGAAATCAAGCAAGTTTGGTCATCTACTGTAGAGACCTTCACCACCTTATGCTCTAGTGTAACGCCAACTGTCTGATCTGAAACAGACTCTCCAGATTAAATTAAATTCCCAAATCTTCCCAATAGAAAATTACAGGTAGGCCGTACTATTGGAGATGATCCGGAGGGGAATCAATAGTGCTCCATCTCCATTCTCCGCGCCAGCTAAGCAAGGTGCCCTTTTCACGTGCTTCTGGGGCCTCACTGCGTTAAAAGTACCTCACTTTTTAGTTCTATACAAAATAAATTAACGAAATTAATTATAATAAATTACATAATTAGTCAAATAAATTAAGATTAACAATTCAAATTTGTTACTTATAGCCAATTGATATGATATCACCGTATTTATACTTTAGAATCCAAAATAAGACTTCTCATTAAATGCAAAAGTTTCAGATAAGCGTACTTCCTGATTAATGATGCGTCAATCAGATAAGTGTACTTCCTGTGGATTTTTTATTTATAGAAACGATCATAAAATAATAGGAAAAAATAGAAAGACTACCTTAAAATTTAGATGTCATATATGGACCGGTAAAAATTTATCCAATCCAAACTTTGGACTACAAATAAGTCTATGCATAGAGAGCAGGTTGGGTCTGATGCCCATCGGACTCAAATTTGGGTCCGATAGGTTCCGGGACTATCTAGTCTGCTTTAAGATTCGTGCGCACGAATTTTAAAGCATACACAAAATTGTGGGCGCGAATCTTAAAGCAGATCGGACAGTCATCGAACCTATCGTACTCACTTTGAGTCCGATGAGCATCGGACCCAAATTGACCTCCTATGCATAAGATTCAAGACAACCGGACAAAATAAAAAAAAATCCGTTGAAATTTCTCTGATCCATCTATGCATAAAACTTTTGAGGTACTCTTTCTCTTTTCTCTATTATTTTATAATATTTTCTATAAATAAAAATTTATCATCGTGCCTGGTCCTTAAAATTCCAATATAACCATTGAAAAGGGTCAATAATCGGTGCATGTGATTTCCCTTTTTTATAAATTTCTGCCAATTTTTTTATTTGGCAATAACTTTTTGCCAAGAAAAGTTGTAATAATAAGTAATATCAACAACCAACTCTCAACTAACCTCTTGTTTTTCACATACGCCTTCTTTTTCTTTTTATTATAAACTTTCAAGACGGATGTGCAAGTTGTCATTAGACGTAAACGCTCTTTTATTGTGTTGCTCCATATTTTTTTGTGATAAATTCTTTATTATATTTAATTTACACGTCGATCTTAATGTTGAGATAACTTTTCAGTAATACCGATAGTTAAAAACTAATTCAAATAAATTTAATTGAAATATAGTTACCGGCTCGTGCAAAGTATTGTGCTTAAGTGTATTCCGTCTCTAGTGTGCAAGATTTAGAATCGCCATCAAGATAATCCGGAGATGTTACAACTTAGAACACGACCATAAAAGTGACCAATTATAACTCTGCAATATCCAACATTTAATCAGATTAATTGAAGGATAGAATGAAAAGATTAATCAAATTAAAATTTGATTCAATTTTCTCGGATGCAGATATGGGGTTGAATAAGAGATTTTCTTTTAATCGATAAATGAAAGAATATTTTCATTTATTTCTTTCTTTCTTGTCAGATCACAGACAGAGGATTAGAGAGAGCGTGGGAGTATTCATTGAGTAAATTAATTAGTAAATAATTGAAAGTATATATAAACATACGTATAACGGCTAATAGGGTGAAAGGGTGCATTAAGAAATGATCAGATGCCAACTAATTTTATGTTGTCATTGGTGAAAAGGTGCTAAGCCAAATAATTGGATAAGGTTTGAACTGTTAATAATTATGTTGATCCCTAACAGCACTTAGAGGTAGTGAATATGGAGTCTTTTTAAAATTTTAACTCTAAATTATTTAACTAACGTGTGCGTGAGTTATTCTTGGCGGAACAAGAATAAACTTAAACTAAGCAAATGTACGTAAAGTAAATAGAAGAGTTAAGAGACACTTGACACGAGAGTTGTTTACAGAGTTCGGTACTAACGCCTACGTCTCCGGGGCTTCACGACCTTCTTGATGGCGCGCTTTTTTTTACCCAATGAGAAAGGAGTACAAGGTGGAACCGGTGAACCCTTACAAACCTTGGGAAGTCACACGGCCCGAGCACGAAATTGGCTCACGAGCACTAAAGGCTCAAGTGTTTGAAACAAACAAGAGATCTCATACAAATCACTCTAATTCTTACACAAAATTGAGTTTGGTGGAGTATGCTTTAGATTGTTGTAAAGATATTGAAGTTTTGTGCACGAGCAACAATAGAGAATTTTAGATCTGAAAAGAATACGAAATATTACAATTGGGGGTGGATAGATTGTTGTCTTAAACCTAGATTTGTTTTATTTATAGAGAGAGAAACAAAAGTTGGTAACTAGCGTCAACCGTTACAACGGTTAATAAAGCATTATAACGGTTAGCCCCAGTTAATAGGTTTGGCTGCGCTGAAAACCCTAACGCTTGTCAAGCGTTACAACAGTTGCTACAACGGACCTCTCTGAAAGTTTTGAGGTCCGAAATTGATTTATTCTGTTGCAACGTTTAATTGACCGTTGTAACGAAATAAATCGATTACACTATGAATTTTGGCATATGAATTATTCCGTTGTAGCAACCGTTGTAACGCTTGACAAGTATGATCTACTAAATCGATTACAAACGTTTAATTGATAAGCACCTTCACGCCGAATTGCACAAGTATGATCTACTAAATCGATTACACTATGAATTTTGGCATATGAATTATTCCGTTGTAACGTTATAATAACCGTTGTAACGGTTTATGTAAATTACCTCAATCTCAAGCATATTTTACCAATTTCACATATTTTTAATTAATACTAATTTTGAGCTAAGTCTTCTTAGTCCATTCTTTGGTTCATTGCAGCACATCCTTGATATGTGTAGCATTTGTGCATGCATCCTTGATATTTATTGAAGCTTTATATCTTCATGAACCTGCATCATATCTCAAGACAAGAAACTGTAAATTCAACAAATATATATTTTGCAAATCTAGTCAAACAGACAAGTAGATTATTGCATAATCCAACAAATTGTTCTCCAACGGTAATAATTATAATAATAATAATAAAATATCTAAATTTTTTAAGGAATTCTTAGTTAAATAAAATTATATAATTAAGAGTTTTCAAATTAAAGTTTCAACACTTGATTTGAATAGAAATTATATTTTTAAAATTTAGAACCCTAGAACCTAGCTACCAATTATCCAACAAAAACATGATATCATTAGCACATATTTAATTTTTATCCTCCAATCTTTAAATCACATTGCATGATGAGATGATTTTTATTGTCTCATGTATTTTTTTATATCGTATCATTGTAAAGATGTTAGGATTGTCTCGAGTATTTATATTGTAAAAATACATTTTAAGCTTTGTGCAACTATTAAGTCATACAATTAGTGCAACAATTTTCCGACAGCTCTTTCTTATTATAACTAGTCTTTAATATAAAAAAACGAGACTCGTCGGATGAATATTGGGCACAAATCGATTTAATGTTTATTCAAAACTGTTCGATTCAAAACTGTTAGATCATATATCCCCGGGCCCCTCCCTTAAAATAAATTTATCGCACAAGTTTTTGATAATATGTAGCGAATATCTGTCAGTTTCATGCAGGGGCGGACCCAGAGTGTTCCAGGAGCAGCAGCTGCTCCTCTAGATTTTGAATTTTAGTGGAGATTAATCGGTTCCGAATAACTTTGCCTCCTCTGAAATTTTTTTTGCCCCCCTCTGGACGTTTAATTTGTAATTTGAGTTAAATTTAGAGTTAAAATTGAAATAAATATATTGAATTTTGATTGGTAATTAGAATTATAAGACAGACAATCAGAAATTACAAGTCAAAACATTGAAAAGTATAAGTTAAAGTATTATTTTTTATCGAGTACCCAATTGGTTAATGAATTTAAACCCGATTAGATATTTAAACCTGATTCGATATTTTTTTGTCCATGAAAATCCTGATCCGCCCCTGGCTTCATGGTGTAGCTAGGTTGAAATTAAGATCCGAATTGATTAAAAATACTAGAACGCGATAACGCGTTACCAATGTTTTCATACTGTACATGTTTGCATAAAGTTGTGTGTTATAATATCTTCACACAAAAGCTTAATTATTATTGCAATTTGTTAATAATATTTGAAGAATTAATAAATTAATAAATTGTCAATAGGAATTGTTTAACCTTGAAATATGATCGAATTAACTGAAACATCGATAGACTCTAATAGTCTATACTGCTACATTCTATATTTTCATCGCACGAATATATATTATACACAAATAATTAAAATTTACTATACTTCATTGATAAACCTGTACAACGTTTATGTTTAATTACTTAATTAGAGAATCAATTTTTCATCTAGTAACAAAAATAATACTTTTTCGGATGAAATGTCACAAATTAAATATTTAAATACTATTTTTTTGTGAATATTATATTGTTAAATAACTTGACCTCCAATCTTTATTTAAAAACCTCTACTCATAGTAGCAGGTATTCAGAGTAGGTCTGATGCTTGTCGGATCTACTTTGGTTCGATGGGCTCAATCACCGTCTGATCTACATTAAGATACATGCATTCTGCTTTAAAATCCGTGTGTATTTGGTTCAATTTTTGTGCGCACATATCTTAATACGGATCGAACAATATTAGAGCTCATTAGACCCAAAAATAAATCTGATGCCCATTAAAACTACTTCGTTCTCTAGCAGACCTATCAAATCTCAAATAAACTCTCCATAATAATTTTGACTCAGCAAATTGTGCATGTAGTCTGGAAATTCACATCAACCAAGGTACCTCAATTTTTGAGTTTGAATCGGTATGTTCGTTATATACCAGCGTAAATTATGACTTTCTATATTATAAATTTTTGATTAGACGGTTCAGATTGAAACTGATGCATGCATTAAATCATACTGAGTCCGGGCGGTTGTAGAGGAACTGAATTTAAGTCAACGGTGTTCGTTGGTTCATGTGGAGGTTCATGTGCACAGCTCGGCAGGACTCTCAACTAACCTCTTGTTTTTTCACAACCAACTCTCAACTAATCTCTTGTTTTTTCACATACGCCTTCTTTTTCTTTTTATTATAAACTTTCAAGACGGATGTGCAAGTTGTCATTAGACGTAAACGCTCTTTTATTGTGTTGCTCCATATTTTTTGTGATAAATTCTTTATTATATTTAATTTACACGTCGATCTTAATGTTGAGATAAATTTTTAGTAATTCCGATAGTTAAAAACTAATTCAAATAAATTTAATTGAAATATAGTTACCGGCTCGTGCAAAGTATTGTGCTTAAGTGTATTCTATCTCTAATGTGCAAGATTTAGAATCGCCACCAAGATAATCCGGAGATGTCGCAACTTAGAGCACGACCATGAAAGTGACCAACGATAACTCCGCAATATTCAACATTTAATCAGATTAATTGGAGGATAGAATGAAAAGATTAATCAAATTAAAATTTGATTCAATTTTCTCGGATGCAGATATGGGGTTGAATAAGAGATTTCTTTTAATCGATAAATGAAAGAATATTTTCATTTATTTCTTTCTTGTCAGATCACAGACAGAGGATTAGAGAGAGCGTGGGAGTATTCATTGAGTAAATTAATTAGTAAATAATTGAAAGTATATATAAACATAAGTATAACGGCTAATAGGGTGAAAGGGTGCATTAAGAAATGATCAGATGCCAACTAATTTTATGTTGTCATTGGTGAAAAGGTGCTAAGCCAAATAATTGGATAAGGTTTGAACTGTTAGTAATTATGTTGGTCTCTAAGAGTATCTACATTCCTGGTATTATGAGAGTTTCCAATTTCAGTGATGTGGAAGAGTTTCTTATTTAGAAACTATGCAGGAAAGTTTCTTATTAAGAAATTGTTTATAAACTCACCCTAGCCAAATTATTAGCTCAAATTATTTCTCATTTTTAATTTATTGCTGATGTGACTTAATAGAAATTCTAAAATTAATTTCGGGATGTGAGAGTTAGAAACTTTAGAGAACCTAATTTCTAAAAAATAGTTAACAGTTATTTAGAAACTCATTTGAGTTGCTGGGATGTAGATGCTCAGCACCTAGAGGGGGTGAATATGGAGTCTTTTTCAAATTTTAACTCTAAATTATTTAACAAACGTGTGCGTGCGTTATTCTTGGTGGAAACAAAAATAAACTTAAACTAAGCAAATGTGCATAAAGTAAATAGAAGAGTTAAGAGACACTTGATGCGAGAGTTATTTATGGAGTTCGGCACTAACGCCTACGTCTCCTGGGCTTCGCAACCTTCTTGATGGCGTGTCTTTTTTTACTCAATGAGAAAGGAGTACAAGGTGGAACCGGTGAGCCCTTACAAACATTGGAAAGTCACACGGCCCGAGCACAGAATTGGCTCACAAGCACTAAAGGCTCAAGTGTTTGAAACAAACAAGAGATCTCACACAAATCACTTTAATTCTTACACAAGATTGAGTTTTGTGGAGTATGCTTGAGATTGTTGTAAAGATATTGAAGTTTCGAGTACTAAAGTCTCAAGTGTATGAAACAAACAAGAGATCTCACACAAATTACTCTAATTCTTACACAAGATTGAGTTTGGTGGAGTATGCTTGAGATTGTTGTAAAGATATTAAAGTTTTGTGCACGAGCAACAATGGAGAATTCTAGATCTGAAAAGAATACGAAATATTGCAATTGGGGGCGGCTAGATTGTTATCTCAAACCTAGATTTTGCTTCTATTTATAGAGAGAGAAACAAAACTTGGTAACTGGCGTCAACCGTTACAATGGTTAATAAAGCGTTGTAACAGTTAGCCCTAGTTAATAGGTTTGGCTGCGCTGAAAACCCTAACGCTTGTCAAGCGTTACAACGGACCTCTCTGAAAGTTCTGGGGTCCGAAATTGATTTATTCCGTTGCAACGTTTAATTGACCGTTGTAATGAAATAAATTAATTACACTATGGATTTTAGCATATGAATTATTCCGTTGTAACGTTATAATAACCGTTGTAACGGTTTATGTAAATTACCTCAATCTCAAACATATTTTACCAATTTCACAGATTTATAATTAATATTAATCTTGAGCTAAGTCTTCTTAGTCCATTCTTTGATTCATTGCAGCACATTCTTGATATGTGTAGCATTTGTGCTGAATCATTGATATTTATTGAAGTTTTATATCTTCATGAACGTGTATCATATCTTAAGACAAGAAACTGTAAAATTCAATAAATATATGTTTTGCAAATCTAGTCAAACAGACAATTAGATTATTGCATAATCCAACAATCTCCCCCTTTTGACGATTTGCAAAACATATATCTCAAGTGAGTGCATAAATTGGATATTTCCAAAAATTTGAATTTTTATTTTCCTGTGTGTTTAGCGAATAGTGAATATCAATTCGAATATCAATTTTAACGAACTTGTAATATCTCTCCCATTTTTTGAAAATTGTCAAAAGGGAGAAATTATCACAATTAAGTCAACAATATGAGAGGGCTCCCCCTCAATTCATGCACTCCTCCTTAATTTTATAAAAATATAAATTAAGGCATAATTAAAAGAATTTAGCAATGAAAGCATACATATATGCACCACTCAAGAATATAGAAGTTTAATATTGTGCAATATATGTGAAATTAAGTCATATAGTCAATTTAATTGAAATTGGTCAATATAATTTAATTGAAAATTGAAATTATTTATTTTATCAAAATTTGATTGTTCTCATGAGATTATATGTTGCAATTTGGAATATAGTCATAATTATGAGACGCATGATGTGCTCAAGACATATGAAAAATATAGTCTAATTAACATAATCTTCATTAGATTTGGTATTAAATATTAGATTTAATAGTTCATAATTGAATGTTGAATTTTTAGTATGATTGACAAGATAATATAGAGGATTTTGAGTATGGAATGATTTGATAATTACAGAATTTTAGTCATTAAGATCATATCTAACCATATTTGGAATTTAGGAATTCTCTTTTGGAATATCTAGTTAATTATTAGAGAGTTTGAAGAGTTGATTTTGTCTCATATCTTGCATTAATTTGAATGGTTGGAATTATATTTTGTTTACTTATCTATTTGAGCAATTATTAAATTATATGATTCTCAATTATCATGCGTCCTTTGAAGAATGTAATTGAAATTAATGATACATGAATATTTTATATTAAATAGCTCATAACATGATGATCATACAACTTAAAAGCAAGACATAATTTCAAAATATATCAAAACCAATTAACATGAATAATATAACCATTAAAGCATATTTTGTTATGGCAATTTAGTCATGTAAAATAGATTTTGCAATTAATATTACTATATCTCAATATTACCAATTATTAACAACAACAATTTATATCTTTATGTCTCTGTTATGGCGATTCTAAAATGAATTCAACAATTAATATTGTCATATCTTAATTTTGCCAATTTAATAAATTTGATATAAATTTTATCAATCAATTTAATTTTGAATTCTTGTCAATTTTAATCTTTTAAAATTAGCAATTATATTTTAATGGTCATTGTAACAATACAGTTGCTAATTAAATTTAAATAAATTTAGATCCATGCCAATTTTAATTTCAAATTGCTCAACAATTACAATTATAGTTAGTATTTTTAATGTTTTTAAATATTGCCATTTAAGTTTTTAATGATCTAATTTGAACTCTCAGATTTGATTTAATAATATAATTTTGGAAGATTTAAAGATAAGGAAAGACAGATATAATCAATCAGGAGGACAATATTTGAATTTGAATGAGTTTTGGAAGTAGTGAAATTAGGAAAAAAATCATCAGATTATTAGAAATAAATCATCATATTATCAGTTCTCGCAGATAACCATTGTACAAGTAATATCACTAAAATGATATGCTTTTAGAAGCAATTTATTTAACGGTGGGTCAACGATTGCAACAGTTAGTCAGAAATTTTGAATTCATAGCATTTAATGTTGTAGAAAACGTGCACAGGTTTAGCTGTTATAACGGTTCATGCAGCGTTTGGTCTCCGGAAGGAACTGAGTTTTTCGGAGGAAAGATTTGATTTATTCCGTTATAATGGAAGATTAGCCGTTACAACGGGTAATCATATTTTGTTCTTTTTGAAGTTAATTTCAATATAAGTTTGTTCTAAATTGTTGGTATGCTTCCTAACTAACATATATGAATGCATTTTGGGATATAATTCAGCATTGAAATTCTAGCATGCCCAACCTAAACCTAAGATCACTGTTTCTTTTGAAATTTTGTGAACTTAAAAAAAAATATTATGTGATGTAAAGATTCATTGTTAATGATCCAAGTAATTTATTTGTGAGTAATGATAAAACACGCTTACAAGAGTATATAATACTAATAAAAGAATGGATAATAACTAATATATACTTTTATCTTATCTCTCCCTTAATATTTTTGAATTTGACTAATTTGGGGAGATACTAGCTAGAGCTTTACTCTAGCCTAGATTTAGGAGCCCAAACAACATATATTCGACATGTTGTTTTCTTTCCTAAACTTACACTCCAATGAAGTATGTCCAATCTTACAACAATAATTACAAAATGTTAGTGAGAGTTTTCGAGATATTGAGAAATGAGGTGTGTTCAAATTTGGACCTTGCTTGAAATGATTTTGGACGTATGACTCTCTGTATGTTATAAATTTGAACTGAATTGGTTCGAATTTTGATTAGACGGTTCAGATTGAAACTGATGCATGCATTAAATCATACTGAGTCCGGACGGTTGTAGAGGAACTGAATTGAAGTCAACGGTGGTCGTTGGTTCATGTGGAGGTTCATGTGCACAGCTCGATCGGCATGTCAGGTATCCTTTAAACGTGCTTTCGGCACTTGCTTTTGTTTAAAGTACCCACTAATATTCGCTTTGTATTTTCATTCTGCATCTGCCAAAAGGATCCCTCCGTCTGTACTACCCCATTTATCTGATTTAGATTAATATATCTATTATCTACGTTATTATAATTTTGGATGATCTTTTTAGAAGAAAGTCAAATTAATAGAGGACTTAGTCAAAATAATATGGTGCTAATTCTCAATTTTCCCTAAAAATGGGATTCATTTTAAAACACTAGCATGTGACATAGGCCTAGGTTAGGTTTGAATTTTCCATGTTCAGTACTCCTAAACACTATAGAGAATTTAGTGGTAGGCCTCACTTTTTTAGGAAGAAATATAGGTTTAATTTTTAGGAAAAATAAATAAGAATCTTGGTATAGTCCTTAATTTATTTTAAATCTTTTTATTTCATTCAGCTTCTCTCGTAAAATACTAAATATATACCTGTAATTTAGTAATTAGAACTTTATTTTATGATCACGAAGACTTGAGTTCAAATTTCACCTACTATATATTATTATGTATTTTATATTTCAGTCCCTCCAATTAAAATTTTCTAGTTCTGCCCATCCTTCTCTTTTAATGAATCTTTGTTTGTTCAAAATTATCTTAATGAATTCCACTCTAAGTTCCACAAAATTTATCAAAATATATGTTGACCAATATCCAGAAGTGAACTAGCTGGGACATAAAAAATGATATCAAAGCTATTTTATATGACAAACTGACTCAATAAATTATTTTTTATTATGCCTGACTAGAGAAAATCAAGCATTCTTATTGCTTGCTTAAAAAATACATAGTTGCAAGATGGTCATATTTATGAAAGCTCCTACTAATTATCATGCACACATATATATCTATCCTATGACAAAGCGGGAAATAAATGAAAGGAATTATTGTTTTCAATAATTTCAATTAATTTTTCATTAGAATTAGGAGTAAAACAATCTCAATTATTAAAAGAGTACCAAACATACTGTCTTTTCTCAAAGCCACCAGATATATACAATTCCAGCCATCGATCATGCATACAAATAACCTTCAAAATGTTGATTATGAATGGTTTGCTTATCAAACCACCTCCAAAGTCACCAAATTACACCATAATTCAGATCTATCCGTTTGATCTATAAATATATTTTTGTATACACACAAAATCAAGAAAACATTTGAACTTGGGGACATTTCTTGTTGGGCAATTGATCTTCATCGCCTCTACATCGATAAGCAAGCACTTATATTATCTAGTTTATTTTTCTAAACACAATGACCAATTAATTAAGAAAAAAAAAATTGAACTAATATGAAATTGTTTTAAGAAATTGGTTGAGTTATAAGAGCATCTCCAACCCCTTTCATTTTTAATTTCATAGTCCGACGTGTCAATTTTCATTTTTTTTTATATAAATGCCTAAATGGCCATGAAAGTTGCATCTAAATGATGGAAATACATCTACAGTTTCATTATTTATTTTGAACAATATTTTTTAAAATATCTAATAATTCTACCAATAAATCGAAGTTACATAGAATTATCCTAAAAATATTAAATAATGAAATAGAAGACAAACTTAGGACATAAATAAAAAAAGTATTTTTCATAATTATTTGTATAAATTACTCCACTTTAAATATCTCTATCTAATGTTATAGCATTCTTTCCTGGATTTGTTATGGCTGTTATGGATCTCATTTTGAAAATCTTAATTTATATTCGGCCCGTTTAATCTAACTCGGAGGAGCAGATCATTAAACGGACCGGGTCCACGAGACCACGACCACACTCCACAGATTAAAATGCTTCTATTAAAATATTACTGACGTGATGTAGTCCGTCTATTTGGACTTAAAAATGTACAGAAATTAAGACGACACGGGGAAAACATCAGACACGGCACGCGGATCGTTTTCTTTTTCTTAATTTTTTTGGTAGTTTAACGACCGAAGGCATTTACAAGGGAAAATTTATAGTTAAGATGAGCATCGGATGGGAACCGTTCTAGCATTAAGATTCGTCCGTATTTGATCAACACAAATGTTGAAACAATGTGCCGAAATTTTTATTAATATCCAAAATAAATAAATAATTTTAAAATCTACACCCTTGCTGAGAGAAATTCGAAAACTGCCCAAACCGCAAAAAATATTTCCGGTTCTGAGCCTTTTGATCGGAAATTATTTTCTCAGTTTTGGAGAAGAGAAACCGCAAAACAAAATCCCGGTTTCAACCCAAAATTGGAAATAATTTCTGCGGTTCTAGAACTGGAAATTAAATCTGCGGTTATTGGTAAAACTGGGATTTTTTTTGCAGTTTGAAGTCCAGAATTA
Organism: Carex littledalei; assembly: GCA_011114355.1. Lineage (NCBI taxonomy): Eukaryota > Viridiplantae > Streptophyta > Magnoliopsida > Poales > Cyperaceae > Carex > Carex littledalei. Next base: position 2,249,195 of record CM022096.1, on the reverse strand, counting down.
ATTTTTGCGGTTTCGGACTATTTTGCCTATAAAACACGCTACTGCTGCCTCCCAGAATTCACACTTCAGTTAATTTTTGAGAAGAGTAAAAGGAAAAAAAAAGGAAAAAAAGAAGAGGAGAAGAAGAAAAAAAAATAGAAAAAATCAGATTCGAGAAGCGGATGTTTGTAAGTTTATTTATTTATTTAATTTTAAATTATTTATTTTTTCAATTTATGTTGTACTTATAGGGTTATTATTTTTTAAATTGTAGTTTGTTATCTAGACCAATTAAAACAAAAAAATGATATGTGTGAAAATTTTTGTTGGAGGGAAAATCCAATACAATGATAATGGGGTATTTTATAGTACCTGGCCTAAATACTCATTACTGCTAACCGTGAACCATAACTTTGATTATCTCCAGAATGAGATTTATAAATTGGTTGGGTATACTCTTAGTGAAGCAAATATGAAAATCCAAGCCAGGTTTAATATGTCTACCAATGGCCAACGTGACTACCAATTAGTACCGGTAACAAACCAGGGATCGTTCGAAATGATTTTAGGAATTGTGGCGTCTTTCCCACAAAGGGTACCGGTTTTGGAGTTGTATGAAGAGTTGGAACCGAACCATGCCGATTTTAATTCCCAATTGAATATGAACAGTCAGGCCCTTGTACCAAGTCAGATCCCTGAATCTCGATCCCGATCCAATACTAGTCGAAACCCTGAACCCATAACTCGGCCCAAAATTGTTTGGGTCCGTAGACCGGTACCGATCCCTGATTATTCTCATGTACCTGTGGATGCAATTGATGATGACAGTTTGGAGAGCGGGGATGAAATGTTCGCAGATGAGTCATCGGATTCCGACAATGATGTTAGACCGCGTAGACAGTCACAATCACAGTCTTGTTCACAGTCCCGCCAAACACAGTACCCAATAACTGACCGAGAAAATATGAGACATCCGGTTGATAGTTTTAATGACATATCCGGTTTTCGGCCTGCAGATGTCAATTTTTTTGGCAGCACAAATAGAACATTCGATAACCCATTGGCCGTAGGCAAAGTGTTTGAGTCGAAAACGGCAAAGTGTAATTTGACTTTATTTTTTTAATTGTAATTTGATTTTATGTTTTTAATTGTAATTTGACTTTATGTTTTAATTGTTTGTTGTCAAACTCTTGTATTTATACGTTGCTTCTTGTAGAGACGTACAATTTTCAATAAAATAATATAGCAAAACATACATAATAAAAGATAAACCATAAGATAAATCACAAAGATATAACAAAACATACATAATAACGCTATCAGGATAGTCTGAATATAGCAAAATATGACATAATAAACCCTAAAGATATCCAAAATAGAATATAACAAAACACACAAAATAAAATAGATAATCAGCGGTGATCAGGATAGTTTGAATGCGTGAAGCGGTCTGGAGAATGAACGATACGCCGTGGTCACTCGAGTGGACGTCTGTCGGAGCTGTCTAAAGATGTCTGCCGGGGACGTCTGGGGAATTGATCATGATCGTCTGTCACATCCGGCTCAGTCTGGGTCCCAAGAGGTGGGCGGGAAGATGATGCCCCTGCGTCACCCTCATCTACAAACGCCCATCATGGAGTCCTCGAAACCTCACAATACCGGGCCGCTGTCTCGAGTGACTCTCATCGTGCTCGCTCCATCTCGTGCTCTTCTATATAAGTCTCAAAATTGTGTTCGTAGCCTGCCTGTTGATAACCCGCCTATGATTGCATCCCTTAACCATCTCCCGCATGCGTCTGATCCTGGGTCACTTGTAATTTATACACAATTATTTATTTAGTAAGATGTAATTAATAACAAAATTACTTCAATTAACGTAGTAAATACCTGTCCGATATCAGCGTCTGTAGGTAGACCGTAACCTACCTGTGGTTGCTGATCAAAAAGTGTATGAGCCCAAGAGGGCATGTTGAACGAGGTCTGCGCCTGCGCTTGCTGATCCTGGGTCACCTAGAATTCATACACGGTTTTTATTTGGTACATTGTAATTCATAAACCAAATTAGGTCAATTAATGTAGTAGATACCTGTCTGGGGTCTACGACTAGACTATATATGGATCGGGCATATCCTGCGGGTGCGGATGATGTAAATTTTGCAATACAAGTAATAAATCCTAGTTTATACTCAATTCGGTTGCAAGTGTACAACCTTGTCAAGTAGTACTTAGGGATCGTCTCCACAGTGACAAGTTGGAATATCTTTTCTAACCTAACAATTTAATTTAGTAAAAGAAAATAAAAAAAGGTTTTTGTTTGTTCAAAAGGTTGATTTGGTTTTGATTAAACTGAATTAAACTAAGGTCTTAAAGCAAAATATGATTTTTAACAAATATGAGAAATTAGGGTTTCTTAGGGTTCCTATCCACTAGTGTTATGACTAATTGGTTTATTAAATTTGTTCTTTCAATTATGAAGGCACAGTTGGAGGTTGTAGGTACAAAGTGATATTTCTATATTAATACCATCTTCAAATTAGAATAAACGTCACCTCTCGGTACTTGGCTATGCTAATCTAAAGTCATTAAGTTCTTACTGTCCCAATTAATCTAGAAAACTGTCTTTCACCTCTCGGTACTTGGCACAATTTGTCTAAACTATTAGGCAAAGCCTGTATAAGACAAGCGTCACCTCTCGGTACTTAGCCTATCAAATACCCTATTCTTTATGGTCAGGACTTAATATTCAATTTCTCAATTGCAAATACTAAATCCTAAGATTTCATACTATTTCGATTAAGTCTTCACAATCAATTAAAATAAAGAATAGATCATAACAAAGAACAAGAACATATGAAATAAAACCAACTAAATCATAACAAAAGTTTCAAGTACAGCCCTAATTAACCCTAGAAAAGCCTTTAGCCAGTCATGGCTAAAGCACAAATGAAATTAAAAGAGTTAAAAGAGTTCCAAAGGAAAGAAAATAATAAAACCGGTTGATCAATGATGTTCTTCTTCTTCCTTCTTCTCTCTTCCTTTCTTCTCCTTGTTAAAACCAGAAATTCTGTCTAAAAAACGTCCCTCATCTGTTTTACAAGTTTCCTTTTTATACCCCTCGCAAAACCTAAAAATAAATCACTCAAAATAGCAAATTCGGGCGCTGAACCGACTTACTGCGGGCTGCAATAACATCTCTTACGGGCCGCAATGAGTGGAGGCAGTTAATTTGTCGCGCAGAAAACTGTAGAAGTCATTACGGGCCGCAATGGGTATGGTTGCGGGCCGCAATGAATGTGCAGGAATGAGGCTCTGACTTGTTTTGTTTCGGACCGCAATGGGTTTTATTTCGGGCCGCAACAACATTGACAGTTGCTCCAATCTTCGTGCTGACTTGCTACAAATCACCCGTTTTGCTCCGTTAAGCTCCAAACACTTGATTACCTGTAAAATAAACATAACTAGGGCAGTAACTTGATTCTTGGATATATTTCATTTTATTCTCTACTAAAATACAAGATATTTGGTGCTATTATGTGATAAAAACTAGACTGAATGTGTATATAATTTAGACCTATCAGCGGACTGCTCCTAGTAATTTCTCCATGCGGTGCCGTCAAATAGCCAAGCCTGCACTGGATCTGGGCCTTTGAATACAAGATGCGGTGGGTATGGATTTTGCCCTATAGGAGTACTCTCGTCAGATGGGACATTTTCCCAATCTTTTGGAACCCCCGCCTGATCTATCATGGCACGTGCACATGGGGAGAAACCATTATCCTTGCAAAGACCCCAGCCATTTCTCATGAGACCCTTACCAACTTTCAGCCACCCCTTAGTGAAGAACATGGTGACGCCGTGTGCCAACTCTCCAATCCCACGCAATGCCTGTACACATAATGAGAATATAAGAAATGGTTTCCAATAAATGATTTATAAATTTTAGTGTAAAAAGTGATTACATTTCGAATAATCAGCGGTCCGCTAGGAATGTATCCACACTTCCCATGCTCATCTCTGGTGACCGGAACCGTATGAGCAAGCCCGTCCACGTGCATACCAAATAGGTAGACTGATGCCATGCCATTCATCTGGTACCATTTGCGATATTCCGGAAGCTCGTTCCAGTCAAACGGACGAGCTTCATTGTGTACATGCTGCTCATATTCCGTCGCATGCTGAACATGAAGTGCGTGCTTTACGGCCCATGACTCATTCTTTTTTGAGACCATCTTCAACCTGTTCATAATTTAATAACAACTTAACACACAAAGTTAATTAACATAAATAAGGAAAAAACAGTTAGTAAATCATACTTGTGCAATTCAGCATGAAGGTGCTTATTAATGGGAGGCGGTGGCGGATGCTCTTGAAATTTACCAAACTGTCGCATGCAGAGATCAAGATAATGGTGCTCCACTATCCAATAAAATATCGGAGGTCTGCGGTACAAGTAGTAAGGCTGATAAAGATAGTAGGAATGTGAGTTAGAATTTATAAGTATAATGACATATAACTGAATAAATAAATAACTTGATAAATTTAGTAAGAATGTGAGTTAGAATTTAGTACCCTTCCCGCCTGAGTTACTCTCGAAAGCCGGGTACAAGTACTCTCGTACGGCTCCCATTCCATCATGTTCTCGATCAATTGCTGAAACTGGTTGCGCGGGATACTTGGACCGGAGGTTTTGCTGTGAGATGAGTTCTCGTACTTATTCTTGCAACACCATTTGTCAGCAAAAGCTGGACATGTATCTTCTGTTGGCGCGCCGCAGAAAGGTTGAAAACCCTTCGATTTTGGCTTCGGTCGGTGAACTGGAAATCGGGTCCACGACCAGTGCTGCAGCAGCATAACCGGACCATGCATAGATCGGACTGCGGGAACGGATGCGACACATAGATGTTGATATAAATATGCGAGAACGGCTCCACCCCAATTGTAGTTCGTCGGCTCGTTTAAATTCTCAATCAAATTGAGATACCACAGTGGTATCCCGAGAATAGGTCCAAGAGAAATCCACAGACATACCTAGCAAAATTTGTGAGAATGTGAGTACATTATTGAGAATGTAAAGTATGAATAAGGTGATAAATAGAAAATACTTACCACTTCAGCGTTTGTTCATCGGCGTTAGCTGGCAGCTTCTTAAATCGCTGACGGAGCTTAGTTTTCAGCATTATCCAGTCAGAAATTTTTTTTATCTCCCTCAGCCCCTTTTTTTCATAAAGCTTGATTGTTCATCCTCACGGATCCCAAACAAATTGAAGACCCGGCCTTTTACATTCGCCCCATTTGTAATCCCCGTCACTAGACCCCCCATAATGGGCAAACCCCACAAACAGCTCACGTCCTCTAATGTGACTGTAATTTATTTAAATACAAAATTATAAGCAATTTTTTTATTTGACTTGTTATCAAAATAGTAAAAATAACAAATTTAGTAAGAATTAGTGTAGTTAATACCTGTCATCTCTCTGAAAAGAAGATGAAAGGTGTACGTCTCAGGACGCCACCACTCGACAAGTTCATGTATAAGCGCCGCATCGATGGCGATATTAGGCATGACTGCGATCTGATATAAGCCCAATCGAATCAAATACGGCGCGTATTTCTCGTGGTACTCGCAATGCATCCGATAGTATTTGACGTTTAAAACCTCCGAACTCTACATTACAACATAAATATAAATTATAATATGATTTGATTTCTGACCGAGTTATGAAAAATCAAATAAGTAAATGCTTACCTCCTTAGAAGCCTCAGATACCCTATGATGGCTGTGAAGTATCCACAACAACTGGCTAAACACATGTTGCATTCTTCTCGTCTCTCTCTCTCCTTGATCAGGTACTTCGTCTGCCATACTAGAAAACCATTTTGGATTTTTCTAAATTATCCTAAACCATTTTGTAATTTTCTAAATTATTCAGATAATATTATAAAATCATTTTGGAATTTTCTAAATTATTCTAAACTATTTTGAAAATTTCTAAAATATTCTAAACTATTTTGGAATTTTCTAAATTATTCGAACAATATTCTAAACTATTTTGGAATTTCCTAAATTATTTGAACAATATTCTAAACTATTTTGGAATTTTCTAAATTATTCTAACCCATTTTGGAATTTTTTAAAATATTCCAAACTCATTTTGGAATTTCCTAAATTATTCGAACAATATTCTAAACCATTTTGCAATTTTCTAAAATATTCTAAACCATTTTGGAATTTCCTAAATTATTCTAAATCAATTTGGAATTTTCTTAAATATTCTAAACCATTTTGGAATGTTCTAAATTATTCGAAACCATTTTGGAATTTTCTAAAATATTATAAACCATTTTGGACATTATTCTAAACCATTTTGGAATTTCAAAATTATTCGGACAATATTCTTAACCATTTTGGAATTTCTAAATTATTCAGGTAATATTCTAAACCATTTTGAAATATCCTAAACTACTTTACTATTTTCTAAATTAAATAGTAAATAAAAATATTAAAAATACCTGAATTGAAGTTTCGATCGATCGGACAGTCGGACAGTCGGAGAGAAGACGAGAAGAGACAAAGGGACAAAGGGAGATCAGAGAAAGAGAGATGTGAGGGAGAGAGGGGGTGCGCCTTTTGTTAAATAGGATGAACTCCGAGACCGGAAAAAAAGTTTTCGGTTTTGGAGACCGCAATTTTTTTTTCCAGTTTCTATTGATAAAACTGCAGATTTTATCTCCGGTTTCTGAAACCGGAAACTTTTTCTCCGGTTTTAGAGAGGCTGGAACTGGGAATTAATTTTGCGGAAAGGAGACTCAAAACCGGAAATAAAATTTGTGGTTTGATTATTTTTAGAATTCCGAACGAAGAAGGTGAAGATTGTGAAATTAATTATTTATTTCGGATATTAATAAAAATTTCGGAACAATGTGTAACGCAATTTTAAAGTCAATCAGACACTTCTAACCGAACAATAAATTGATTTTGATCCAATGTGCATTATAAACACAATATTTAATTTCTGGCCTATAACTATTTGCTCTTGCCACATTTGTCATCATGTGTATAGAATTAATTGATTCTTTTTAGTTTTTATATAGCATCTCAATTAGAAAATTAGAAGTGTTAAATGTGTACTTATATTTTATTAGTAGTTAGAATTTTATTTTGTGATTGTGGAGACTTAAATTAAAATATCAGTGATCACACATCATGCATTTTATGTTTCAGTATTCTAATTAAAAATTTCTAGTTATGCCTCTGCATATAAATAATTAATAATCAAATTCTATATAATTTAGATCTAAATTAATAATCAAGTTTTATATAATTTAAAGAGTGAGGCTATGGTGCTATGCATAACACCAATGGCTAGTGTACTACGGCTCAATATGGTACTTTTAAAATCCTAACGGTCAATCCGAACCGTTCAATGTAATATCCATATGAATATGTACTTGCAAACTAAAATTTATATTTTTTTTGAATTTTTTTACTATTTTTTTTAGATAGGTAGAAAAATCAGTGTTTTCTGAAAATTCTGGACCATCAAAATTCTACCTATCTAAAAAAATAGTAAAAAAATTCGAAAAAATATAAAATTTAGTTTGCAAGTACATATTCATATGGTTATCACATTGAACGGTTCGGATCGACCGTTAGGATTTTAAAAAGTATCATATTGAGCCGTAGTACACTAGCTATCCGTGCTATGCATAGCACCATAGCCTCACTCTAATTTAAATATTGTTGGAGTATGCATAAAGATGTTAGTTTGTGTGTATATAGGATTATAGTTGATTGAAATATTTAAATATAATTTAAATTATAATTTAAATATTGTTGGAGTACCCATATGTTAATTTAAATATTGTTGGAGTATGCATAAAGATGTTAGTTTGTGTGTATATAATTTAAATATTTTAATTAGCGTAGTACCCATATGCCTCATGTTTAGTTGCGCTTAGGGGTGTTAATCGGTTCAGTTAAGTTGAAACTGAACCGAGCTAGGAAAACTAAAGTTATAATTCGGTTTCTAAAATAGAACCGAACCGAACCGAACTAAAGTTTTATTTCGGTTTGTTCGGTTCAACCAAAATATATTAATTTTTTTATTTAAACCAATTGATTTATAATAAACCGAAGTATATTAAGAAATAAACCGGGATATTAAGAAATAAACCGGGGTGCTCCGGACCAAATTCATAATATATAAAAGTTCGGTCGGTTTGGTTATTTCGGTTTTGAAAATTTCCAAACCGAACCGAACCGAAATTATAATTTAGTTTTAAAAAACAAACCGAACCGAACCATTAAACCGAAAAAACCGAACCGTTTGATCCAAACTAACTCGGTTCGGTTCAAAACCGACTAAACCGGAGCCAATGAACACCCCTAGTTGCGCTTCTTCGTCCTCTTCGTGTTGTATTTGACTCTTGTTTATCACGTCACAAACTGTACGGCCCCTCCAAGATAATAGATAAACAAGTTTTCATATACCAAACCGTTGGGACGGATATTTCTGAAAAATGATGAAAATTTTATAAAATTTGCGGTCTTTTAAAATTATCAAACAAAATATCTTCTCTTCAAATCTATTGGCAAAATATTGTGATCCTTACTATTGTCTCTCTCGCTCTCTCCTCCCTCCTCTTGTTTACTCTCGTTGATATTTGAAGATTCTACATGTGATAAATTGGGATCCGAATCTATTTAAATTCGAGGTCGGTACTCTTTTTTGAGAAAAAGAGGTCGGTACTCTTCATCTTCATTCTAAAATCCCTGCAAATTGAATCCAGCCATCAAACTGTTCCGAGATACGTGTAAGGAAAAATCAGTTATTTCGAGATGCGTTCTCGAAAAAAAAAAAAAAAATTCAATGGCTGGATTTTAGATTGCAGGAATTTCAGAGCTGATTTTTCCGATAAGTTATCATTCCTCTTGTTTACTTGTTTTAACTTCTAAATTAGATTTAAAAAAAAATGTAGATACCCAACGCCGCTTCGAATTCATATCATTTAAGGTACCTATGATAGTTTGAATTCAATTCATACGTTATATACTGGCACAATTTTTTTTTTTAAAGAGACCCCATGCAATACAATACAGATTTGAACCGAGTTGATCCGAATTTTGATCGGACGGTCAGCATTCAAACTCAAACGCTGAGGAAAATAGAGGATCATCTGAACTCGCGTCACCTCAGAACTCAAAAATTGAAATACAAACATATTTTCAGGTAATAGGCTATTTAAAACATTTAGTTCATACATACACACAACTAATTTAAGACACTAAACTTCATCAAACACAACATTGCCACATGTTGAAACTCGAGATTTTGTCTATGCGCTTTTTTCTTTTTCTTCTTCTTCTTCAAAAAAAAAAAAACAACCTCGCTGATATTTATTTATAGATCTACTTTTTGGCTTTGCATAGACTGAAAGAATTGAGTTGGAAAGAGCTTGCAACTCGCGCTCCTGTTTCCTTTTTCTTCTCTATCTGAATCTGATTTATCCTTTGCTTGCAATTCTCTTTCTGTATGTGAAGTTGCCCATAACTGAAACCCATGGAAAACATCTCTAACTTGAAGAATAAATAATTTTTGGCCAAGTAATTTATTTTTTGTTTTGAGTTTTTGCCGAGGTTTGAGGGGCCTTTTATATGGGAGCTAGCTAGCGCCAATGGATTAGTGGGTTTCTAGGGGCTGTCTTTATCATAAACTGATTGGAAGGAATGGAAAGGCATAGAATTTGTCTACGGCTTTATGGGCGGTGGTGAAATTAAATTAAATGATTCAAGTATTTGCTACACGCAATTGTTTATTTCCCAATATAATATCTTGTGCTTGCATGTTCAGCGCATGTGTAAAATTTCAGTCTGACAAATATTTGTTTACTAATTTTCACTAAAGCCTTCAATTTTACGAACAAATAATTCATTGGGACCTTTTTGTTTTCTACGCTCTTGTAAATCACTTCCATCATGAAATTGAGAATTGCCAAACATGACAAGGTAGAGAAAATAAGTAGGAAAACTGCTTTTTTTTTGGGGGCAAATTAATCAATGAAGGACTTTTTTTTTTGGGTAATTTTGAGGATGATGATGATTATAAGATATTTGCAAATAGAATTTTGGAATATTCTTAGTGTTGTGTTGAGTCTAGCTAATATGATATTAGTGTCATTTCAGTCTATATAATATCAATTCCAAAACCTATCGTATAGACTTCAAATAGTGAATCCAAACCGTTCAAATCGATCTACTTCATTAGTTGTGCGTTTACATGCAAAATTTATAATTTTTTGAATTTATATAATATCAAGTCGAGCGGCTAAATGTGAGAGTTTTTAAGTTAATTTTAATACATTTATTTTGCATGTAAATACATCACTCACAAAGTAAATCGGTTTAAACAATTTGGATTTGGGTTAATAGTTTGAAGTCTATCCAATAAATTTTGAAATTGATGTTATATGACACTGATGTCATACTAGCCGAACTCCTTAGTGTTAGCTGTTTTTGGACAATTTAACCTTTCGTGTAATTTGGTTGAACTGTAGGTCTATGATGAAGCTAAGTTTAGTTTGTTGGTTTGATTATAAATTTTATTAGCTATTTTGTTAGTATCAGACGCTTGATACTCTTAAAATATTGTATTATTTTATTTTTAATAAAATCGGTGGAAACTCATTCACTTTTCTTAAAAATATGGGGTTAGTAAGAATGACAATAAATATTGTTTGGCTCTTAAATTTTTATAATTATTAATATAGAATTTTGTCATATATAGTTAGGCAAATTAAAGATGTACACTGTTTTTGAGGTATGTACACTGTTTTTGGAAGAAATTAAAGTGACAAAAACAGTGACTATTCGGCATGGTGTAGGCACTGTTTTTGTCATATATAGAATTTTGTCATATAAATATTGTTTGCCGAATAGGCACTGTTTTTGAGGTAATATGAATCCATAAGGAAGGGAGCCCCGCCGTCCAATACTTGAGAGTAGGACTGTTAATGATCCGAGTTCGAGCGAGTTGAGATATGCTCGTGCTCGGTTCATTAAGTTAATGAGCGAGTCAACTCGAGTTGAGAAGACAATACCGAGTTGACAATTGTGCTCGTGCTCAACTTGTTAAATGCTCGAGTTGACTCGTGCTTGTGAAGCGACTCGTTAAGAAATCAAACATGTAGGCAATTTTGAATATTGTTTCAGAACTAGACAAACTGATAAGTAATAGCTAATTCCTCCAATAAAATATATTGGCATACTGATATGCTGAGTTGTACAGCTAGACTCAAGTATCACAAATTACCAGTTAATTAATTTCAACAGTGTCTTATAGGTACCCACATAAAATAAAATTTGCATACAGTTTTGAATTTTGTTTTTGTTCACCAACCCAAACAACGTGTCTTAATGTTGCAATATACACAACACGCTTTCTACAAAATTAATGAAACTACTTGGGATTGAATGTGTATAATTTAATGTAACTCAGTTCTTAATAAGCGAGTTATGAGCGAGTTGGAGTCTGCTCATGCTCAGTTCATTAAGTTAACGAACGAGTTGATAATGAGCGAGTTTTTAACGAGTGAGTTAAAAGCGATTTTCTCACCCAGGAGGATATTTGTCCCGAATGTCCGTATCTAGCAAGTAGGTGTTGCTGACTGCTTAGTATTTATAAAGGTGGGAGCTCTTCCTGTTATTTAAGGCTCCTAGCCTCCACTTCCGATCTTATCTCCAGATCTAAAAGTCGTACCAATCCTGGATAAGGGTGATTAATGGGCGAGTTCGAGCAACTTGGGCTATGTTTGTACTCGGTTCATTAGTTTAATGAGTGAGTCGACTTGAGTTGAGAAGACAATATTGTTAGAAGTGTCCTACATGCCATAATATTTTGGGCCATAATTAATAATTAATTATGAAATTGAATATGGATTAAACCATATTGGGCTTAATACAATATGGGCCGAAATTCTGCTAACATTCTCTCTAAAGATCTGGATAGATGCAGCCAATCTGGATATGTACGTTTGGATAGGTGCAACCAAGTGGTGCAATTGAATAAGTGCGAACTGACCTCTCTGCTTATATATATGAGTACATCAGATCAATTCGCTGTTGTTCTATAAAACATATATCCACCAGATCGAAAGAGAGAAATAAAGAGAAGTTCGAAGGGGCTGTCTGTGTGGTGCTAGTACATCAACTGACGGAAGTTTGTCAACTTGTTCGTGTGGATACTGATAGAGACGCAACTGCTATCGCTGGTGCGTACATCTGACAGGAAGAAGGAACAGAGAAGGGTGATTGCTTCTACGACTAGATGAAGATATCCGCTGCGCGTCTAGTGGTAAATTCTATATTAATCTTGGAATTAGTTTTATACATGAATTCTGGTTTTCGGGTAGTGAACAAATCATGAATTGAATCGAATTGTTGCACAAATAACCTACCCGAAATCCCTACAAATATATACGAAGTTAACAGCTGTGTTTGTGCTTGGTTCGTTAAATGCTCGAGTTGACTCGTGCTCATTAAGCAACTCGTTAAGAAATTAAGCTTGTAGACAATTTGAATTTTGTTTTGAGTTTTTTTGTTTCAGATATATCATTCAAAAACTAATTAACATTGATAGAATTTAACAAATTGTCGTAATCCAACATGCTTAAACAATACATAATTTAACAAAAAAATTGTCCATAAGCAAATTTAACAAAATCAAACAGCTATCTTCTTGTCGGTTCTCACGGCCCTATATGTCACATGCTCACAGCTATCTCTTTGTCATTGACCTACAAAGTTGGATTTGGGTTTGAGTTTGATCCGATTGGGATTGAATGTGACATGATTTCATGTAACTCAGTTCTTAATGAGCGAGTTGAGGTATGCTCATCCTCGGTTCATTAAGTTAACAAGTGAGTTGATAATGAGCGAGTTGTTAACAAGTGAGTTATTAGCAAGCTTTTAACAAACGAGTTACGAGCAAATCACGAGTTATGAGCGATTTACTCACCCCTAATTCTGAATATTATTGTTTGCTTTTCCTTCTAAACTTTAATCTTTCCTTCGCACTTTTTCAATATAAAAATTATTTATATAAGTTTTTTTATTTTCTTATTCTTATTTGTTGACAATTAGAATTCTTATGTATTTATAGTTCTTTAAAAAATATTTATTATATTAAATAAGAATAATAAAAGGACAGTGCTACGGTGCTACGCGTAGCATAGAGACCCTCCGTGCTACGGCTCATTTTTTGAGTTTTCAAAATTCTAACGGTCGATCCGAACCGTTCAACATGATCTCCATATGAATATGTACTTGCAAATAAAATTTTACATTTTTTAGAATTTTTTTACTATTTATTAAGCCACTTTGAAAAAACACTAATTTGTACACAACAGTAAACTTTTCTGGACCATTGGATCAGCGATTTTCAAAGTGGCTTAATAAATAGTAAAAAAATTCTAAAAAATGTAAAATTTGGTTTGCAAGTACATATTCATATGGAGATCATGTTGAACGGTTCGGATCGACCGTTAGGATTTTGAAAACTCAAAAAGTGAGTCGTAGCACGGAGGGGCTCTATGCTAAACGATGTTTTTTACAACACTGGGTTTGAATAATTGTTGCGGTAACTGGTTAACTGAGTTGCGTTTGGAGAAAAGTGTTTGGACTATTGTAAATTTGTAGAATCCATTTTCTCTGCATAACTAAAGTATTGAGTTAACCCATTTCGGCCGTCTGATCAGAATCCAGTCTAAGGTAGAATCCACATGCCTCTTCAATATTCGTGTCAATAAGGATCGGACAGTCCATATTCATTATACATTAACTCAAAGTTTGAGTTAACACAGAGGATAAGGATTCAGATTTGTAGGTGCCAACTGCCAACACAAAGACCAAACTCCACTAGTGAGTACTTTGAGTTAATACAGAGGATAAGGATTCAGATTTGTAGGTGCCAAGTGCCAACAGAAAGACCAAACTCCACTAGTGGGATATTTAGTCAAACAAAAGAGACGCGTAAGGCCCCCACCAAAAAGAAACGCGGAAGGTCTGCCATCTTTAAAAATAAAATAAAAATAAATTGACATGTTCAGTGTACAAGTAAAAATGTACATGTAAATTAAACCCTTAGATATGATATAGATAATTTTCTCAATATTGACATAAAAGATCATTATATTTCAATTTAATTTTAATTAGTATTAAAAGCTTGCAAAAATATACTAATTTAGATAAATTGTGAACGTAAAATTTTCAATTTTTTGATTTATATAAAATTAAAATTGAAAAGTGAATTTTTTATATGCATGTGAATAAAATAATATCGACCACATCTAATGATTTTATTCTGACATTTAAATTTTAAATTTTTTATTATTAGAAAATAAAAAAGTTAAGACACGATGGAGTACAAAAATTTGAAGACATTTGAGTCTCCTCTAAAAGAATAATATATCATAATAATACTATTTGTACAAAACAAAACAAAAACAGATTTTTATAAATAATATTGAATAAATAGCATTTTATTTATATAATTCTTCAATTCATAAATATACTGAAAATAATATATCTTGTGAATTGTGATTTATCCGGGATCAATTAGGGCCCACACGGCAGATAAAATCCGGGTCAGTGTAACCCACTTTCCAGCTTTTGTCTTTTTCTTTTTCTTTTTCTTTTTTGCTTAGAAGGCATTTTGTTTATTTTTTCTTGCTATTTCGTCATTATACTTAATAAGCTAAGGATCTTCTTGTATCTATAATTTAAAAAAAAAAAAAAATCTGCCATGCACTTTTCTGAAATATGGTTATAATATGATCAATAATTGCGCCACTGATTATAATATGAGCAATAATTGCGCCACTCATCTAGAAGACGCCCATACATGATAGTATGATACATCTGTGTGACTGTACTTTTTTTTTTTTTAATTATAGTCCGTAGGCAACACATACTTTCGAACTCACGTTCTCTCGTAGAAGAGTGAGGTGTCTTAATCAGCTGCACTAGGCAGCGGTGACTGTGTGATTGTACTTGTTGTCGAGCAAAGGTAGCTAAATCAAAATCTTAAGACTTGAACCGAAAAAAGTAGCAAAATTAAAAACTGACTTTGTTCAAGAACAATATAAATTAGGGACTAGGACTGTAAATGAGCCGAGTTTGAGCGAGTTACCTCCAACTCGAACTCAGCTCATTAAATAAATGAGCGAGTCAACTCGAGCTGGGATGGTAATAACGAGTTGTAGAGCCAACTCGAACTCAGCTCGTTATCAACTCGAGTTGGCTCACAACTCGTTTAACCAGTTAAATCAATACAACACAAGTTATAAACGAGTTTGAGCTGAGTTTGAGCCGAGTTTGGATTTGGTTTTGGTTATTCTGGGATTTTTTGTGTCCAAGACTGTGTAACTTTATGTAACTCGAGTTATAAATGAGCGAGTTGGGGTCAGCTCAAACTCAGCTCATTTATTAAACAAGTCAGCCAACTCGAGTTGGAACTAACTCGAGTTGTAAATGAGCGAGTTAAAGCGAGCTGTAAATGAGCGAGTTACGAGTTCGAGCAATTTTGCCCAGCCCTACTAGGGACGCAAACGGATCGGATACGGATTGAATAGTGGTAAAATTATATTTATATCTGTTTTATTTTCTGAATACAAATATATATATGAATCATATATTAAACGAATATGAATACTTATCAGATATTAAATTGGTATGAATACATATACAAATATAATTTTAATATTTAATTTTAATTTTGTAAAAACATCAATATATTACTCAATACTTAATTTTTTTATGGGAATATAAGAATAATATAAAATACATATATAATCAGATATTTGATCATTATGATGAAAAATAAATTCTCATGTTAAACTTATTATGTTATTACAAAATATATATCTTGTTAACAAAAATTAATCACTAACATAACTATATTTTCAATAAAAAAAAACCAACAAATAAATATTCCTCTCTAAAAATATATGACTCTAAAACAAATAGATAAAAAATTTACAGATACGGATAATTATCCGTATCCGCACAAATAGATATTCAAAAAATTAAAAATATGGATACATATAATTATCTAAAACAAATGGATATCCTCTCTAAAAACATATAACTCTAAAACAAATAGATAAAAAAAAATATGGATACAAATAATTATCTGTACCCGCACAACATATATTCGAAAAATTTAAAAATATGGATACATATAATTATCTGTATCCGCTTTTGAAACATAAAACTGTATATATATATAGAGAGAGGTTGGCTAATATCAAAACGTTTGTTCCGGAGCCGTGGTGCAACTAATTGGTTTTCTAATTTTCAAAGTTCAAACGGTCGATTCAAACCGTTAGATGTGATCTCTATATTAAAATTTGTTTGGAGGTCAAATTTTACATTTTTTGGAATTTTTTTACTATTCATTAAGTCAGTTTTAAAATCACTGATTTTAATAAACAGTGAAAAAAATTTAAATCATTGAAAACAGTGATTTTAAAACTAACTTAATAAATAGTAAATAAATTCAAAAAAAATATAATATTTTGTCTCCAAGCACATTTTAATATAGATTGAATGTTGAACAGTTTGAATAAACTGTTTGAATTTGAAAATATAAAAACCGAAACATTTGTTCCATGGTCTAGGAACAAACGTTTTGATATTAGCCAACCCCTCTCTATATATATATATATATATATTTGTATCTGCAAACTATCCGTAGATATTCATATGAATATCTGAATCTTCAAATTAAAATTATCCAGATACTAACGGATAATATCCGATTCGTTTACACTCCCTATATAAAGAGAACAAAGAAATACACAAAAATTCATCTTTACATACTACTCTGATTTGGATGGGGAAATAAGTTTTTTTTGTTCTTCCACGGCCCCGTAAGCCGCTTCACCTCCTCTTCGCCTCCCTCAAAATTTTCATTTTGGAGAAATTAAACTCAATTAGATCCGATCATAACGTCACTTTTCCTTCTTTTTTTTCCATTAATCGCTGAGTTCTGAAACACTGGTCTTTTCTATATTAGCAATCTCCAATTCTCCACCGACTCAAATGAGCCACACAAAAACATTCAATGAAAATTTTGCTTAGTACTACTACTGCAAAGCAAAATGAAACCACGATTGATTCAAGAATTTGGCAAATAACAATAGCCCACGGTTTCCCCAACAACAAACATCTCGTGGATTCACCAATTAGGCAATTATACATATATAAATCTCGATTAGGCCTTTCTACAATAAGTAAATCTACAGTGAACCAATCCAGGCATCCATTTTTCCGTTGGACGGTTTGGATCGGTATAAACAAAGCAATTAAACAAGTACCAACTGTTCCTATAATAATACTATTTGAAGATTGCATGTTCGAAATTCAAATATGAAACTTTTTGTGAATTCCAGAAAGAACCTTAATCTCGGTAAATAAGTTTCTACCTGATAAGCTTCCTAATACAAGACAAGATTATATGCTCTATTCTATATTCTAAAGATTTTTTAACACAGATTGCATCTTTAATCGATTGGAAAAGCATTGCACATTGCATATTTATTTTTAATATCTGTGGTAATTAGAACATAAATTCATAAGAAACACCAAAACAAACATTAATCAACCAAAGTAACTCCTGAACCTTCTAGAAGCTTCCAAAATACATTCTCTGCGATTAAATGCACCAACTCTTACAAAACCTTCACCACCAGGCCCAAACCCGCAACCAGGCACAGTGATTATGTGCGTTTCCTCGAGAATCTCAGTAAAAACATCCCACGATTTACGGCCTGGGAAATGCACCCATGCATAAGGAGAGTTAACCCCTCCATAAACCTCTTTTCCAAGTGAAGCAAAAGTATCTACTATAATTTTCGCATTCTCTCTATACACACCTATCACATCTTTGATAGCCTGTCAAAACAAAAAAGATTTAGTTGATGATATTAAGCATATTGTTAAGAAAAAAAGATTTAGTTAAGGACGTTAACCATTTATTGATCACATCTTATAAATAACTATACTTAAAGTATTTCAGGCATGCCAATCGGTTGTCATTAAAAACCTCATACAATCATCTTTTAAATTTTCAAAATGCCATTCTTCTCTGCTTTTTGACCGATTTCTTCTCATTCGTCAAAAAATATACACCAGATTTATTAGCCACCCTTTTATGGATCAGTCATGGCTCTTTGTTTAGGGATTTTTTATTTTGTGATCTTTAAATTAATAAATCAAAATTGCCCCAAAAAATGTAAAATAGATCACTGCATGACAGAACAAAATTATAAGAAAAATTATCAAAATGCCATTGACAGCTTACCGACCTTGAAACCTTCATCTGACAGGCATGCCAAGCCCCCAATCTGAGAAATGCAAGATGCACCATTGAAACTGGTGCAAACAATGCGATCAAAATCACGTAAAACTGGAAATCCGCCCGAGTAGGAGAGTTCAGCAGGGACCACTGCCCAGCCAAGACGGACCCCAGTGAAGCCCGCAAATTTTGAGAAGGACGATATCTCAATTGCTACCTATTAAGATATATTTGCATTTGTTTAGACTCTTTTTTTAAACAACATCATGAATATCATTATATAGCACCAGTTATGGTCCAACCTTAATTGAACAGTGTAAGTCCAATTAATGCAAGAATAGCTGCAAAAAACACAAAAACAAAAAATGGAACCATCACTCTAACAACCAGGCTCATGACCAAAATACCAGACTCCAATATTGGACACTATATACCAAATACCGCTCTTTCCCAGTATCATACCTCTTTAGCACCAGGAATCTCATATATGGATCTAGGGCTATCATCACATATGTAGCTTGAATAAGCTGAGTCGTATACTATAATTGATCCATTCAACTTTGCAACCTCAACCAACTCTTTCAACTGCTCTCTAGATGCAGCTTGACCAGTTGGGTTGTTAGGTGAACAGAAGAATATAATGTCTGTTCGTGGAACTTTCGAAAAATCAGGAAAAAAATTATTCCTAGGCTCGCATCTCAGGTATTCAATTCCTTTGTATTTGTTCAATTTATCATCATATTCACCAGTTTGGCCCATTATTATGCCCATGTCAACATAACCCTGGTTTGTACAAGAGAAATTAGTAATTTCATAGGAGAGTTTAAATTGCCTGATATATAAATGATTATGAGGTAAAGTACTCCTTACAGGAAAGGTTGGGTCTTGGACGGCAATTGTCATATTTGATCCAAACAACATCTGGAATACCATTGTCAAAAAGAAATAATAGTAATATTAATTAGTACTACTAAAAAGTTATAAAATATATATTGCAAAATAAGTATGCCGAACCAAAAAACATCAATAATCTTGATTTTTAGTTTAACATATCATCCAGTAACACTTGATTAATATAAATAACAGAGAAATAGTTGACCATTTTTAAGGAAAAATGGCTGCACCAAATATATAGCAGAAATATGCAAAGGAACTCATTAAGAACAAAGATATACTCCACCAAAATATATCTCCTGTACCGTAAATATATACTTAACATAAAAGCAGGATACCAACAGAACAAAATATACTAAGGCAACAAAGATGATTTCATTTTCTACAAAAGAAAATGACTTCAAGGTGGTTTTTGGATTGACATGTGTTTATGATTGTGTACCTGTAATCGCGCAATGTCGCACTGGGCCCCATCAGAAATAAAGACTTCAGAGCCATTTATCCCCATATTTGCATACATCTTTTCAGCAATGGTTTCTCTTAACCTCTGCGATATTGACAATATCAATAAGATTCTACGTTATAGTCGTTTGAAAAGAAAATAAATATTCATACAGAGTTACACGCTTGAATTACCTTGTCACCTTGCTCTGCTCCATAGCCTCTGTAACCTTCATGGGTGGATAAGGCAAGAGCATACTACAAAAAGAAACATTAAGAAAATAAAGCAAATGGATGATGCAACAAGTCTAGATGATAGTGTTATAGTCTGATTCATTTTCTTAGGAAATATATGTTGTGGTTTCAGAAAACTAATTCTGGCTATTGGGCTGCTTAACGGGACATGTAGGTATGTTGGTTCTGTAGTGTGTAAATATTGACACCTCAACAATACCAAGCTTGACTATTTCTGCATAAACCCTTAAAACAAGCTATACTCGAGTCTACTTCATTTCATGAAACTATTCAATGGTCTATCAAACTAGAGACATTTGGTATTAACATGGGCCTTGGACTTCAAGTCCTTGACAAACTCAAAATATTCATATTAGGAAGTCTACAATTTAAAAATACTCCAGTCAAGAGAGAATAAACTGGAACCAAAGACAAACCTAGTTGACCAGACTTGACAGTTGAACTAGCCTCTGGAAGTGAATTTTGGACATAAAATTAATCATTTAATACTTTCCCAGCATAAAAATTTGTATGTTATCAAAAGAAATGAAGTCTGGTCTCTCTGACATATTTTTTGGAACATAATCATATTTAGATCCCTAGTTCTCATCACAATATATTATCCGGAGGAGGGATCCACTTACAACATTTGTAAGTTACAACATCTTACAACAATTCGGTTTTGCGATTTTTCAAAGTCCAAACAGTCAATCCAAACCATTCAACATGATATCTATATTAAAATTTGCTTGGAGATCAAATTTTATATTTTCTTTGAATATTTTTACTATTTATTAAGTATTTTACAAAACTGTTGTTTTTCAGTGGTCCAGAATTATCTAAAAACAACAGTTTTGTAAATTACATAATAAATAGTAAAAAAATTCAAAAAAATGTAAAATTTGATCTCCAAGCACATTTTAATATAGAGATCATGTTGAACTGTTTGGATCGACTGTTTGGACTTTGAAAATCACGAAACCGAATTGTTGTCAGATGTTGTAACTTACAAATGTTGTGAGTGGATCCCTCCTCTGTTATCGGAATGTTCAATATATCTTGGCATGTAAAAGGATGATATATACGGGTTGCCGGCTTCAAATTTAAGACCCCCGGATATAGTTGTAAATTGTTCATTTGTACAATTGGCAGCCACAAGTTACTTCAGGAACATATATTTTCCTAAGCTAAATTTGTTATCATTTTATCATAAATAGAAAGTGCTTTTTTTATTGATATAATATTTTTTCAGGAAAACATTTTCTCCTTGGAAGAAAATTCCGTGGCAGCTCATTGATCAAACATATTTGAAGTTAAGTTTTTCTGTTAAACAAGAATTTCAAAAAAATTAGTTAAGATTATCTAAATTAGAGTAACTACTGCTTGATAAAAAAACAAGTAGAAACCAGACAATTTATTTGTATATAATCACACAAATTCACTTGTAGTTCTTCCTGATGGTAAAAGTAAAAAGTAATAAAAATTTCAATTAACATAACCTAAAGGATCAGTAAAACTACAGAGTTACTTTGAGAAACAAATAAAAGAGTGCTTCACTATTAACTACTTATGCTAATAATTGAATCAGTGAAAAAATATAAATTAACAAGAGACAATTTATGAAGAAGAGGTCAGATAGGTGATTGTTAATGTGTTTTTTTGTCATTTTCAAGATAGAATTGGTTATCCTTTTCGCTCTTGTTCCCAAATTGCCCCTCTATGGCAATTATTTTTTCCTTCAATGTTATACAACGCTATCTTCAAAAGAAGATACCAATATTTTAGGCCGAAAAAGGCCATCTTTAAAAATCATAAAAATAATAAACAAATTCAAAAATAGTAAAAATTAGTATTCTACAAGTTTCTTATATAACCAATTTACTGAGCTACTTAGGTCGACATTTCAAATATAAAATTTTGAAATTTGACCCTATGACATTTCGGCCGAAGTGCTGCCGAAAGCATATTAGCCAGAGACTCTCTCTCTCTCTCTCTCTCTCTCTCTCTCTCTCTCTCTCTATATATATATATATATGATGATAGTGTTTTTCGATAACATGTAATGACTAGTGTATGATGCACGTGATATATTTTAGTTACATTTCACAACTTAAAAGTGATTTTTATAGTTCCAATTCAATAACAAGTAAATCAATATCTCAGCTGTTGCCTGTGTGACAACACTTAAAAAGTGGCAATCCATGTTATAGTAATTTCATTAATGTGTTCTCAGTAGTTCTTACTGACATGACAACCCACTTTTAACCCCTACTCAACCTCTAGTAAGTTGATGATTAATTATTTTTCTGCTAATTGCCTAATATTGAATTATCAGACTTAATAAAAGAAAAAATAGTAAATAATTTGAATAAGAAACTAAGTTCGCTGAAAGAAATAAACAAAGACAAGCATGGTATCAATCTTTTACAGACAAGCATTTCTCTCTCTTTTGTTTTGATAAATAATTACCTCTGCCATGGCTTTTGTGACAACACTTGGTATCGGCTCTGTTGTGTTACCTACTCCTAAGCTTATCACTTCTGCATTTGGATATTTCACCATGTGTGCCACTTGCCTCTTACCAATCTGCTTCATTCCATTAAGAAAAGTCACACTATTTAAGTTTCTTTTTCATTTTTTAGTTCAGACTAATGGGAGAAATGGAGCTTCTTAGCTGATGAAAGGAACTTAACTGCTTAAATAACTTTTGAAAAAGAAAATGACTTAGTTTGGGCCTCCACTATACCATGCAAGCATGAACAGGAGAGAGAGGAGGCGGGTGGGGGAGGGGGAGAGAGAGAGAGAGAGAGAGAGAGTACCTCAGGAAAAAGAAAGCCATTTCTAAGCTTTTCCATGTTAACATTTCTTGTCACCTTCCTTTGACCAACTGATCCACATTATAGCATGTATAGAGAGAAAATAAATCATGCTAAAGAAAAAGTTTACTGAACATCATACTTCATAACTAATTAATGTAAAGATAGCTATACCAATCTTTGCAATCCTATCTTGATGAGAAGGAGAAGTGCATGGATGGACTCCTTTCCAACCATGTAAACTAAAAACAAAAAAAAGCAAAGAATTATACAAAGCAAAACAAGAATAGTTTAATATGAATATATATCTTTAGGATGTACAGAACATTACTTGGACATGATCACTTTAGTTTGCATGATGGGTCTAAAGGTAGTATATATTGTTTAGAGACAACCTAAACCTTATGCTTCTAATTAAACTAACAGTTTATTAACTTGTAGTATGTTAAATGCATTAGTATTTATAGACTCCATGACTATAAAATAGGTTGAAAATGTTTTCCATGGTCAAAAGCCAAACCACTGTGGGTTCAAACCTAATTCAAAATCCAGGTTGTCTGTAAGATCTATTCCTGGCACATGCACAAATTATTATAGAGTTTCTTAGTGTACATCCCTACTTTGGAATGTGAGAGGTTTGATAGATACATGCATGCCATTCATGCAATAATAAGACTTGCTTATAACTTGCAGCTCTATACTTTGACCATAAAATTGACCTTAGAAAAAGGAGATTATAACATAGAGAATGCATGGATTTGCCTAACACGTAGCACAATAGAAAGTCTAGAAGAAATTCTTTTGCTGGAATGGTCTGAATTTTCAAATTAGGTCTCCTCACCTAGATTAGATTTTTATATATCATCATGGAATTGCAGTGCACTTCAAGCTGGTCCTTGAAGAAACTTACTTCCCATTTGCAAATGCATCTCTACTAGTAAAATTCTAGAATAATGAAAGAATGACGAATCGGCAACTAAATTCCAAGTTGATTTGGACCATGCTGTTTGAATTCTCAAACTGAAAGATTTAAAGTATGCGTCACAGAAAAACAAATAAATAAATAACATTTTCTATAGCAATGATATAGCAGCGATTCTCCTTCACAAACAAAGGCCCGCTCAATTCCGTGTTATGCTACTTCAATTCTCACAGCATGGTGCCGAAGGATTTTATAGGGGTGATGCACATGGATGTCATTGTAAAAATGTGGATGGCTTATATTTTCATTTGAGGGTTAGAGTTGTGTGAAGGTGAAAACTTTTGGTGGATGATACATGGCATTTCAAGGGGTTAGTGGGAAAGGTTTTAAACAAAGTTCGAGTACAGGATTGATAATTTGGCATCCATGATATCAACTGGGCGGTGAGAATATATGTGGGGTTGAGGAAGTTAAGGGTATATGAACTTTGCATTTTTGTGCTTTGGGTGTGCATGTTCTAATTTCTAAAAGTTGTTTCCAAAAGGAAATGGAACTAGGTGATATACAAACAAGATTGATTATAATTTTTACATCTAAAGAAACTTTAAAAAAAAATGATATTATTGTTGACCTCCAGTTCCTAAAATTTAGGATTTCTCGAAACACACATTGGCAAGTAAAAAGAACATGTTTGAAACAGCTCCAATTTTTTTTTTCAATTAGCTTTATTTGAGATATGCAAAACTGTTAATATGAAATTCTTACAATTTAACAGATACTGTTCCTTCACACGCATTACCTGTTTTGTTTTTCCTTGTCTGAAGCAAGTAAAAATGGAAAAGAAGATTTTAGAGTACCTTCTATGCTTATTAGTCCCCTAGAATTTGTTAATATAATGTCTTTGCAAAGAGCATTTGAGGGACCCTTCTTAATAACATCCAGCATTCAAGAACCAGCCGGTTTAATTTGGTCCAGTTCACCTAGTTTCCAAAAAAATCATATGGTTCCTTCATTTTCATGGGATTGATTGGATATTTAGTTCATTAGCTGGATCAAACCGGTTTTGAGCTTTAGTTCCAGTAATTGTTGGTTGGACCATACGGTTCCACTCAATCAGATATCCAGTTGCTCCATGCTTCAACTTATTAATCTTGGCTCAATAGGTTTTAGATTACAATAGAGTCAGGTCAAATTGATCATTTAGCTACTGATGTTGGTTGGATTAGATCCTGGTTCTGCTCTATTTGCAGAATGTAAAACCATAGAATTGAAACATTTACTTGTTCTTTTTTTCCAAGTCAGATGGCTAACATTAGGTCCAAGCCAGACCCTTCTAGGGTTCCAGATCACACGCTGGCCTTTTGGGTTCTCTCAAATTCAGGTCCAGTTGGGTTCTACATGAGTTCAACCAGGTCAGGCTAGTTCTTCAATTTGGAACAGATTTTTCAAGTTCAGTCCAAGGCTCTAAGTTCATTACCTTGTATCATTATTTAATTTCAAACCAATCAATCATTGGGTTAATTTAAGTGTAGGTCAGGTGTTAGGTTATTCTATTGAATAGATCTGTTTCATGCTTCAAACAAGTTTCCTTTTTATTTATGTATTTATTTATTATTTATATATCATACTATATTATCTTCTGGTTTTTTGGTGGGGTTGGGTTGGAAGCGGTCTGGGGTTCACATCTGGTCATGCTAGGCAGAGTCAATTTCACATTTAGAGCCAGTCAGGTTATTTCATGTTTCTGTCAAATCTATTGGCGGTTTGTGACGTCTGTCGGTTTTAAGTTTGTCTGGTTAAAGTTTAGTTGAATTTCTTTCATCCAAAATTACAAAATTAGTTTAAATAGCATCAGCAGTTGGGTAAGTTGTGGTTAGGCAATTCTGTGTTGGGTCAGATTTCGTCAAATACTAATATCATCATCACGATTACAATTTTAAAACAGCTTTATTGGCTTATGTTGCATTTAATTTTTACTTTCAATTTATTTTCATGTATTTTTCTCTGTAAATTTAGAACTCAAGTTTGAATTTCTTCAAACGCTTGTATTGACTCACAATATTACAGAATAAATAATGAATTGACTTTACCTTCAATTAATAAATTCAAAAGGAAAAAAGGTAGACAGTATAGAATTATCTTTAGTAACACTTTCCTTGTATACAAATTAAGGAATTTTAACACGTTTTTTCTTAAAGTCTACAATTCCACAATAAGGCCAAAAAATTGATGGAAATGAACCTACAGTTTCCTTTACATGGAGAAGAAATTGTTCAAGAGGATATCAATCAAGACCTACCCAATACCTACTATGAAACAAGGTCAAAGAAGAACCCTAACTGACCCAAAAATAAAGGTCTGATACCAAAACAAGTTGACCCAAATCCCAAATATTTTTTATTTGAGAGCACAAGTCAACTACTCAAACAAATAAAGAAAACCAGATTAGCTGGAACAAAATTAGCATAGTAGTGATAAGATTAGAAAAATAATTACAATAAGTTAGAAAAGAGAACCTGAATGAGACATTGGTTCATCTCTTTTGCTTGGTTCGAAATGTTGCATGGTCAAAGAGGTAAAGAGAGCCACAAATCCATATCACACATCTTTACATGTTCAATTTAATCATGTCCTTTCAAAACACTTATCTGTCACATATCCATTGTACCACCTTTGGAAACCTATAAAAGTATTCAATTATATATAACAACCAATAGTTAATTTTTTTTTTTTTTGTGTGTGTGTAGATGTAGTTTGAATTGTTGTCTGACAGTCAACAAAATTAAGTATAATGCTTTTGAAAGATTGACCAAATTAATATGAGCTAAGATATTATGGTTGTGCCTTCTGGTACATGTTCAGTACCAGTATTATCGAGCATCAACCAGCTGGTCGAAGGATTGAGACAAGATGGCTGGCATGATGAACCCTGAGACCTAACTATCAGGTTTGACATGTGCAAGAAAAAATGGATTATGGAGCCTTTCACATCAAAGAACAACAAGTCACTACTCTCTTAGGCATGACGTGGAGCATTTGATATGCAAGGATCAATATGTCTTCAGAAAGTCAGTATTAAAATTTGTACTAGTATTAAAATTATTTACTTATGTGAATGTGTAGGATGTAAAGACTCTTTTTTATTCTATTAATACAAAATTGTCAAGATGGCTACTAGCCATCTGACCTTAAAAAAAAAAATTACCAGCCACCATCCTGGCGTAAGAGCAACAACCTCTGTATCTCTTAAATTCTCAATCCAGACTTGTGGTATCAAATGATAGATAAGGAAAGTTCCTCAAAAAAAAGATAGATACGGAAAGCGATAGACGAGGTTACTGTATTTCAGATGCAGCATCCTAGTGGTCCCCAAAAGACTAAGCTTGGAAGATAGTTGAGTTATTATTAGAAGAAACAATACCGACCTACTAGGAACCACAAGAGGAGAGAAAGGAGAAATTCTAGTGAAATTGAAGTAGCCAATTTGGTTCAAAACGAAATTGTTCTGACAGCAAAAAAAATCAGTACTATGCGATGAAAATTCAAGAGGGGAAAGGGTGCGATTACAAGATTCCGTAACCCTCCGAAGTAACTCAAATTTTGAGTTTAGATCCGTACCGTCTGATTATAGTTCGGGCCAATTCGGCACGAGGTGGAATGGAGGGGCTCCTTTGATATTCGTGCTTTGTGCTAAAGCAGATCGTGTTTCTTTCTTTTTTTAGTTTTTTTTTACCACACCCAACGAAAGAAAAACATTGGTACGAAATTTTTTTTATTTACCATCTTTAAAATAAAAAAAGGAACATTTAACCAGTTCTTTTTTCTAAAATTCATAAGAAACACAAAAACAAAGAAAATCCTGAAGCTTCTGAAGCTTCCAAAATATATTCTTTGTGATTAAATGTGACAACTCTTATAAAACCTTCACCACCAGGTCCAAACCCGCAACCAGGCACAGTGATAACGTGTGTTTCCTCAAAAATCTCATAAAACCATCCCACGATTTACGGCCTCGGAAATGCACCCATGCATAAGGCAATTCAGATCCACTGAAGTAACTCAATTTTTTTTGTTTTAGATCGGGACTGTCCGATTCGAATCCGCGACAATTCATTCCGAAGTGGAGCACGCACATCCCGAGTAACAGATTCGAATCTCGAGGCGATCCCGAGCGACGGATTCGAATCGGACGGTCCCGATCCAAAATCCAAAAATTGAATTCCTATAGGGGATCCGGACCATGCACAAGGAGAGTTAACCCCTCCATGAATCTCTTTCCCAAGTAAAAGTATCTAACTATAATTTTCACATTCTCTTTATACACGCCTATCACATCTTTGATAGCCTGTCAAAACAAAAGAGGTTTAGACGTTTAGTTGATGATATTAAGCAATTTTTTTTAAGAAAAAAAAAACTTGACTAGCAATTTATTGTCACACTAGAAATTTAACTTTCAGAAAAATCGTGGATCAATCGTATAAATAACTATGCATATAGTATTTCAAGCATGCCAATTGGTTGTCACTAAAAGTCTCATACACTCATCTTTTAAATTTTCAAAATGCCCTTCTTTATCTGCTTTTTGACAGATTCCTTCCATTCGTCAAGAAATAATGATAATACACCAGATTTATTAGCCACACTTTTATGGAGCAGTCATGACTCTTTGTTTACTTAGGGATATCTTATTTTGTGATCTTGAAAAGCAATAAATCAAAATTGCCCCAAAAAATGTAAAATAGATCACTGCATGACATAACAAAATTATAAGAAAAATGATCAAAATGTCCTTGACAGCTTATCGACCTTGTAACCTTCATCTGACAGGCCAGCCCATTTACCGTGCTTAGCATAAATATTTGACATTAATACACAATGGCCAGCATCTTGAGTTCCTATGGAAAATAACTTATCAGCTGCCAGTTTTCCCAACTCATAATACCCATGGATCTTACATGAGTTGAGAATAGAACTCCAGATAATCGGGTCAGGCTCGAACAGAATCTGACCCAATAACTGTTCCACCTTATCAAAACAGCCAACCCGGCCCAACATGTCAACCATACATGCATAATGGTCTTTCCTAGGGGTCAAATTGTATACTCTTGTCATAGAGTCGAAATAATGTAACCCTTCTTCCACCAGACCTGAATGGCTACATGCAGTGAGAACACTCAAGAAGCTAACAGATTCGGGTTTCAAGCCTGATGTGACCATCCTTTCAAACATTTCTATTGCTTTTCTTCCCTTCCCATTTTGTGCATAAGCACAAATCAAGGCATTCCATGAAACTATGTTTCTGTCAGTCATTTCATCAAACATTCTCTTTGCATCCTCTAGAAGACCACATTTCCCATATGCATCAACAAGAGCACTTCCAGCAAAAACACTTGAGAGGTAACCAGACCTTAATATGCATGAGTGCAGTTGCTCTCCAAGAGAAATTAGTGCAAGGCTAGAACAGGCCTTGAGAACACTACAGAAGGTCGCCGTGTCCGGGTCTAGACCTGTCTTTCTCATCTCACCAAAAAGTTTCAGTGCCTCTTCATATAGGCCGTTTTGCACACAGCCCGTAACAAGTGCTGTCCATGAGGTGGTGCTTTTATCTGAATTCTGCCTGAAAATCAAGACTGCACAAGTCAAATCCCCGCATCTTGAGTACATGTCAATAAGTGCATTGCTTGTAAGGTTACTTGATGTCATCCCAAGTTGAACCACTTGCGCATGCATTTGCCTTCCCATTTCATAATTTGAATGAGATCCTGCAATACTAAGCAAGCATGGGTAAGGATAGTCACTGCGGTCAAAACCCAGCAACGGCATTTCCCGAAAAAGCTCCAATGCCTCTTTTGTGAGACCGTTCCTTGAATAGGTAGAAATCATCACACTGTAAGTGACATTATCTTTCTCAAGCATTTCATCAAACAGTTTTCTGGTGTCATGTAAATAATTAATTTTGGAGTAGAAATCTAGCAGGGAGTTGTTAACATATACATCCCATGTGAAATTGGATTTTATGACTTGGCCGTGTATGTATGTCCCAACACCTGGATCAGCTAACCCAGTAGCACAGTTCAGAAGGCTTGAAAATGTGAATTGAGTTGGTCTCAGATCCGATTTAAGCATATGTATAAATAAAACTGGAGCATTTTGATAATCGCCTTCCTTAAAATAACCTGACAACAATGCATTCAATGTGACTGAGTCTCTCTTTTCCATCCCCTCAAAAACAGCATAAGCCAATCCAATAAGGCCACATTTGCAATATGCATCGATTAGTGTGTTCGATATAGTGAGGCTGCATCCAAAACCCGATTTGACGATCCGGTTGTGAATTAGCAAGGCACGAAATGATGCTTTTGGGTCAGTGCACAAGCTCAGTACCTGCACAATTGTCACGCAGTCAGGTGCCACTCCTGTATGCAGCATCTCTCGGAAAAGGCTAAAAGCTTCATTCAAACATCCTGCATTGGAAAGCATGCCAATCATGATTGTCCATGAGATAACATTCCGGTCTTTCATCGAATCAAATAAATCTCTTGCCTCCTTGACACAGACATTTTTTGAATACCCAGAGAACAGGCGGTTTAATGTGAAGATATTACTATGGGGCATTTCATCGAGCACCTTATGGGGATTCCACAGTCTGCCATTTCTGAGGTGGTAAGATATGAGGTCTGAATGGTACGTCTTGGGATCGAACAAGCCTTTTGCCGTGTAAGCATCTGCAGAGTGACCTCGTGCCAAAGCGAGAGGCATCGGAAAGGAAGAAGGGTGTTCTGAGTTTGGTTGTTATCATACCAATGGCCTGCTAATGAGCCCGTTTATGAAGTCTGCAAAGCCCGCTCGAACTCGGCCCAGCTTGGACTCAGCCCGTACACCTTAAGATCAGTTCAGAAAAGCCCGTCCAATTCGAATGCAGTTCGGAGAAGCCCGTACAACTAAATTGAATCATAAAACATAAACAATGCAGACTCAAGCATTTTCATTGAATAATAAAGTATATTGAGTAAATAATCATGAATAGTAAGATAAATAGTACATCATCTGTCAGCTAAGATGATGTAGAATTCAAAACCAGAAAAAAAATGTTTAAATTTCAATAATCAAAATATGCTGGTTGAGAACCAATTGGCACTGTTTTTTTTTTTTTCTGATAATTTAATTTCCCTGTCAAAGTTAAGCCTGGGTCTAAACCTTAAAAAAAAGAATAAAAACACAAAGAAATATAAAAAGGGAGAATAATGAGGTCTATCAAGCTACTGGATTTGATGCATAAAGTGTCAGAAACTGTAACTAAAACATTTCAAACCTCAGAGAAAACTGTATATATTATTTGAAAACCATACCAGTAAGGAACAGAAACATACCAGTACATACCTGACAGTATGAAAACTAATGGTATCAGTCTTCACTGAGCAAGGATTGCCACCTCGTATTCAAGTCCAGAAAGGTTGTGTAATTGATTAAATAAGGTAATTAAAACCTACTTAAGCAAACACCAAATTACTGCCCGATCTCAAGGAAAACTGTATATTAAAGCACTTGCATTTAAACTTTAAAGAATGCATAAATCAAAGCACTTGCATTTAAAGTATCATAAATTAGAATTTTGGTTGCAAAAACACATGCTTAACTGGGCTGCAACCAATTCATGCGCTGTGTATACTCAAACAAAAGACAAAATACAGCTTTTACCCTCGAAACGTTCATAATAAATTTGCACAATTTTAAAGTGAGTCTCATGTGTTTCAAGTGGGTCCGAATTTGTTATGATTCGGTGATTCAGCCCAAATTTGTTACAACTCAGTGATTCATTCCATCTTGTACGGCAGAGAATACGCTTTTTTTTTCGCTAGGCTCAAGTAGTTAAAAGATGTATGTAATTTGACAGCTTATGTCAAATAGTTTAAAAAAAAAAAAAAAACAATGTTGCTCGGGTACAATATGAAAACCTACAAAATATTCATATTCAAATCGTCATCTTTTGACCTGCACAGCTTGTTGTTCCAAAAATTTCAATCAGCAGGTTAGAATTATCTTCGTGGTAAATCCGGTTTGGTTTTACTTTTAGGAAGCGACTAATTGTACCCAAAAGCTATATTCAGTTTTTAATCAAATTAATTGTTTTTTTACTAGCGTAAATACTGTAAAACTCAATACTTCATACTGTAGACCACAATAGCAAATCATATATAATAAGTAATCCAAAATTGTAACAACCAACGACTCTTGAAAGTGGTTCCGAGTTAGTTGCTAACCGTTTGCAACTTGTCAAACTACCTATACTTTCAACATGACCACTTGTTGTATTTTCACCGAGACAACTTCTAGAATTTTTCAAAACGGAACCACTTCTGAAACTTGTAGTTTTTTTCAAATAACATCTGAAATAACGCAAAATTTAATAGTTTTTTCAAAATTAATTTTTTTTTCGAAATTAATATTTAAAATTTTTTTTTTGAAATTTTCTTTCAATTTTTTTTTTCAAATATTAATATTTATATATCTATTTAGATCATGTAAATAATATACTTAAAACAAATCTATATATACTGTAAAACAAAATATGGATATTGCAAATATCAAACTATAAAACAACATGATGGATGATGTAAACACATTATTCAACAAACATAACTGTTCACAAACATAAAATGTCACTGGTCACAAACACATTGTTCAACAAAACACAACTGTTCAACAACACTAGCATACACAAACAATAATATTTAACACACAAATATATCTGTTCCGCAAAAGCATACTATTCAACACACAAATGTTACAATAGACAGAATGACAAATCTTTTGAAAATTTGTTACTTCATAACTCTCTGATGAACATTATTTGGATGAGAGAGAAGTCTCATCACTAGAATGAGACGTTCCTTTGAAATATCATCCTGCAAAAAAAAATAAACAAGGTTATAAATTGGAGTTACCTGGCTGAAAGAATAAACAAGGTTATAAATTGCAAGAATCATGTAAAACAATTGCAAAAATTCTGTAAAATTAGTTCAAAAATCCTGTAAAATATTTGCAAAAATCTTGTTAAACAATTGCAAGAATCCTATACATCTAGTTCAAGAATCCTGTAAAGCTAGTTCAAGAATCATGTAAAAAAATACAGCTGGAATACTAACTGAACAAGCTGCATGAATCAATCTAGATATATAAAATAACTGAAAATTATTGCATAGATCATGTAAACTATTGCATATATCCTGTAAAACTATTAGATAGATCATGTAAAACTATTGCATAGATATTGTAACCCTAACCGATCCAGACTGTGAACATAACAAATCGACACTTTAAAACCTAAACAGATCAAGTGAAACAAATAAAAATGCGTTAAAATTTCGCCATTTCAGTAACAAACTGATCAAATCCATACTATAACACTACGATATAGATACTGTAAAACTAGCTAATCAACACCATAACCCTGACAAATCAAGTGAAAAAAATCAAATGACGATAAAATTGAGCCATTTCAGTAAGAAATTTCAAAATTATTACACTAAAGCCTTTCAATGCACTGTAAATAAGTACTAAAAAGAAAAATAAGAACAAAAACCTTGCGAATTTTGTCTCCCAATGTCATCAGACGCCTCGCCACTTGTTTGACTAATAACTTTGGGTGAAACACTTTTCGCCTGAAAATATATGTAAAACTCTTCATAGAATCCTATAAACTGCAATATGAAATACTGTAAAATCGTTCCTCG
Organism: Carex littledalei; assembly: GCA_011114355.1. Classification (NCBI taxonomy): domain Eukaryota; kingdom Viridiplantae; phylum Streptophyta; class Magnoliopsida; order Poales; family Cyperaceae; genus Carex; species Carex littledalei. The sequence continues at coordinate 2,215,822 of CM022096.1, read as the reverse complement.
TACTTCTCAGGCTGCTCGTTCTGTAGCGGCCGATGATTGTTGTAGTTTCCACCAGTGGCGAGGAAGAAGAGCACGATCTCCTTACCGCTCCTCAAGATCGCCATGAAAAGGCCTAGATCTATGACTCTTTCGAGTTCATATCACCTCTCAAAGATCGTCCCCTCCTATCTCCTTCAGATCACCTCTCTCTCATCTCTCTCCTCTAGATCGCCACAGATAGATACTGTAAAACCACAAGATGCATACTGTAAAACCACAAGGTGAATACTGTAAAATAACAAGGTTAATACTCCATATCGTCTCTCTCTCATCTCTCTCCTCCAGATCGCCTCTCTCTCATCTCTCTCCTCCAGATCGTCTCTTCCTATCTCCGTGGTCGGAGCAACGGCTAGGATGGAGCCAGGGGAAGAGAAGAGAACGAGGGAGAGAGAAGAGAATAGAGCAGATTCACCTGAGGTCTCGGTTAGGGTTCCGATGACAAGGCCTCCGGCAAAAAGGCGGGAGAGAATCGGGCAACCACGAAAGAGAGCTTTGGGTTTTGGTAAAGGAAGGTGAGATCGAGAATTAAAAGAGAGAGACCGAAAAATGGAAGTTGGGTGGAGGTAGAAGATGCAGGAGAGGCCATGGGAACAAATTATTTGATTTATTAATGATCGGAAGAAATATCCATAGAAGGAAAAATCGGAATCGGGATTGGCACCGTCCATCTCGATCCGGATAGGAAAAATCGGTCGGAATCGGCCGAATTGGATCAGAAAATCAGTCTTTTTTGTCAAAAGCTTGTTTTACACTAAAAAAAATAGAAAAAAATTGATTAAAAAATTTAGAAAAATTATTACAATCAAATAATCCACTAATACAATATAATACAAGCATTACAACTAAAAACACACTCTTTCACTCCCAGAAACTATGTCGTGCTGGCTGGATCACTTCATCATCGTCTGCATTATGATAGAAATGAGGTATTGTTGCCCTGAACCAAAAAAAAAAGACATTGTAAACCCAAATGAAGAATTGTTAACATCTTCATATCCATATGCATATGGTATGGATATAGTACAAATTACAATTCTTATATATAAATGAGTTATATTTTCTAACTACAAAGGTTGTATGGTGTGGTGGTAGTTGACTTTGGTTGCTTAGCTAGAGGGCATAGGTTCGATTCACGCAGAGCTCAAAAAAGTTTTGGAGTTTGTTTAATTCGCGTTTCGGCCGAACTTTAACTGGAATCGGCCGTTTCGGTGGAATCGGTCTATTTCGGTTCGGAACGTCTGAAATTTGACTGGAATCGGTCTATTTCGGTCCGGAACGTCTGAAATTTGACTGTAATCGGTCTATTTCGTTCTATTTCGGTCCGGAACGGCTGAAATTTGACTGGAATCAGGCCGGAACGTCCGAAATTTGACGAAATCTACACTAACCGCGTAACTTAGCCTGAAATCGGATCGGTACCGTCCGATTCCGCTCCGGAACGGCCGATTTTTCCTTCTATGGAAATATCTTGGTGATGGCATAGATATATCGATGGTTTAGCGGACAGTTAAAATCAGTTGAGGGTTTATCCAGAGTAGTGTAGGTGGAAGTCGGGTACAATAGAATTAGTAAGAAAACCTTTTCTCTTACTTTTATGTATCTATCATCACCATCTGATACAAGGTAGCAGCAAAATGAATTTCCGATTTAAGTATTATAGAAGTAGTTTTTGATGAATTTTACGAAGAAAATTTCTTAACAATTCGTTGTGCTTCCGTCAAAAGCAGCGCTTAATTAGTTTCAAACTTTTTCGTTGGCGAAATCGACAACAGTTCCAATCAAAAGAGGCAACAGAAATGTCAAAGACAATTGATAGTAGAAATTAAAATTGAAATACCCAATTTTTACTTTTTAAGTGAAATTTACAATTTTGGGATCTGCTAAAACCACCCAGGAACGGAAGAAAAAAAATATCTCAAAACTTCGGTTTTCAGCGCTTAATTTATATATATTACAAGCTTGATCTTAAAGAACTAGATCTTAATTGATCAAGCCGAGAAAACACCGTCGACAGCGGCCAGACCGAGAGTACATTCCGGCTTCGCCAATTCTTTAATGGCCGTATCTTTGAGTAAAATTGCCTCTTCTATTACCTTATTGCCAAGAGTAGATGCCTTGGAGAAAACCCAAGAGTTGAATTGCGCCATCCCTCTCGCCAAATCTTTTCTCTTCTCAAATTCTTCTGCCACCAAGAGTGCTATGTCTGACATCTTTTACTTTTGCTTAACGCTGGGCTCTGTTTTTTGAGGATTGTGAGATTGATTAATGGTTTTGACTTGGGAGTCTATTTATACATGCTTGTACGAGTCAAAAATGGCCATCTCGGCCGAAACGGTGAATACCCAAACATGTTTTTTTCTGAGATAAATACCAGAAAAAAAATATAAAATATCTGTGTTCTTGACATAAAGTATAAATATCTTCTTAGTTAAGTATAAGTGCCTTTTAAAACTAGTATAGACATTTTTATCAAAAAATCTACTATAGACACTGTGTGTGAGATGGAAGTTCGTGAGCGGAACGGAACGAGACACGATAATCTAATGTTAGGTGTTCTAAGAAAAAAAATATAAATGTCGACATACTATAATATACAAGAATGAGTCTTCGGTTTAGTTGTGAAGGACAACATCTTCCGTGTGAAATGTTGTGAATTCGAAACTATGAGATTCTTTATAAATATTAAATAAAAGTTGAAAGATTTGACTTCTATTTTTCTATCTAAAAAACAAAAATATTATAAGACGCGGACAATAATTACTGGAATTAAGTTGTAGTAAAAAAAATTCTTGTTATTTTTTTTAGAAAAAAAATTGAGATCTAAATCATTTAAATGTTCAATATTTTAAAAAAAAGTTATCTATCTGAATTATTAACCTATAACATTTCACATGAAAAAGTATTACTTTTATCATTAAACAAACATCGATTTTTTGTAAATCCTTGTTGATAAATTATTGTAGATTTGGAACGCCATTTCAATTCGTTTGATTTCAGCTGGCACAGAAACCGAATCAAATCGTAATTGGTATTATGGGTATGATGTGGGAATGTGGGATGAACTAGTCAAGTGTGGAACTTGGCCACGTGGAGGTTACATGGTTGGTCTGTCGGTGAGATGAAACGGTGCTGCTGTGTTGAGAAAGATATATATTCTAATAAAAAAGAAAGATATATATTTGGATAAGGCTGACAGCTTAATGGCGTCTTTGTTTATTTTGCACTAGGAGATTCTATGGATTTTTAAACAATGTTTTGATGGTATTTCTTTGTAGGCGCAGCATGGTTTCTTGGAAGGATTGCATATGAAAAGAAAGATCCTCTGCGACATTAATTATGAGAGTCCATGCGACCAGCACCATTACTAATTCCAGTTTCCAGGACAGATATCCTCCCAGGTACCTAACTCAAGCAAATTGCAACGGCTGGTCCAGATTAATTATATCTGGGTCAAACTCAATCCGGTGCCTATTGAGACTGTAGGGGATCTGTTTTGAGATTCGTGCCATGTTAAATGGGCCGTCTGATCATAATTTATTCAAACTCGATTCATAATTTTTTTTTTGTCTTTCCTGAAAAAAAATTTGAAATTGCACCTGACTAAATTACCATCTCCATTTCATCTAATACCGGAGGAAAGACCATTCTTTAATGATACCGGGTGAAATGATATCATTCTACTTTTTTTGAGAATTTATTAATTTAATAATAGTAGTATTTAACCTTAAAAAGTGAGATGCATAGAATTAAAAAAAATTTGCTTTAAGTTTCATTACATTATTATTGATTTACATATTATTAATGCACTCGTAGAATATCATAATTGTTTAATAAGAAAGTAATCTTAATTTTGCACACGAGCTGTAACACAATAAACAAATATATCTTGAATTAGCGTATATAAATGTCACAAGATGATGTGTCACATCAGATCATATTTGCGACAAATGGGCTGTTGGGCATATCTGGTTTTGGGCGCATTAATCAGGGGAAGTGTTTCCTCTAGTTTCAAACACTTAATTTTATTTATTTTTTATTTTTGCAGTAAATTTCGGAGAAATTTCGAGGTAAGCACAATAACAATAAATAAGCAGAATAGGTGATTAATAATGCCTTGCTGGATTCACTACTACGAATTCACATCACCTCAGGTTACGAATTCGGATCCCATGAATTAACCCAATTTTTGAGTTTTGATCCAAACCGTCCAAGCTGCTCTAACACGAATCTTAAAGGACCTGGACCCCACAAATAATACTGGCCCCCTGCGCTACCACCGAATAGGCACCGGACACGTCTAAACTCAAAAATTGGGTTACTTTAGGGGATCCGGACTCTCAGGTTACCTGACTCAAGCAAATTACGATCGGACGGCCCATTTAACATGACATGAATCTCAAAACAGACTCCTATAGTCTCAATAGGCACCGGATCGAGTTTGACCCAGATAGAATTAATCTGGGTCGGCCGTTGCAATTTGCTTGAGTCAGGTACCTGAGAGGATATATGTCCTCACTACTACACATATTCTAAATATGAGAAGGGTTCAAATGTCTTTATTTTTTTTGTCTCCGTTATGTCTCTGTTTTTAAAAACTTTAATAACTCAAAATTTAAAACTTAAAGGTCAACATAAAATCATTGGATATGATTTATATCATTTTATCTATGCACATGTAAAAAATTATGATATTTCAACTTTGTTTTGGTTGTCATCAAGAGCTTGTAAAAACGTACTAATGTGGATAATTTCTAAACGTTGATTTTTCAACTTATTGAGCACATAGAAACAAAACAGAAATTTGATAATTTTTCAACTTATTGTTCACATAAAAACAAAACAGAAATTTGATAATTTTTTATGAGCACATAGATAAAATGATATAAATCATATCCAATGATTTTATTTTGACATTTATAATTGAAATTTTGAGTTATTAACGTTTTAAAAATAAAGATATGATGGAGACACAAAAAATAGAAGCATTTGAATCCTCCTCATCTAATATACACCAATCAACTATATTAAGTAGTGGTTTGAACTTTAATTCTTTTATAATGTCACGAATGAAATCTCTTCCATTTTCTTTTTCCTTTTCCGTGTTTTCTAAGACTATTTTAAAAACGTATTTATATTGAGAATAAATTTTTAGTCCAGGGACATTTTAATTTGTGTGGAAGGTTGTAGACTTGCAGTTTCAAAATTTGAATGAATAATTTATTGTGAATATTAAATAGTTTGGTGACGTGATCTCCAATTTTTACTAACAAAACAATATTATTAAAATGATAATTTTGAAAATAATATTTGTGAGTCCTAAGTCAAAACAAAAAAGATTTAGAAATCCAAAAGAGGACAAAAAAGGAAACATACAGAAGTCTAAAAGAAAATAATAATAAAAACATCAATAAAATATATGTTTTGTTGCTTTTTGTCAGTATTTTGTATCTTTTTTTTCAATATATAGCGTGGTTGCGGTATATCCAAACTTATATATATATAGGATTTTGCTAATATGCTACGCGTAGCATAGAGCCTCTCCGTGCTACGGCTCATTTTTTGAGTTTTCAAAATCCTAATGGTCGATCCGAACCGTTCAACATGATCTCCATATTAATATTTACTTGCAAACCAAATTTTACATTTTTTAGAATTTGTTTACTATTTATTAAGCCACTTTGAAAATCGCTGATTCAATGGTCCAGCAGATTTTACTGTTGTGTACAAATTAGTGTTTTTTCAAAGTGGCTTAATAAATAGTAAAAAAATTCTAAAAAATGTAAAATTTGGTTTGCAAGTACATATTAATATGGAGATCATGTTGAACGGTTCGGATCGACCGTTAGGATTTTGAAAACTCAAAAAGTGAGCCGTAGCACAGAGTGCTCTATGCTACGCGTAGCACGGTAGCACTGTCCTATATATATATTCCCTTCATACTGATATATAGTAGGTGTCTCTTTTTTAATTAATATTTTGTTGCTTTCATCCAGATATAATATAACATAAAGTAAGAAATCAAAACTGGATTGATATCAATTAAAAGAACATAAAACTGAGATAAGATCCGAGGTTTTGGTGATGTTTATGATATAATTAAGGCTATACAATTTTCAAATAGGTTCTGAAATAATTTTGAGTGGCTGGGCTTATTTTATTTTGCCCAATAATCGTTATTTAAGTCCAGAAAATAACACTCTGTGGTTAAGAAATAAGAATCGCTCATCATAAATGTAACTTTATTTTACAATAGAAGCAAATATTCAAAATTTAAATGACAACTTCAAGTCGTTAATCTTCATCTTTTTCATGAGAGAGGTTTACCAACGCCCATACACAAATCTTTAAATTTGTTACTTCAATTGATACTAGATGAAGATGACTAAAATAATAAATTGATCTAATTGTAATATTATAACTTTAATGAATCTACACCAACAAGAAAGTAGAATTCTAATAACTAGACTACAAATACAAACTTGACATTTTATGAGGGGGTTAAGATATATAAAAACTTTCAAAAATAAAAAGTTCAATTAAACTTTAATATACGATAACTAGTATTTGGTCTAGTGGCAAAGACACATGGTCTCTATGTGAGAGGTCATGGATTCGAAATCCAAATAGGAAAAAAAAAATTGTTGTAATAACAAGAGTATTAAATAATTTAGTAGCTTGATCTCCAACTTTACTCAAAAAAAAATTTAACTTTAATATACAATATTAAAAAAATTAAAATTATGGGAGATTAAGCACCCCATAGCTAACCTTTAGCCAAAGAATTTGGGTCCGATGCCCATCGGACTCAAAGTGAGTTCAATGGGTTCGATGACCATCTGATCTGCTTTAAGATTCACGCCCGCAACTTTCGTGTCTGTTTTAATATTTGTGTGCACGACTCTTAAAGTGGATCGGACAGTCTCTAAACCCATCAGATCCAAATTTGAGTCCGATGAACATCAGACCCAAGCTGTTCTCAACCTTTAGATCCTCCTCTGTATTAATAACAAATAAAGATTTTATGAATTATGTTGCTTATAAGAAATTAGCAGGATAAGTTCTATATTTTTCTTAAAGATGAGAGATAACTTGATAACTATTTATTTTAACAATATGGACATTCTTCATGAATGAAGTCTTAATTTAAAATCTAATATTATAGACATGATGTATATGATGCAAATAGTGTATATTTCACCGTACATCAAATTGAAATTTCAGACTTTGATGTATCATCAAACAATACTAAAATCGCATGAGTTTTGATTGTTAGAGTATCTTTATGTTCAATAACATACTATAAATTTACTTTTTTTTTTATTTTTCAATTTTACTTGAATTAATTTGAAAAATTATTGTCCAAAAATTTTCAAATCAAACATTATCAAGTGATCTTTTTTTTCTTAAATACAAGATACATGATTTCCTACTAGCGTGAAAAGGATCATTAAGCCCTTCATTATAGAATATATCAAAGTTTGGAATTTTGGATCTACCATTAACAATTGGATGTAGATTTAAATTATTTAGTTTTTCCAATTTAATGTATAAAATATATTATATCAAAAAAATATTATAAATTGAGAATTAGCTTTAATCTAGTGGCAAAAGATAATATTTTTCATGTGGTAAGGCGCATGTTTGAAATCCGAATAAAAATTATTGTGAATATTAAACAATTAGATAACTTAACCTCCAACTTTATTAAACAAAATAATTTAGCATAAATTTATATATACTCCCATCGCTGGTGCATAAAATAACAAAGACCTTATATGATTGTGGCAGAAAATAATAAAAAAATATAGTTGTTGCTCTTTATCATTATTGAATTTATTTTATGGTTCGCGCCACATGATCCAAATTTCGGTGGATGGGGTACACTGGACACAGACTCTGCTCACCGGAAATATTTTCTCTTGTTTAATTGTTTTGTCACCCACCGGTTTCAAAAGGGCGCTGGGTTAAACGAATTAACTTAACAACGCACATATTATGTTCCATTCTCATACGAGGTCACATGCCATGTCGTATTTGGATAATGTATGTGCATGGAACTATGGACTATGCAGATAGGAAATGATCAAGAAAATGGCGATTGAGGGCGATTTCAAGGGCGATTGGGACCGGTGTTTTGAAAACAATGCTCTATCCAACAACTCTCAAGCTCACTAATTAAGCCAGAAACAACTCAACTACCCAGTAAGCATTAACTATCCCCAACTTACTTCTTCGGTTCTTCCTTCCCAACAAAACGCGGGTAAATATTCTCTCCGGTACCGTAAAAGATTCCCTTCACTTTATGGTTTGAGATTAACTCCCAACCGCTTTGCGATTCGGGCTGACGGAGGGGAAGTATTATTGGGCTTTGAGATTCGTGCCAAGTTAAAAAGAACGGTCCAGATCAAGTAATTGTAAAAGATTCCCTATTACGGTACCAGGGGTGATGTGAATTCACAAAACGCTGTCCCCAGTAGTTTTTATGTCTCACAGGATGTCTAGGATAGTTTTTTACCATGCTTTATTTTCCTGTACCAGAAAACAAATTTGAATTCAATTAAAGCCTAAGGGCCTTCGACTAAAAAAAAAAAAAAAGATGATGTATGTGCTGAAATTTTGCAAGATAACTCTAGAATTTTTATTTATAAAAACTAATTAAAATAATATAAAGAAATAGATGATGACTGTGGTATTTCGATGTCATAAAAAAAAATTAAATTATTGATTCGGTCTCTTGTCTCTTGTGTATAGTTCTATAGTCTAATCTCACATGTTATGTTACAAAATAAAAAATATAACAGTTATTTTCTAATTTGAATAATATTTTTTCAGATACTAAATGTCCGTACGTAAAAGTTAGATATATATTAGAACTATCTATTTTAAAAATATACCTCTTATACTTTGTTCTTTTTTTTTGGAAAAAAATATAATAATATATTTCTAGTTTAAAATAATTATAAAATTATTTACTTCTTATATTTTTCCTTTCTACATCCGAGACAAATCACACGTAAAAAAAAGAATCATCATTATTTAGGGTTTAGAGTTTAGAGTTTAGGTAGGGTTTAGAGTTTAGAGTTTAGGGTTTAGGGTTTTGTGCGTGATTTTTCACGTCACAGGAGATACATTCGCAATTTTTTTTATTTAGAAAAAGAATCATCATTGTTGTTGGAAACAGAACCATCTCTATGAAATTTTCAAAAATGAACTTAACGAAACAAAACCGTTTCTATGAAATTTTCAAAAATAAACTTAATGAGTTTTCACACCGTATCATTGATTTGATAGGTATTTCTTGATGATATATTATGGAGTTGGCTACGGTGGTACGCGTAGCATAGAGGATCTCTGTCCTACGGCTCAATATTTGAGTTTTCAAAATTCTAACGGTCGATCCGAACCGTTCAACATGATCTCCATATATGAATATGTATTTGCAAATCAAATTTTATAATTGAGGTAATTTTTGAATGTTTTTACTATATTTTTAGAAAGGTAGAAAACACTTGATCTGAATGGTACATAATTTTCAGATCGAGTGATTTTCTACCTATCTAAAAAAATAGTAAAAAAAATTCTAAAAAATATACAATTTAGTTTGCAAGTACATATTCATATGGAGATCATGTTGAACGGTTCGGATCGACCGTTAGAATTTTGAAAACTCAAATATTGAGCCGTAGCACAGAGGCCCTCTATGCTACGCATAGCATATTAGCAATTTCCGATATATTATATACAATAATAGTAATGTGAGAAGATCCATTCCAAACTCACACTGCATTATAGATTTCTGTTTCAACTATTATAACATATATACTTTATTATTGAAAAATGTATATTTATCTATTATAAAAATATAAACTTATATATTTAAATTAAACACAACTGTTAACAGTGACATGCTAAGTCAAAACGTATTTTGATAGGTCAAAATATATATGACAGTACTTTCAACTTTTGAATTCATGTTACAAATCTCTTTAAAATACAAATTTGGCTTTTACACACCGAATACTCGTTTATTACATAACATATATTCAGCTATTGAAGAATTCTTTTTTGAAATGGGCTTAGAGCATCTACATTCCAGCAACTCAAATAAGTTTCTAAATATCTGTTAACTACTTTTTAAAAATTAAAGACTCTAAAATTTCTAACTACTTTTTGAAAGGGCTTAGAGTTTCTATTAAGCCACATCAGCAACAAATTAAAAAAGAAAAATAATTTGAGTCAATCATTTGGCCAACATAGAGTTTATAAACAGTTTCTTATTCTTAATAAAAAACTGTACTATATAGTTTTTAAATAAGAAACTCTTCCACATCTCTGAAATTGGATTAGAAACTGTACTATATAGTTTTCAAAAGACGTAAATGCTTAGCAGCGGCTGTCAAGTTGAGCTATTGAAGAATTCACCTCTGTCTTTTGAAAATGCGCACATGTTGTTTAAAAATCCACACATCTTTTCCAAACCATCCGCAAAATACATTTTAGATATTTTTCAGTGCAAGTAATTGACTATCGCAGTTGAAAGATCATTTGGGACTGAAAAATTGAAAAGTAGCTACGATATTTTTCTTTTCTCGTTTGAGATGCATCTATGCAGGTCCATGCAATTTAATATTTTTTTTTTGTTGAGCAGATCGATCACACGTTTTCTTTTTTTAAATTTTGAGCAGAATTAGACTGATTTGTTATCTTCTTTGGACCCTCTCATTTTTTTTCTATCGTATGGTCCCTGATTTATCTTTGTTTTTGTGAATCTCATCAAATTTTTCGATTTCAAATTTAATATGAGTATATAAAGAACTTCGACGAATTTTGCTTAATTCGCTACTAATGTTTTTAATATTCTACAACTTCCGAGCAGTACGGTGTACTGAATCTCAATTTTGACAAAACGAGGAATAAGAAAAAGTCTGTCAGAACCAATCTTTAATCTAGTGAGCAAATTCGAAGGACAAAAAAAACTCGAGCTCTGTTACTTGAAAAATAAAAAAAGGAACTTGTACAGTCGTATATTGTGTCAGCCCTCTATTTCACTTGATGCCGATATGTTAAAATAGTCGTTCAGATTGACTTGTTTACATTATCAAGGCGTGTCGGTTGCATCATCTTACCCAAAAATAGATACCGTCACCAAGTTAACAACGATCTTGTAGCCTTTGAATGGTACCATTTTTCAGAACTTCCTTTCCTATGCTGTATCCGAACAAGGTTTGATATCATAGCTAGGAATTCAGATTGCTGGGTTGCTATCATCTTGTTGGGATAAATTTCAAAACAATTCGGATAGTTAAATAAATTAATAAATCAAATAAATCAAATTGAAAAAATAATATTCAGATTGTGTACGAGATACTGTTTTTAAGCGTATTCTGTCTCATCATGCAAGATAATCCGGAGTTATTGCTCCTAGGCACGCCATTGAACAACTCCGCAATAACTATCATAGATCATCATTAATCAAATTTGAAACATATTAGAGAAATATATTGTGGGAGAGAATCAAGATTTTTCTCATAAGATATTCTTTGTGGAGAAAGATAGAAATTATTTTGTTTTCCGGATCTAGATCGGATGGATTAAAGGAAGGATTTGTATTACTCTCTATGTCTTGGGACAAGACAGGGAAAAGGGAATTATATATATATTATCATGAGAGAGTATAATCAGAATTGAAATTAGAAAATAAACGTCTCCAAAAGATGCCTTTATTGAAAGGTCATTAAACGAATGAAAAATCAATAGATTAAACGGTTTCCAGTTAGGGGTGTTTATTGGGTCCAGTTTGGTCGGTTTTGAACCGAACCGAATTAGTTTGGACCAAATGGTTCGGTGTTTTTGGTTTAATGATTCAGTTCGATTTGCTTTTTTAAAACTGAATTATAATTTCAGTTCGGTTCGTTTTGGAAATTTTCAAAACCGAAATAACCGAACCGAACGAACTTTTATATATTATGAATTTGGTCCAGACCGCCCCGGTTTATTTCTTAATCAATTACTTTAAATACTTCGGTTTATTTCTTAATACCCAGTTTATGTCTTAATATACTTTGGTTTATTATAAATCAATTGTTTTAAATAAAAAAAATTAATATATTTTGGTTTGAACCGAACAAATCAAAATAAAACTTTGGTTAGATTCAGTTCAGTTGCAATGCTAAATTGGTTCTATTTTAGAAACCGAATTATAACTTTGGTTTGCCTAGTTCGATTCGGTTTCAACCGAACCGAACCGATGACACCCCTATTTCCAGTGGTTTAATATTGATTAATGAGGATAATAAAATGAAAAAAAGAAATGCATCATGAAGATGATATGAAGAGTGCAACGGTAAAAGTCATTAATCAAATAATAAGTGGTCATTAACAAAATAACTCACCATTACAGAAATATATATTCTATTTAACCCTCTTATTTTCAAATATCACAAATGGAGAGTTTAAGCAAATTTATTGAATTGAAAATTTTGAGTTTTCGATTTAAAGTTTCAACACCTGGGTTGTGATGCGAGCTAAGTGACTGACAGCCAAAATAAACAGAAAAGAAAAGTTTGTGTGCCAGCTTTAACCGAAGTATGTTTCAATTTCCTTCTACCACAACACTAAAAATGCTGATAAGTTCACAAACTGAACCACCTAGCAAAACAAAATTAAGCAAATTGAAATTGGCGATGCTTAGATACAGTAAAAAGAAACAAAATTCAACTTGTACAAACTTCAAAAAGCAGCTGGTCTCTAAGGTCCTGAGTCATCAGAGAGGAGGTAAGTGAAAACAGAGATGGCTTCTTGCAAGTGAGCTGAGCGCTGGTCTTCTGGCAAGGGGGCCCCAAGCATGGTATCGAAGCAGCTCATTTGTACATCTGGTGTGGAGTTCCCAGCAGGTGTTGACACCAGGAGACTGTTCAGTTCCTCTGCCATTTTGGAATATGTTGCCCTGCCAAATTTAAGAGTTTGTGTTACTAAAATGAGTTCAATATTGATCTCCTTGTGATATAGGAAAATAAATGTTGTGTTTCACTTAAGCACTAATTTGTTATTATTGAAGTATTGCACTAGGTAGAATAATTTGCAAAGAACAAAGCACAACCATAAAAAATATATATTAAAGGTCGACGACGGTGATGATGATTTCTTCTTCAGAAAAGAAAATAAGTAATTGTGACGTGCACTGCTCATCATATGATCATTATTCATGATGGCCAAGTTAATAGTAAGAACACTGTTAATAATCTACTTCAAAAAAAGGAATAATGATAATAATGACAATTATAGACAACTACAACATATTCAGTGGTAAAAAAATCCTATGAAAGATGACAATTTTATTGGCTCCATAGATCATCTCTGCTTGTTCAATCTCCTCATTAAGGATATAATCAAATTCTTATACGTCATTTGCTAATTAAAGTGAAGAACTAATAAGATATTTGCCATGTGTCATCACATTTTTCATTACAGTACCCTCATTATCACTATTGTTAAATTTTTAAACTGGTTTGCTGAGTTTAACAATTACCTTGCTTCAACAGGAATTCTAGCTCCCCAAACAATCAAAGAGTCATTTAGGCGGTCAAAAAGGCTCTTACATGCTTCTTTTTTCTTCTCAAGAGGGTCCTGTTAATAAAAAGAACATAACAGTTGTTTGAAAACTTTGGGAAAAGATTTATAAAAAGTCAAAAACGAAAAAAAAATTAGATAAAATTGACCATAACAGGGTTCATACCGTGTCACTCATTATAACCTCTTCTTTCATTGAACTCCTCAAATCATAGAAATCCAAATAAATACCAGCACCTAAATCCCAGTCTGAAATTTCATCCTTGTATGCCTCCATTGAACTTGTAATTCTCCATATTTCTGAGTGTTTTCCTGAAAAATAACAGAAGATGCCCAAATTTCAGATAAAAGCAAAGACATTTTTTTCTTTTTGTTTATGGACAGCTGCCATTGCAGTGTACCTGACTGGCTGAAACCAAGTAGTAGGTCACAAGCACTTACCATTCAAAAACATAGCATGAGCAATTAACGTCATGAATATACTGTGGGCCCTTCGCCAGTTTGCACACCCAATGTAATTCTCGAGAGCTCTCTGTTTGTCTCCATTATACTCGTAGTATATCGCCTGCATAAAGAACAACATAGAGTGGACATTAAAAATACTAGAAAATAGTAAAATCAACAAAAAAGGTGAAGCCTTTGAATAAATGATATTTTTTTTTTCAAGACCTGATGTTTGCCTGCATTTGCAAAAAGAAAAAGAACTATATAAAAACAAATCCCTTACTGTGGAATTTAGAGAAAGCGTCATAAATAATATCAGCACTTGCTGGTGCCCTAGAAAAAAAAAAGAAGAAGACGACCACTATGCCATTTACTTAATAATTTCAACATAACTTCGACCCATGAGACCTCATATTAAGCCAGTAGATACTTTATCCTAGAAATTAAGTTCCTATCCTTCCAATATGTTCCTTTCTTTTATTTATTTTCTCATTTTTCTAAAATTCCATCCATAAAGCAATCATTTATGAAGAAAATTGAAATAACTACGATTCTGTGCAAGTAAAAATTTCTAGGCATAAAAGGGTATTTCATCACAATACCTTACACAATTAAAAATGGGTTTAATGGTGTTACTCACAAAATTGAAAACAGTGGGTCTTTTCTTCTAATAATAGCCTAATAGTAGGTGTTGTTCTGAAAAATGTATCCACTAACAAAATACATGAAATCTAACTCTCACCAAGGCCTCGTGCATCCATTCTGATGGCACACCATGTTCTTCAAGAAACTTTCTTTGCACGTCATCTCTACTCCACAACTCAACATGCTGTAAAAGTACCTCACGTACAACCTTCTCATGAAAGTATGGTACACTTGGAACACAAGGCATATGCATCACCACATAGATGGCCCAGTGGCACAGACCGAGGCCCAACAACTGGTTAACAAAGCTCATATCCAACAGATGAAGATCAGTAGATTCAACAACGCATATTGCTTCCAAAACCGACCTCTGATGCCATATCATGTGGTGGTCAAGTGGGTCATGTGAAGATGACAAGGCACTTAACATGGCCTTAACTAAGTCATCTAACCCTTCTTCTTCATTGTTGGCATGAAGAAGCATTAGATAATATAGCATATCGAAGCGTTCCTCTGTGATAGGTGCCTCATCCAATGGTCCCTCATCTATGTAGACCGGTACAGGGTATGGGACCTTCCCTTCATTCAGGAGTTGCTGATATGTGTTTATGACAACCGGTATGGTTGTGTCTGGCACCAGTTGGTACCACAAGACCATACCGAGGTACCGCTTCCAGTCAACAGACTGGTCCTGCAATGCAGTGTGTACATTACCGCTGAGTAACTCATAGATCTTTAGCCGATTCTGCTCAATCAGGTCAAAGTCGAGCCCATTAATTCTCCATAGGTCAAGCTGCTGAGACATGTCGGTGCGATTGATTATGGAGCCCCCAGCCTGGCTGATTAAGATCCCCAGCCGGACGTCCCCTCGTGAAACTGCCAACTCAACTGCCTGGTCCAGTTGGCGCCCCGTCAATAGCACAAGAATCTGTTCCAGATAACAATCATCAGTCAAGCAATTCATATCTTCATCAACCCGGTTTACAACACTTTCCTGCAGCCAATAACTGAACCCAGCTCTGTGCGCAAAAGGGAGCGCCTCTTCATCTGGCTCATGAGGCCCAACTCTTGTACCAGCATCCAAAACCATGTCATCGTCAGTAAGATCAAGTTGAGTATTTGTTGCATCCCCTTCAAAAAAGAGAACCCTAATCAACTCCCAAACCGAGATGGTATGCACCAAGAGTGTGCGAGAAGAATTTGGGACATCATTAACCCCATGTTGTTTTTCTAACATTTCAACATAACTTCGGCAAATGAACTGCAGCATGGATTGGTCTGCAACAACCTTATAAAGGGTCAGCTTGTGGGACCCACGCTCAATCTCTTCAAACTCATGGGGAAGCGATTTGTGAAACTCCATTGGAGACGAGAAACAAAGATCCACAAGCTCTTTATTGATCACCCCATTTTTATCTCTAGCAGCACGATCTGAAGCAACTCTCTCTATGTGGATAACAGAAGATAAGCTCCATCCTTGGTCTCGAACTGGGCAACCAGAGTGGAGCAAAAGCCCATTGGGCCCCCAACCGACCCGGAATGACTGGCCCATGAATAAGGCTGCATCAACCACGCAATTCGTGAGTGTATTACAGGAAACTGGAGTTTCATGCAAATGCTCTTCCTCCAATTTGAACCCAACAACTTTTGAAAGCCTCACAGGTGGGCCCTTGTTCTGGCCGGTCAGAAAAATGCTGCTTGATGGGCTGAGATCCGACTTGCCAACATTGTACTCTAACAAAGGCTGTGTTGGTGATTTGCTTGTAGAGGGGCTGAAGAAATTCTCCTTTGATTGTTGAGCCGAACCCTGAACAGGAGAGCCAAATGCTAGGCCTTTGCCTTTTATAGTTGGCGAGAATGAATCTAAAGCCTTTTTACGGCCAGTAGCAGGGTTAAGATTGTATTTACGGTTTGATGGTAGCTGGATCAATGGAGATCTAAAATCCTCTTCTTCATCCAAATCTGACAACATTAGCATCCTGGTTTCTTGCATTTTGACAGGGTCGAGTCTGAGATTAGCAGGGAGCGAATGAGAAAGTTCAGATACATACCCGTCATTACTTATCGGGTCATTTACAATCGAAATGGGTCTGGTCTGGAAATGGTCCATATCTTCATCTTCTTCGTCTTCATCCAAATCATCTAGCCCAAATCGACTAAAATGGTCAACCATAAACCTCCATTCGCCATTTGAAGAGTCAAATGAAATGAAACGGGCACCTTGTTTTTCGTTGCAAGCTTTTAATTTGTTTTCGAGATCTAGGCACTCTGAATCGGAAGAAATTTGTAATCGTGGGTGTAAAATTAAGGTCACCTCAGCCGGTTTGTTAAGACCGTGGCCTAATGGTGGCTTGTTAACCTCATCTTTATAGACCGTTACAGAATTATAACTAAAGTTCACGGTTTCATCCAAATTTATCCACCTAATGTCAGTGAAGCCCGTAAATTTAATACGCCCATATGCAACTCTCCCAATTTCAAAATCAGCGACTTGGCTACAATACCCAGGGTCAATGTGCTCCATCCTATATAACTCCTCAAGGGATGGTAGGGTGTAGTAATCTATAGAATTCAAAATCGGTAAAGAGGCATCTCCATATATTGAAAATCTGTCAGCACAGCAGGAAGAATAGGAGTTGCTTCTTTTACTTCCATCAATTTCGTGGGATGCCCCTAGATTCAGTTTAGAAAGCAAATTAGGAATTGGTAACAAGTATACCATAATTGACATAATTAAGACAAGTAAAAGAAAATTCACGGAAAACCACAGGCTGATACCATATTACGAAAGCATGATTTCGTGAAGTTCGGCTTTTATTTGCTCGAGCTAAAAGGGCATAAAAATCAACCTTAACAGAATGAAATATTACGCTCCTAGCTCGTTAATATAACCAAGTTGCAGATAAAATTACATTTCAGCTCAAATGATATCACGAGTGTAAGAATTTCTATAAATTATCGGTGGGAAAATAAATCTAGCAGCAATAGTTTCATAGTCAGCAGATACAGATCCAAATTAAATCGAGCTTTAAAAGAATGAAACCAAGCTAGAAAACCAATTAATGCGAGTAAAGAACGAACTCCACGGAAGAGAATAAAGGGGATGGAAGCAAAGTATAGAGGGACTTATTTACCGCAGGGCGAAAGCGAAGAGGTAGAAGCCATTGTCTTCCTTCCTCCTGTGTGTGCTACCGAACCAGGAGAACGTCGGTTCGCATCAGCGGAGCTCCTCCGACTAATAGTAGGGTTTTAGGGTTAGGGTTTTTCAGTCAGGGTGACCATGACACAGCAAATGCTAATAGCTGAAAGAAGCTAGAATTGAGACCGAAAGCCGAAGAGAGGGAAAAAAGAAAAGACAAAAGAAGAAGAGAGAATTCGGCGGCCAGCCATGAACCGGACGGTCAGTGTAAGCCGAACCGATATTCGAAAAAGGCCGAAGAGAAGTATGGGCTTTTTTGGGCCTATGTATCCTAAACTTTTTTTCCCGACTTGCGATAGACCCAGTCGTCTTCTGCAATTAAGGACAGAATTATCTAGGCCACTCTTTACAAATTTATATTAATTTATTTTTCCGTTTCCTGTTTCATTGTTTTCTTTCCTGTTGAGCCCATGAAGCTGCATTTCAGCTTTATCTGAAAAACGGAAAACTGGGACGATCAAATCCTAGGAACTAGTTGTTTAGTTATACACTACAAACAGGATCCATATTATAACCAAAATCAACAATAAGCTAACTACATGTAAGATTGACAATGAGCAAGCAATGGGCATTTTTCAGATCACAGAATTATAATCATATTATTCAGAAAAACATGATGCAATTCCATAAACATAACAAGTTCCCCCTAATTTCAAACGCTAACAAGTCAATTACATGACAAATTAAAAGGCATCAAATTGCAACACCTCATAAATTATTCATCAGTCTAAATCTTCACAAAGACTACTCCCCCACTTGAAGCAAGTAACAATTTCCAAATTTAAAATGACAATTATTTTGTTTTGAAACTATCTGATGGCAGATTCTATGAACAGTTGACTAGATTGCTGGAAGTTGCCACATCAAAATCCTGACATTGTATAGTCCATAGCATCAACGAGGAAATCTGTAAAAATAAAAAATAAAAACATAAACTCGATCAGATATGCTCAATTTGAAGAGCTATTAAATTAGACAACTGATAGCAGGAACATATGTAGTGAAGTATAATCGAACCTGCATCAGCCTTGGTAAAACACATTGGTGGTTTTATCCTGAACACATTACCATGCAGCCCACCTTTTCCAACTAGCACTCCTAAATCTGTTAAAATGGATATACATATACATTCAGTCACTAAATCAGAGATTTCTGTATGTATAATTTACAATTAGAAAAATAACCTTTGAGCTTCTCAAACATTACTCCTGTCTCAGCTTTTGCTGGTGTTTTGTTCTTCCTATCAGTCACAAGTTCAACACCCAACATCAACCCTCTGCCTCTAACATCTCCTATAACTGGATCAACAGGAAAAAGGAAGAAAACATGTGTTAGAAAACTAAAAAAAACTATTAGTGTTATAAGCATGCAAGGGAATATATTGAGAGATTTCCAACAGGAAGAAAGAAAGGCTAGAGAACAAAAGAATTACTCTCATGCTTCTCTTGAAGAACTTTTAACCTCTCTATCAAGTGCGACCCAACATCAGCACAGTGCTCCTGACGCTTCTCCTTGTCAAGCACATTAAGCACAGCCAGTCCACCGGCAGAGCAAACAGGATTTCCACCAAAGGTGTTAAACTGAATCTTCTGAGACATAACCTGTGCAATCTCTGGTGTGGTAACTACTGCTCCTAATGGTAGACCATTTCCAATACCCTGTCACAAAAACCAATACTGAAACAATTCCAAATTTCCAATACATACCGGCAAGAGAACTGTAACAAGAAAAACGATAACCTTTGCCATGGTGACTATGTCAGGTACAACATCTTGAGTTTGGAACCCCCAGTAGTGGGACCCGGTACGACCAAAACCGCTTTGCACCTCGTCAGCTATGCATACACCACCTGCCTTGCGCACAATATCATATATCAACTTTAGGTAGCCAGGAGCTAACTCAACTGCGCCTCCAACTCCCTATCATTATAGCATTTCAATTGACTCAATAATCCAATTTTTATATTCATAATTTTATGCCAAATTTGACACAGAACCAGCAATATTCCCTGGAATATCTCTGCAAAGGTTTTATAAAGCCTTAAATATGTATATTCATAAGTTCATGTAAAGTTGAACTCATACCTGAAATGTCTCTGCAATAAAGCCTGCAATATTTCCAGAGCTGCCATATGTGATATGTTCTTCCACCTCCTTGGCATAACTAGCAGCATCAGATCCAAAGGGACCACGATATGGGTCCGGATTCATAACATGGTGGATCTCACCCTGTTAAAAATTGAAAAGAACTTAAAAGAACTTTTTCCATCAAACTAAACCAAGTATCAGCAGATACTAAAAGAGACTGCATTACAAAGAGAGGTCGCCAGTATACACACATTTTGTTACTGAAGTTTTCATCCTCCCAAATTGGTTTTCATACATCCCACGAGTAACGTTATGATCTCTACAATCATTCTTCAATTGAATCATTGAAACCAAATTTATCAAATGCTAAATGGCATGCTGCTATCGTTTAATAGCATGATTCTGTCCATGAAAATAAACAGTCATTTTCTTTACAGCAAAGTGATGGTTAAGGACCAAAATAGTACCAATTGAAGTGCATTTAAAATTTTGGTAAACAGAACAAAGCAAGTAATATAACTGACAATATTCCAATTGTACTAAATAGTATTAAATAAATCAATCTATTCTAACCTGCGGAATTGGGTATTTCCAAGTTTGTAGACCAGTTAGGCCTATCGTCCCAGCACTGCCGCCGTGATATGCATTCCTTAAGGCAACCATACCAAGGTTACCAGTATAAAGCCTAGCCATCAAAGTAGCTAATTCATTTGCCTCTGTTCCAGAATTGACGAAGTAGACAACCTGCATTTAATTTAAAAAATTCTAAGAAAAAACATGGGCATTTTGCAAATTTAGCCCAAGAATTTCTATATAAACAACCTACATTTTAATATTTTTACATCTAATAGTAATATTTTTTTCAGATAAGTGCAAATACAAATAGCAACCAAGAGCAAAAACGAAGGCGTGAAGTTAATAATATTACACAACTTCTCATCATATTTAGTTATTCATATAAATAGTTCATACACACTCATACCTGACCCTTATCAAAATCCTCTCGGTTTTAAGTTTAATTTGGTTTGCAAGATTTACTTAACAGATTACATCTTTCCCATCACATAAAATCTAAAATTAGATATGTTATTCATTGGAAAGAGAAAAAACAAAGACCAGGCTGTTAGTAATTATTCAAAATTAAATTGAAAAAACTGTAATTTCTTAAATTCCAAAGCAAAGTCTTTGATTTGCAAAAACCACCAAAATAAAGAACAGTAGTATTGCCGTTTAAACTCGTACCTTGAGATTTCCAGGCATTTTTGAGGCAAGTGCTTCAGCAAACTCAGCAATTGCATGATGCAAGTAAATTGTGGTGGCATGCTGAAGAAGCTCGGTCTGTTGTACCACGGCTTTAACAACATCAGGATGGCAGTGGCCACACGATACTGTCACTATTCCAGCAAAACAGTCCAGGTACCGCTTTCCATCTTCATCATATAGGTATTGCATCTTTCCTTCTACTATGTTCAACTGATTCAATACCAAATAAATTTATGGGTACATAAAAGCATATCACAACTTTATTCAAGCAACAGCGTGTTTTTACTACAGAGAAAATTCAGAAAACGGTAGAGATCAATCAATTAGGTTTGATTAAGCTTTAATTTCTCTACTCAAAATAATTACTGATATAACTTGATCGAATTCTAATTAAATACAGAACCTTAGTCAGTTCACGAAACCAGCATTCCCTTTAACCAAACGCTTCTCATTTAATCATGAAATTCCATTGTAATCATTTTTCAATCATCAAAGTCTAATCTAATTTAAATTCCAAAAAGCCTTTTCAATTTGCCAAACTTCAGAGCGTCAATAAATCACCGGGTTCTGGTAATAGTGAAAGAGAGAAGGGCCAAGGTAGGTCCTCCGCTTATGTAAGATCTCTTCTCCAGAGATTCCAGTGTAAGGCCTTGGCTGGTGGTCGAACGGCGGCAGGGACGGAGGCGGAGCCGCTTCCACCGGAGATGCGGTGGCGAGGCCGCGGCGAATCAGCTCCACCGCCGATCGGAGATGGCTCCTACGCCTTAAACAACTTGAAAGAAACATCGCCGAACCTGTTGGATTAGACTTGTGTTTGTGGGTGTTAGTGAGTGACAGAGGGGAGATGGTGCCGTGTGAACTTCTAAATTGCAATTTGTAAGTTGCAACGCAGTAGCAAAGCTGCAAAGGTGATGGATGATGACGTGGAATGCAGTATATTCTGACACAATATTTTATTTGCGATGTTTTTGTTATTTCTTTATTATTAAGATTCTTTAGGTTCTTCGTTTGCACTTGAGAGTAGGTCCGATGGGCATCGGACCTTCTTTGGTTTGATGCGTATAATCACCGTCTATTGGCTTCAAGATTTGTGTGGAACGCTTTAAAAGTCGTGCGATTATGTTTCAATTCGTGCGCACAAATCTTAAACTAGATCGGATGGTAATAATGCTCGTTGAACCTAAAAGTAGGTCCGATGGGCATCGGACCTACTACGTTCTCGTTTGTTGATGGGATTCTGATAGGGACGATGACGATATGCTGTTCTGTACCTGGGCCCGGTTCGTACGGTAGCGATCGGGGAGAAATAAAGCGATGATAACGGAGCATTTTATAACCGGTTAACAAATCAAATACGGGTCCCACTTTTAAGAAAACCATTGCGCCTTTCGTTTCCTGACACCCGTCCCGTGCTCCGGTTGCAGGGAGATTAGTTTGGATGGTTGGGATCCGATGTAGATTTTAAAATAAATAAGATAATTAAGAATAGGATTGGATCTATTCGCAGCAATTTGGAAATTTTTTACCAGTAGAAATAAAAAGGAAGAAGAGAGAAATAGAAAGAGTACGTCATGTTTTTTATTGCTAGAAAGATCAGTAGAAATTTCTACCGATTCAAAAAATAAAAAAAGTTTGAATTAGTAGGAATTCTACCGATCCAAATTTAGTTTTTTTTTTTAATCTGAAGTATAGATGGAGGAAATTTTTATATTAGATCTCTAGTAAAATATGAAAAGTTTGTCATCTATGTTTTTGTTATATCTAAATTTTAAGATACTCTATATATTTTCATAAAATTTTTTTATATTTTACTAGAAAAAATTAAAAAGAGAAAAGACATACTGGTTTGGATCGGTAGAATTCCTACCGATCCAAACCATTTTATTTTTAGGATCGGTAGAAATCCTACCGATCTTTCTATCAATCAAAAACATGATGTACTCTTTCTGTTTCTTTCTCTTTCTTTTCTATAATTTCTACGGATAACATTTTTTTATGAATTTGATAATTTTGATAATATGTTTTAATCAAGTTAAAAGTTCAGGAAATAAAAAAATTTATAAACATTTTACTAACTTTATAAATTAGTTAGTATATCAATTTTATATAATTTAAGAGTTATTTAATAATTTACCATAAACTATCAAATATAAAACGTTGTAAATTTTAACTTATATTATTTTTTGGACAAAATTTGAATCATTTTTTTTTTGGATTTTGTGTGATACAATATAGATAATGTTTTTGTTGTTGAATTCCAGAACTACATATTAGTATAGATTATATTTTTTTTGTTGTTGAATACCGAAACTTTTATTAATATCCAAAATTAATAATTAATTTCACAATCTGCACTTTCGCTCGGATTTTCAAAAATGATCAAATCGGAAATTTTGTTCTCAATTTCAAGATCTCTTTCCGCAAACAAAGATTCCAGTTCCTGCCTCCCTAAAACCGGAGACAATTTCCGGTTCCTAGAACCGGAGACAAAGTTTCCGGTTTCATCAATAGAAACTGGGAACAAAATTTTCGGTCCCAGAACCAAAAACTTTGTTTGCGGTCTCGGAGTTGTGACTATTTAGCCAGCAGTGCACCCCCTCTTTGCCTCACATCTCACTTTCGCACCCCCCTCTCTCCCTCACATCTCTCTTTCTTTGATTTGTCCCTTTGTCTCTTCTCGTCTTCTCTCTGACAGTCCGATCGATCAGAACTTCAATTCAGGTATTCTTAATATTTTTATTTACTATTTAATTTAGAAAATAGTAAGATAGTTTAGAATATTTCTAAATGGTTTAGAATATTGTCTGAATAATTTCAAAATTCCAAAATGGTTTAGAATATTGTGCCAATAATTCAGAAATTCCAAAATGGTTTAGAATAATGTCCAAATAATTTAGAAAATTCCAAAATAGTTCCGAATAATTTAGAACATTCCAAAATATTTTAGAATATTTTAGAAAATTCCAAATTGGTTTAGAATAATTTAGAAAATTTCAAAATGGTTTAGAATATTGCTAACGCTAATTTAGGAAATTCCAAAGTGGTTTAGAATATTGTTCAAATAATTTTGGAAATTCCAAAATGAGTTTAGAAAATTTTAGAAAATTCCAAAATGGTGTAGAATAATTTAGAAAATTTTAAAATGGTTTACAATATTGTTCGAATAATTTAGAAAATTCCAATAATTTAGGAAATTCCAAAATAGTTTAGAATATTTTAGAAAATTCCAAAATGGTTTAGAATATTGTTCGAATAATTTAGGAAATTCCAAAATGAGTTTAGAATATTTTAGAAAATTCCAAAATGGTGTAGAATAATTTAGAAAAATCCAAAATGATTTTATAATATTATCCGAATAATTAGAAAATTACAAAATGGTTTAGGATAATTTAGAAAAATCCAAAATGGTTTTGTAGTATGACAAACGAAGTACCTGATCAAGGAGAATGTAGAAGACGTTCAGCCCGTTGTTTTGGATACCTCACAGCCATCACAGGGTATCTGAGGCTTCTAAGAAGGTAAGCATTTACTTATTTGATTTTTCATAACTCGGTCAGAAATCAAATAATATTATAATTTCTATTTATGTTGTAATGTAGAGTTTGGAGTTTTTCAACGCAAACACTACAAAATGCATTGCGTGTACCATGAGAAATACGTGCTGTATTTGTTTCGATTAGGCTTATACCAAATCGCAGTCATACATGATATCATCATTGATGCGGCGCTTATACATGGACTTGTCGAGCGGTGGCGTCCTGAGTCACACACCTTTCATCTTCCTTTCGGAGAGATGACAAGTATTAACTACACTAATTCAAATAAATTTGTTATTTATACTATTTTGATAACGGGTCAAATAAAGAATTTGCTTATAATTTTGTATTTAAATAAATTACAGTCGCGTTAGAGGATGTGAGATGTTTGTGGGGTTTGCCCATTACGGGGGCTCCAGTGCCGGGGATTACAAATGGGGCGAGCGTTAAAGGCCGGGTCTTCGATTTGTTAGAGATCCGGGAGGATGAACAATTGAGCTTTGTGAAAAAAGGGGCTGAGGGAGATAAAAAAAAAAATTCTAACTGGATGGTGAAAACTAAGCTCCGTCAGTGATTTAAGAAGCTGCTAGCAAACGCCGATGAACAAACGCTGAAGTGGTAAGTATTTTCTATTTATCAACTTATTCGTACTTTACATTCTCAATAATGTACTCACATTATCACGAAATTTGTTAGGTATGTCCATGGATTCGTCTTGGACCTATTCTCTAATACTTTGTTCCTAGACAGCAGTGGAGACGGGATACCGCTGTGGTATCTCAATTTGATTGAGAATTTGGATGAGCCAACGAACTACAATTCGGGTGGAGCCTTTCTCGCATATTTATATCGACATCTATGTGTCGCATCCGTTCTCGTAGTCCGATCTATACATGGTCCGGTTATGCTGCTGCAGCACTAGTTGTGGACCCGATTTCCAGTTCACCGACCTAAGACAAGATTGAAGGATTTTCAACCTTCATAGGGCGCACCAACAGAAGATACATGTCCAGCTTTTGTTGACAAATGGTGTTGCAGACATAAGTACGAGAACTCATCTCATAGCAAAACCTCCGCTCCAAGTATCCCGCGCAACCAGTTTTAGCAATTGACTGAGAACATGGTGGAATGGGAGCCATACGAGAGTACTTATACCCGGCTTTCGAGAGTAACTCAGGCGGAAAGGGTACTACATTCTAACTCAAATTCTTACTAAATTTATCAAGTTTTTTTATTTATTCAGTTATATATCATCATACTTATAAGCTCTAACTCACATTCTTACTAAATTTATCAGTCTTACTACTTGTACCGCAGACCTCTGATATTTTTGTGGATAGTGGAGCACCACTATCCTGATCGCTGCATGCGACAGTTCAGTAAATTTCAAGAACGTTCGCCACTGCCTCCCATTAATAAGCACCTTCACGCTGAATTGCACAAGTATGATCTACTAACCGTTTTTTCTCTATTTATGTTAATTAACTTTGTGTGTTGAGTTGTTATTAAATTATGAACAGGTTGAAGATGGCCTCAAAAAGGAATAAGTCATGGGCCATAAAACACACACTTCATGTTGAGCAAGCAACGGCATATGAGCAGCATGTACACGAAGAAGCTTGTCCCTTTGACCGGAACGAGCTTCCAAAATATCGCGAATGGTTCCAGATGAATGGCATAGCATCAGTCTACCTTTTTGGTATGCACGTGGACGGGCTTGCTCACACGACATGGCATCTTTTCCTGGCTTCATTTCCCAAGAGCGAGTAAGGATCCGGTGACGAAGCGAAGAGAGACTAAGATTAACATGCTAACACCAATTCATCATCCCTTTGGCCTCTCTCGACCTTCGGTCGCCTCTACTCATTCCTCTCATACACCAAAAAAGTCATCCATCCCATAATCACACGACACGATCTCAAGATGGAACACGGAATTCTTTCTTTGAATCGGCCTTATTTTTCAATATTTCCTACCCAACAAAAATTGATCAAATTAAGTTTCAAATGATAATTAACCAAAAGGGGAAAGGATAAATTGTGTCCTTAGATGAACATTAGTTGGAGAAGTATGAACAATACTGAAAATTGCTCTAAGATTTTTTTATAACAATTATAGAGGAATTATATATCCATCTCATATTATTCATTAGATTTGTATAATTGTATGGTACCCACTTTATTTTTAGGGTCACAATCAAATTGACCAATATGAAGGCTAAGGCGATGCCCCTTCATTAAATTGAGCACTTTTGTTTTTCCTTTTTTAATAAGTAATGGAGGTCAAGACATCAAGCCACCTAAAACTCTTTATTTTAACGTTTGTAATAAATGATTTCTTTATCTGAATTTCAAATTCATAATCTCTCACGTAAGAGACATTTGCATTTCCACTAGACCAAATACTAGTTTTTAAATCAAGTATTTTTCTTATTATATTTTTTTATTTAGTTGTTGTTGGCCCAACAAAGGCTACTAAAGATAACTTTGATATCATAATCAGAGGCGGATCGAAATGGAGACAATGGGGTCAATTGACTCTCATTTTTTTTTTTTCAAAATCTCATTATTAGAAATGCATTTGTTATATATTTTAGTGTAAAATGTTATGAGACTTTAAAATTAATCACTATATTTTTGTTAAAATTTATACACTTGACCTCCATTCTTTTTTAAAAGAAAAACTAACTATTTAATATGTGTGTAATCTGAGTATTTATAGCGTTTTCTTTCAAAAAAGAAGAGAACTCAAGTATCTCTTCACGTGGAACTCTCTCTCTCTCCCGCTTGATTTCTCTTTTTTTGAAAAACCTGGCAGAGGCTGCCTAGGGAGATTTTATTGAACCAGTAAAGAGTTTTGTGTTACATCTGACTTGTACTAAAATAAAAACATCCAATACTCTAAGAAAACAACAAATAGAAAAAAAGAAAAGATACGCCCGAAACTCTGGTCCCTAGTATGACCACTCGAGCGCTGCATCCACACCCTAGTCAGGCTCTGCAATTAAAGTCGACCTACTTTCTGGTAAACTCGACAATTATAGTATGAACTGGCAAACTCGACCTACTTTCTGGTAATAATATTTAGATACTAAACTCTTAACCATTTTAGTTAAAGAATATCTTTTTACTTATATGTAAAATAATCAATGAGTAAGACTTAAGAGAGCAATTAAGTTGTAGTGTCTTGGTTAAGCTATAAGCCAGGTTCTGTGAGTTCGTTTGTGATAATAAATACAGCTATCTAGAGTGGGAAAAATGGCACGGCGGAGCCGGCTCTGGCACGGCACGGCACGGCATGCGTGTCAGTTACGTGCCGCGACTCGCGTGTCCCGTGCCATGACCATTCGCGTGCCGTGTTTATCTTTTGAAACTTTGGCACGACACGGCACGTCACGTAGTCACGCGGGTCACGTGTAATTAGGACCATTAAATATTGATTTAATGGTGAATATTGAATAAACTAACATAAATTATGATTAAATAGTCACGGCACGTTTAGGCACAGCTTGACTCACGTGGTCACTCCATTCGCGTGTCGTGACCACTCCTTGATATTTTGATCACGGCACGGCATGGCACGTGAAAAATTAACTTGGTCACGGCACAAGACCAAAATTACGGCGTGTTAGTCACGGCACGGCACGTCACTTTTTTCCACTCTACAGCAATCCATAGACATGCACACATGACAATGACAAGATTTAATGTATTATTTTTTATTCAATTTTGTAATAAATATAATGTCAATTTTGTATTGACCATGAACACGATACAATTTTAGAAGTATCATATAAAATTGAAGATAGACAAATTCACTTGTGGTTCGGTAGAAGATTGGTTAATTTTTTAGAACTTTTTAACTATGCCACATTAAATAGCGAAGGGAAAGTACAAAGAGTAGACTGACCTCATTATTTTAGAAAAATATACAAGTCATTAATAATTTTATATATTTTACAGAAAAATTAGGTTGCGTGCTTATAATTGCCCCAAAATTACGACGTGTAATTATAATTGCCCCAAACTATTTTTAGTCGTAATAATTATGTAATAAAGTTACGATTACAGTATGTAATATAGAGACTTGTAATATTGACGCCCGTAAAAAAATAATTATGCCCACATTAATCGTATTTTCATCCATACAATTATATTGAGTCCGGCTACTATAACACTAGTGTCATTCCAAACTAAATAACATCACATCTTAAACCATTGGATCTACTTTAATATTCGTGCACAAGATAGGCCTGAAATGACACTAGTGCCTTGCACGAATATTAAAGTAGATCCAATGGTTTAAGATGTTGTGTTATTTAGTTTGAAATGACACTAGTGTTATAGTAGCCGGACTCAATTATATTTATTTGTTCTTATTTCTCCCAATTGGATTGCTCCCGTGGCCCGTGTTCTTGTGTTTCTATATTTCATTTAAATACAGTGTATTTTTTTATTATAAAATAGAAAGTATTTGCTGTGTCTAAAGTGTATTTAAAATTATAAATTGATATAAATATTTTTTTATTCCTCAACAAGATCTTCCACACAAATAATTTTTAAGATAATATTTCTTCAATAAATATTTCCGAGAAACAACTCTATAGAAAGTCAGACTCGGTAGGCCACGAATTCACATCACCTCAGGTTACCTGACTCAAGCAAACTATGATCGGACATTTCTTTTAACATGGCACGAATCTCAAAACAGGTCCCCTACAGTCTTCATAGACACCAGATTGAGTTTGGCTCAGATAGAATTAATCTGGCCCGTCCGTTCAATTTGCTTGAGTCAGGTATCTGAGAGGATACGGATCCGACGGCCCACTAGTGGAAGCAATCAAGCCTCATGAAATGCTGTAATCGCGGGCTCATTGTTGGAAAATATTTGGGCCTGATTTCGATGTTGGGTCGTAATTCTAAGGCTCAATCACTGAGTGTTTTTTTTCTTTTTTTTTGGCGCATCTTAATGCTCGTAACAGCAGTGAAGGAAAATCAGCATGAGACTTAAATTTATGTATGACATGACATGACCGGAAATAGTAAGGAATCGTTGCGTCACACGAATCATAATATTACGTGTGGTTAATTAATATGACGTAACTGATTATTTTTAATTATTTTTTATATTTTAAATTATTTCATAGAATATAATAACAAGATATATTAAAAAAATATTACAAAATAAATTACAATAGAGAAATAATGTTGAAAAAATTAATCACATAAGTGTCATGTGGTGTGATTTGACATGACCAAATCAGTGTGCCTGACGTAGCGTAACATTTTATTTTTTATTGAAGAAAATGATATCCAAGACACCTGAGGTGCAATCTCTATAAACGAATAACCCAGATTAATTTAGATGAACCAAGCTCAATCCGGTGCATACGAAAACTACAGAGGATTGGCTTTGAGATTTGTACCAGATTAAAAGAATGATTCAAATTTACTAATTGCGCGTCAGATACCTGGGGGGTCCGAATTCTTTGAGTACGACACGGAAATAAATCTGTTGTTATTTCAAAGAGATCACAAGACTGTTATTCCGATTCCAACCTTTATCGAGATTCACGCACGAATTTTTTTTTTTTTGAGATTCGCGCATGAAAAACATTGAACGATTGTGATAAAAATAATAGGGTCCTGTGATCCCTTCGAAATAACAGAAGATTTATATCCGTACGACACTCATATCCTCGTTCCAGTTTTAAACATGAGCCTTGATAGCAATGTCAGGCTCGAATGCCTTTTTTTCAACTGCATGCAATTTATGAGGGACACTGACACCGTTATGTATCCGCTAAGCAACAAAGAGATTCGCCGAATCCAAGATGGGACCCACCTACATCTGTACTCGAGCCTTCATGAATTCGTATCCTCTGCATTAACGGAACGAGCGTTAATAGATCTGGACCGTTCGCTTGAGATCCGCACTAATATTAAAGGATCCGTGCGTCATAGGCGTGGACCGGATTGGCTCCGATCTTGATCATACGGCTGAGATTCATTAAACTCAAAAAGAGAAACTTTTAAGTTAAATGCAAAAGATGCGGACTCAGCCTTCATGGCTTCCATCCAATCTAAGCCTCTCCTCTCTCTTTTAAGAAATGTAGGCTGGTTACCATATTTTTTTTATATCATAGAAGTCCGGTGTTCAAAATAGCTAGTTATAGTTGTGCAGTACCTACGCTGTAGCTTTTTCAGACTATAAAAGCTAAGTTATGAGATAAAAGTGCGCTAATTCAGCTACAACTGTTATAGCTGTAATAGCTTACCGCTATTACCGCTACGCGTTATTACTACCGCTATGCTACATGAGTTTTTTTTTTGCGATTTATATGGGCTTTTGGTCTTATTTCTGATGCTACATGGTCTACTATGATAAGTATGCTAAACCAAACTATGTTCTTTTGTTTCTATTTGTGATTTAGTCTCTAATTCAAATTTTAGTTCTTCATTTTACTTGCTCTTCGTCTAGTATTCACTTGTAAAATTATTGCCGTTTATTTCAATTGAAAGCTGATTTTGATTATTATAATATATAAAATGTTCAAATAAGTATACTTACTTCATTTCACTTGTAAAATTAATTGCTCTTCGTCTATTATAATCTGTAATATTATGAAGTATGAACTATTAAACAATGCTACCTTGTATATCCTTTTTTTTTTCTTATTTGCATGATTGAAAAAAGTATAGACTTCGATTAGTCGTCAGTTGATTGTTACCCGAATTCTTCAATTGATCATGTTGATAATTAGTAGAAATATAGAATATAAATTTTGAAAAGAAAAAAACGCTATGTACGATTGCTTCCGCTATAGCTACGCTATTCGCAATAGTTTTTTTTTGTCTCCCGCTATGCCACTATAATCGCTATTTAGAACCTTACATAGAATGGTAGGCTGGCTACCATAGAGTGATAGTCCGGTAGTCTGGCTATCTGAGATATCGCCTCTTTTCAGCAGGCGACGATTCATGTCCTGCCTCAACGCCTCGTCCAACATCTCTGCAGTAGTATTTGTCAGCAGGACTGTCCGATCAGAATTTGCACAAATTTAAAGATCTACATGTTCCACTTTTGACTGGATTGATCTGAAAAATGAATAGACAGTCTGAATCTAGACATAAATATTTTGTTACCTCAGAGGATATGGACACACATCGAATAGCCCATTTCAGAAAACGAGTGCGTATCCTCTGAAATATCTCAACTTTTGCGTGACCGACGTGTCCGGTGCCTATTTGGAGATAGCGCAGAGGCCAGTATTAATTGTGCTTTGAGATTCTGGCAGAAGGTATTTGAACAGTTGAGATTTTCAAATAAACATACAAAAGTTGAGATATCTCAGAGGATGCGATTTCTCAGAAAATGGTCCCTAAGTAATCAAATTCTAGAGTCCTATTTGGAGAGGCAGAGTTTCATCAATATTTTAAACGACCTATTATATACGCTAGTAAAAATTATTTCAAAAGTAGTCATTCAGAAGCGATTCGGATCCCCGTTTGAATGGGTTCGATTTAAATACTTGTTTTCCTATTTATTACTCACAAGAGAGGTGAGATGTGTTGACTGAGGCAGCTTGACTGCGTGAGGCCTTCCCTCCAACAACTTATCCATATATCTTGTGGAGACCACTTGTTTGCATATGCAACAATCATACAGTTTGGATTATATTCTCATTCAGTTATGTTTGCAATAGGACAAAACTCAGCTCTGGATTACCCATTTAATCTATTTAATCTATTTTACTGCTTTTATTTTACAGTTTTTCATTTAATCTATTTAATCATTCAGTTATGTTTACAGTTTGGATTATCCATTTAATCTATTTTACTGCTTTTATTTTACATCTTGGCATATAGCTTAATCAGATCTTAAATTTTTTAAGTAAAGGTTGGTACTAAGTTATCTAGCTATTTAATATTCATAAGATTAAAGAATGATTCTATATATTAAATCCATTCATTCAAGGAGTAAGATATTCTGTCTATAACATTATATTCCACAAATTGAGTAAGATAATCCATTTGAAAATGTAATTTAATTTACCGTATGTTTTCAATCACTCATTATGTTTTACTTCTCATTTGGAAGCTTAGACGTGGAATAAGTGGTTTAATCCACCACTTACTCTACTATCAAACATGACCTTAATCGTTAAAATGATTAAGGTAAATTTCATCGAATGTCAGTAAATTTTGTTCTTTGTTACGAATTGGTAATTCAAGTTTGATTTGTTCCTCCCTTGATAGTCCTTGCCAAGGTTTTTTTTTTTTTAAGTTTAATTTGGCCCTCTGTAGCCATTTAATTTTTTATTTGTTCCAATCAAGTTAATATGTTACTTTTTCTGTTGAAAATACTAACGAAATGTGCTAATCCATTTCCATGTCACTTTATATTTTTGTTAATATTTTGGATAGAAAAGTAACGAATTTATTTGATTAGAACAAATGAAAAAATTAAGAACTATAGAGAAACAAATTAAACTTGTGTAACCGATTTGTGACAAAACTACAAAGTATAGTGACCTTCGACAAAATTTCTCCAAAAAAACACATGTATACTGGGTCAGATTGGGTGTACACATTCAGTGCGGAATACCGAATACATATTGATGCTTATGGGGTCGTTCGGCAACACGAGTATGATTCAATTCTAATCTGCACTAAAGAGCTCATGTTCGGTTGTCATAATCCGTGGGCAAAAGCTAAGGACTACGATTCGTGGCTTAATAAAGAGGTAGAGATGTCTTAAGACTCGGACAAGAGATTAAGATTTGGACAAAAAGAGATTAAAAGAGATGATCTTAATTCTCACCGAGGAGCTAGTGTTCGAAAAGATTAAACAACTAAAAAAGTTAAATAAGAATAAAGGAACTCTAAAAAAAAATTTATTTTTTTTAATAAAAAAAAAGCTTTATTTTTCAATACAAAAGTTGTCATGAAAATTACAGTACGATGATGCTGGCATTGTCTACACAAGAATGATCTAACAATTAAATTTTAGTAAAAACCGAATTAAAATTTTAATTTAAAAGATGATATCAAATGAGATGTGTATGTTAACGTTTACGTTTCAGTGAGTGGCAGATTCATAGAATTCCAATTACACAGTAAAATGGTGATACATCTTGACATCATATTTTTATAAGTCATTTTTGCGATTTTAAAATGCAAAAGTCGATCTGAACCGTTCAACGTGATGTCCATATTAAAATGCTTGGAGACCAAATTTTACATTTTTTTGAAATTTATTACTATTTATTTAGAATTTTTTTAAATCGTTGTTTTTCAATGGTCCAGAATTGCCTGAAAACAACAATTTTGTACACATCTTAATAAATAATAAAAAAAATTTCAAAAATTGTAAAATTTGGTCTCCAGCACATTTTAATATGGAGATCATGTTGAACGGTTCGGCCCAATGTGGATCCACGAATTTATATTGTGTGCTGTAATTCAAATTTTAAGTTTGTGCATAATGAATCCATAATATTCGATCTGTATTGATACAAATATTAAAAAAAATCAGTGTATTATAGACATTGGTCGAATTGATCCTAATTATGATCAGACAGTAATGTAGAAGATATGGACTCATGGATCTACCCATGTGAATCTGTATCATCTACATTAACTCAAATTTTGAATTAATGCATCTCGACCGTCTAATTAAAATTCGGACCAATTCAGTCCGAGATGAAATGCACGACGCTCTTGTAATATTTGTGACAATACGAATCAGACGGTCTGAATTCATTTTGCATTAACTAAAAATGTGAGTTAATGCAGACAATACGAATTCGTATCCTATGCATTAATGTACCGTTTGAATTAATTTTCAAACCGTGCAATTAAAAATTTGAGCCAATCCGGCCCACCCTATAGCGTACACGCCCTTCAATTTTAATGCGGTACATTAAATATGTCTTAACTCCAGGATACGAATTCCACCCATGCAGGGTTGTAATAATTCTTCTTTGAAAAACAAAAACAAGGATTCTGTAGCATATCACATATGCCTAGAGAGGCGAGATGAGATTGACATGTGTGTTGGCCCACCAACTGCGGAATTCGTGCTACTTTTTGCCCGATCGTACTTCTTTGGATACTGGACAGCAGCCAGATTTCCTAGCCGGCATGTGACAGGCGTAAAACACTTTCGCGTCCATCATTGATGGACATGGTGGATGACAATGGACAGTTAATGGAGTGTTCATCAGAATTCATATCACCGTAGGGACCTCAATTTCTAAATTTTAATCTCGTCCGTTCATCTATACTATTACGAATCTTAAAGAGATCCATGCATTACTAACATAACATGGGACGTATTGGTCCAGATTTCGATCGGACTCATGTTAATCTGGTGCTCTGTGATATGATGATGAATTCAGATAATTTCGTATTAGAATCAAATAATTTAAAACAAAATGAGAGATGGCTTAAAATAATCGGTCCGAACCATTAACATAATCTTCATATTAAAATATGCATGAATAACAAATTTTATAAAAAAATTAATTTTTTTACTAACTGTTTAGAGAGGTACAAAATCACTATTTTTAAATGGCCCAGAATCTTCTAAAAATAATGATATTGTATCTATCTTAAAAATAGCAAAAAAATTTAAAAAATATAAAATTTTGTATCCAAGTACATTTTAATATAAAGATCGTATTAAGCAGTTAGAATTAACAGTTTAAAATTTTTAGGTAAGGATATTAGATATTAGTGTATGATGGAACACAATGGAACATTTTAACTCTATCCAAACAAAAAAAAAATCTAATGAGTTGTCAATATAAAACAGAAAATGTCGGATGGACGTACCGAACGTACCGGGTACTTTGACCATC
Organism: Carex littledalei; assembly: GCA_011114355.1. Lineage (NCBI taxonomy): Eukaryota > Viridiplantae > Streptophyta > Magnoliopsida > Poales > Cyperaceae > Carex > Carex littledalei. The sequence goes on along the minus strand of CM022096.1, from coordinate 2,180,176 downwards.
GTGATTTTAACTTATTATAGGTACAAAAGAAAACAAGTGAATAGACATGAGAGAAGCGATGGCACACTGAATTCACTAGTACAGGCACCTCTGTAATAACTTCCTCTGATTGATTGATTTTGGTGTCTATGACCTTACTATGATCTTTTGAGATCAGCAGGAAAAACTCATGTTTTATCTCCTCTCCTGTTAAGATATCTACAGGACATCTCCATTGACCAAAGTACCCTTGTTTTATTCGTAGTACTGTAGTACATCCAGGTGTACAGTTTTAGATAGTGCGGTATGCATTGGAGGAAAATATCCTCGTAGTTTTAAGGACAAATTAATTAATATATTTAATTCCATAATCTGAATAAAATTGGATTAGAATTTATTGATAATGAATTGACATTAATATGATTTGACTATTAGTTTATATATATCGGTGATAAATTTACATTAGATTTCATAATTGTTTTATATGATATATCTATATTACATGTTACTATTTGTTTAATACGGAATAAGTTGTATTTAATAATATGATTGACTATTAGTTATGACAGTACAGTAAATTAAGCAGTCAGAGATCCAGGAAGTGGCACAAAACCTGTAGCACGGTATTGTCGCCGCTTGCCTGAGCTTGTCTCCATGCAGCACCGACCAAGCTATATATATATTTTCATAATATTAAATGTATATAAAGAACCAAGCTCCTCGCAATGTCTCCTTCTCGTATATGTGTATGAAGAAGACAACCGTCGCAATGCCCTGCCACTGCCGCCACATGCATTAATTGAGCCAAACAGGCGACAAGCAGCTGCCACTATTTACGTCGTCTCGAGATCTGTTCATAAGTCGTAACTCGTAACTGAAGCAGCTGTGTCACTCATGCATCATAATACAAAAATTTCTTCATCTCATTCATCCGTGATTGCCTCGTATCAGTCTGTAATTTTTTTAAAATGAAAATTGGATATGATCTACACACTTATGTCTTAAATAGGTTTCAATTTTTTTTAATCTCAAAATAGTATATGTTTTGTTTCAGTACTCAATGCACATATAATTTTTGTCTATCCAAAATTGCAAAAATTATTTTCCTCGAAAAAAATAAATCAACTCACATTAATATTATCAAAATGATATGGGTCTACGTAAATAAAACATGGATGTTTATTTATTTCTGCATTTAAAGGTTTTTGGGCATCGCTAGAAAAAACAAAAACAAAAAAGTTCATATAATTAACCACGCCGTTTAAGTTTTTTAAATGAACTGACCTAAGCTAAACAATAATTGAAAAAAAAAGGTGAATTTTGTGATCAGGCCATAGTTTGTGATCCGTTGATGGTTTGCATCAAAATCGCCCTGAGTTCACTTCACTTGTGTATTTTAGATAACAAACATAGCACATGGAGAGCGTCAAAGAATTCAAGTACTGTACTAGCTAGCTCTATAGTTTCAATTACATAAATTCTAAGGACCAAGAGTATCCCCACATATCTGATATTTATGCCTTTTAAACTATAAGTTGCTGTTGGTGTCTTGTTAAGTGCTTGTCTGCTTTTATTGTGGGCTCAAATGAAATGACTTTGCTAATGTTTTCTAAAAAATATATATATACATCGGATATGGTTCGAAATTTTTATTTATAGCATAATAAAAAAAATAAACCAAAACGCTCTGGTCAGAATTCGACAAATTCCAGGCCGCTGGGCCATTCTGCGGCCCCAAATGCTGAGTCCGCACAGGCGTTCTGCGGTCCCAACTTTTTTTTTTTATACAGAAGATTTATTAATAAAAAACAAAAAAATCGCAGAACAAACAACTTTTTTGCTCGGGCACAAAAACCAACTTTTTTGTTTTTTATTAATCAATTTTTCTGTAAAAAAAAGAAAATTGGGGCCGCAAAATAGCCCAGCGGCCTGAGTAATTTTCAAAATTCCCAAGAATCGAGGTGATTTAGTTTATTTTTTTTTTCATGCTATAAATAAAAATTTCGGGGATATGGTCTCGTGTCTTGTTACCACTCGAGAAGTTTGCTTAATTAGATTTTCCTTTTCCTCTAAGGAGCATTGAATTTTGGAAGAGTTCAACTTATTTTTTTTGTTTTGTTGACGATCGAGTTGATTGTACATCATTCAAGTACTTACAAGTAATATATATATACATAGAGAGAGGCTAATATCAAAACGTTTGCATCAAGGCTCTCGTGCAACTAAGTCGTTTTTGGATTTTCAAAGTCCAACGGTTAATCCAAACCGTTAGATGTTCAATCTATATTAAAATCTGCTTGGAGACCAAATTTTACATTTTTTGGAATTTTTTAACTATTTATTAAGCCACTTTGAAATTGCTGACCCGGGTGAACAGTAAAATAGTGCAACCAAATTTTGGACCATGTGATCAGCAATTTTTAAAGTGGCTTAATAAATAGTAAGAAAATTCCAAAATATTTAAAATTTGGTCTCCAAGCATATTTTAATATAGATTGAATATCTAACGGTTTGGATCAACCGTTTGGACTTTGAAAATCCGAAAACGACTTGGTTGCACGAGGACCTTGATGCAAACGTTTTGATATTAGCCACACTCTCTCTGTATATATATAAAGTTGGACCCCAAAATAAAAGTACATATAGACACAGAATGGGTTAAAGAAATAATATTTTTTTGTAAATAAAAAAAAAACCGAAAGATTGAAAATACTACAAAACATGAAGAGACAAAAAACAATTGTAAGCGTTACATATCCTAATGGAAGACTGGTGTCTTTTCTTATTGCATTGCTACTGATAATAAAGTAATAAACAAAAAGAATTTGCGACTAATATTAATCGGATTCAAATCTTAATCCGTTAGTCCTGAACATTCTTTTGCTGACCATTTATATTACATTTAATAGCCATATTGGGACAATATTTGCGGTTTCGGTTAACTATTGATTGGTCTGAATAATTTTGTTCTGAGTTGTGAATTCTGACCACTGACCAGTAGTCAAACGCTAACAGTAATTGGTGACAAGCAACAGTACAACTTTTCCACTTGGGAGAGAGGAGAGACCAACAAAATCCACGTGGCGGTAATCTAGAAACACAAGACCAAACGAAGATGTAAACGGAAAACGGTTGTAGTCCTTTTATTATGGCCACGGAGGATTTCTACCTTTTCATTTTTGCTAATTGGTTCGCCATTTCGTCTCCAGTTGGTGCAAATTGCAGAGAACAAATTTCTGTTCAAGTAATTAATGCTAGAAAACTGAATTTTCTATCATCCAGCATTAAGCCACTATTTCATATAGCAACGAGAGTTGAGTGTTTCTCCAGTCAAACAATTACTGCAAAACGCATATCCGCAAAGACTCCGAAAAAACGGACTTAACTGAAATAACAGTAATTAATTACATGCTCAAATCACGTTCTGCTCAAAATTCAAAGCACCACACTGCATTAACACCTCCCGTCAAATTCTAATAATTGAATTTCATCTCGAAAAAAAGCAAATGCCTTTACATCCATCGAGAATCGTGTTTACGTGATGGCTGCTGGTTGGTAGTCAAGTCTGCGGGGCCCACCGAGTGCAATGGTTTAATTATCGTGGCAGCTGTAGGGTGGCGATGCTCGTTACTCGTCAGCCTACTCTGCCATCCGGAAATGTTCGATTGTCTGTGGCTTGAGAAAGAGAAAGAAAATTATAGCAGTCTGTGTTTCAGGGTAAATGACTTACTTCACAGTTATTATGTTTCTTTAGTTATAGAGGATGGATGCAGACTTGAAGAGATAAATGGTTGAAGGGTCTGAGACTCTGAGGCAAGAGAATTCACATCCTCCCCGGTACCGTAAAAGGTATCTTTTAGAAATAGGGGATCCAGACCGTTCTTTTAACATTGCACGAATCTCAAAGACAAAATTATACTGTTCCTGCACTAGCCTGAATCTCAAAGCGTCTGAGAGTAAATCTCAAACTGTAAAGTGAAGGAAATCTTTATTTAACACATATTGGAGAGGATACTTGTTCGAGGCAAGGTGAGAGGTGCGAATCCAGACCGTACATGTTTGCGTATTCTCTGAGTTTAAAGATTGTGATTTGCTTCTCTTTTTTTACTCAGGGATCAAAATGATACAGCATCACACTCCGCAGGAATTCAAATCCTCCCCTGGTATCATAATAGGGAATCTTTTACAATTAGTGGATCTGGAACGTTCTTTTTAACTTAGCCCAATAATATTGTCTTTGCGCTAGCCTGGATCTCAAAGCGGTTGGGAGCAAATCTCAAGCCGTAAAATGAGCAGAATATTTTACAGTACCTGAGAGTCTCAGATACTTGTCCGCACCGAATTAGATTTGTACCATTTTAGATAAACTGAAATTTTTAATTATCTCATAGGATACAGATTCCTCAGAGAAGTGGCGAGGACAGCGCTTGGATTTACTGACATTAATAGGAATCGAAAACTAAAATTTTACACAAGAAGCGAACTGACAATTGTGCATGCTAATTAGTTCTCTTTGAAAGTTGAAATTGCTTATTGTAGTTGATTAGCATGTGGTAACTATATCAATGCATCTTTTTGTTTCCAATGCAAAACTTCCAACTTATTAACAGCAACAACATGATTTAGTCATTGAGAAATCGGAGGTAGCACAGTTGACCTCAAAAAACACATAAGAATATTAATTACTAAAAGATCGAGAGTTTAATTCCCCTTCACAACTTTGCAGTCTTTGCGAAAGTTTTTCCAAAAAAAAAACACAATTTAATCATTATAATGAAAGAATTATTTTTTACCAAAATTAATAGGCATTGGATAGGGTTTTAAGTTATTGGTAATAAAGAACTGATTTATCATCCAAAGTCAGTCTTAAACCGTCCGATCCGTGCTAAAATTTGCATTAACGGTTTAAATTTACATGATTTAAATTTATTAAGTTTTAAATATGTTTGCACGAATCTTAACGCATATTAGATGGTTAGACCCAACATTAGATGAGATTTTGTCCAAAGCCATTTGGACAAAATCTAATTCCTAAATTTTATTCTCGTTAATCATATTTGATTTTGCAAATCTTTTCAAACTCTTAAAATAACATATATTAAGGGCATGTTCGGCAACGGAAATTTTAATGAGAATAGAAACTTTTAGATATGGGATTGAGAATATCAATTTGTGAATTCCCAAAGTTTTTTAACCCACGAGAAAATGTAGCATATAAGGGCCTGTTCGGCAGCATAAAAATTTGGTCGGAATGGAAATTTTTTATATGAGAATGAGAATTTTAATTTGTCAAAACTAAAGTTATTTAACCCATGGGAAATTTTAAAATATAGGTGTTCAGCAAATTCATGAGAAATTTGTTAGGATATTGGTTTGTTTTATAGAACATGTATACTACAATTAAACTATATTAAGTGTATTAATACTAATCTATTAAAATTAAGTGTTGCTAGTTTAATTATGCTTGTTTAATAATTTCTTGTATTATTAAATTGTGCTTGGTTTAATTAATTTTAGCCTTTTTATTATTGAATTGTGTTTGTTTAACTGAGTGCTTGATTGTACAAGTTAATTTCAGTTTAATTAATTAAACAAGTATTAATTAGGTCCGAGTGAATTTAAACAAGTATTAATTTCAGTTTAAACTTCATTAATTTAAACAAATGGAGTAATTATTAGAACATATTCCACACTATCGCATCGCTCTAATTTCTAGTTCTTAGAACATATTCCAACTCAAATTAAAGGAAAAAAAACAAAATTCAAAGTGAGCTTGACAACACATCGAATTTAAAATTTAAAATTAAAAATAAAGCATAAAAATCAAAGAGGTGCTAGCTATCAGCTAGCTTGCTGTCAAAATATATTTTCTCTTATATGTTTTAGTTTTTAGTTCTTGAGAAAAAAAACGGAGGTCTGACTAGATAGTATATTTCCTACAAAAATCAACACAGAGGAATGAAAACAAAATTTCCTTGGGTATTAAAATGGAAAATAAAACGAGTCTCCGAACGGTTCATGGGAAAAAATAATAACAATTGTAATTTGCCTAAGAAAACCCAAGGGAGTTGGAGGCGCCGAACAGACCCTAAGTGTTCGGCAAATATATGGAAAATTGATTAGAAAGTTGGTTTTCTTCCTTTTTACAGTTAAATTTTTTTTTTTTAGTTTAAAGTTTTGTTTAATATAGTACGAGAAGTAGATTATTCACAGTACAAGAAGTAATTAATTTAAAATAATTAATTAATTCTCGAGGACTTTGAAATTCTATTTTAAAGTTTTTTTTAATTTTATACAAATAATTAATTCACAACACTATGAAACCAAGAAGTAATTAATATTGTAAGCTCCATCAACAAAAGCATATAATTCAAGAAGCGAAGATAAAGACCAAGCTTTTGTGTTTTCAAGGTGTCCAAAAATAAATAAATAAAAGCAAGCTGATCGAGCTCAGAATTGGAAAAGAAAAACGGAGGTTTAGAAAGAAGTTTTTTTCTCTGGAAATTATATGTCAGAGAATGGGAATAACTTACATGGGGCCATGGGGGATGAAAATAGAAAAAAAAACTGAAGTCTGAACCAGTGTTGTAAAAAATGGCCGTTTCGGTCGATTAGTCGTTAGCAGCGATCAAATTGTTATGAATTTTTCGACTAATCGACCGATTATTCCTGATTAGTCGCTTGGTGGTACCCTCTCCGTCCGACGAATGCATGTCTACACCATAGTGACAAGACTCGCGAGAAATTCGTGTATTATTCGTTTTTTCGACGTTACCGAACCGAACTCCGAATAAAACGCAGAAAAACGTATAATACGCGAGTTGACGAATTATTCGTGATAAAAACGCGAAATTTCTTTTTTGAAATTTTTTTTTTTTTATGGTTTTTTGGGGTTTTTTTTTTTACTTCCTTGTTGTACCGAATCATTCTTGAATTATACCCGAATTACGAATTTTTGACCTCGCTGAGCTGAACCCGAACTTTTGATTTGTGGTCTACACTAAGAATTTATGTCGACGTCAATATAGTTTAATTTTGCCTGATATATAAATTGGAATTTTATTACGAGGTAGCTAAAGTTTGTCAGGCAGTGGGGTCATTTTTTTTCTGAATCCAACTGGGGTCAACCTCGTATGAATGTTAAAATTTATTTAATTTGTCCTTGTTTTTGCCATTATTTTAAGCTTGATTAATTTTGGGTCCAGTGACCCCACTGGAGCAAAATGCAGTATGTTTAATTCGCCGGTCTTACTCATGGTGATGCTGTTCATTGGCCAAGTTGATCTGTTCTGTATTGAATTAATCGTACCAAATCAACAACAATTTTAGTTCATTAACATAAGGGCTCCATGCCTCTCTGCAATGGGATATTGATATTCGACCCCAAGAAATAATAAAATGATATGAAAGGAGAAAGAATGATTGGACTTCTCTTGTCCCTGGGATAGAGGGAGGGGGAATAATAAGAAGAAAATAAATCTGCTGTGATTCTCGGGGAACATCTCAACTGTTAGTATTTCTCGAGATGCGCGTATAAAAATTTATCTTTTTAAGAACGTTTTTGAGATACGCGCACAAAAAAATTTGAACCGTTGATCTCAGAATTTTAGAATCCTGCGATCCATTTGGGAATCGCAGCAGATACGGACTCTGATAAAAAAGATCTGGCTTCTGGGGAAGGCCATTGACATCATTTTTTTTTCTTTTACTTTTTTTCACTATTCCGACATTGAAAGAAGGACGGAATTGGTCTAATAGCTGAGGAGCTATCTAGGGGTGTTTATCAATTCGGTTCAATTAAAACGAAATAAAATAGACAAATTAAATTTTAATTTAGTTTTTAAAAATTCAATCAAACCGACTGAAATAAACTTATCAACCGAATTAAAACTGAACCGAACAAAATTTCAATTTGTTCAGTTGAACCACAATAAGAAGATTAATCATAAAAATAAATATTTTTTTAAGATGGATTTATAAATTTTGTTTGATTCGGTCTAACTGGTTTTAAACCGGACCAAACAATATACATTATTGTTGTTATAAACAATCTTATACGATGTTTGACTAATTTGCAAAACATATAAACATTGAATTTTACAGTTTCTTTGTTTGAGATGTATGCAGGTTTAATTGTTATGTTCGAAGGTCAAAACAAGTCAAAGATACATATTATGACAAATTAATGTGACAAGTTGTACAAGATAATCGGACACACAATTTATGCGAGCTATAAGGAATGATTTGATACATGATGATCAGATAAATGATTCACACGAGCTATTTGGAATGTCGGATATCGATTGGATGCTGAATCATGAAGATCATGGAGATCAAGATCATGAAGATTATGAAGATCATACTTTACCATTTTATTTTACCATTTTTAATTTATATCCAAAAGTATGGTAAAGTAGATTTGAGATTGTGACCGCCTGAGTCTAGCCGTTGCAAGGCTGAAAGTCAATTTCAAAATTCAAAATTAACTGGGCAGGTCAATACTCGAAACTAGGCACAAGCAAATTAGGCTAATTCCTAAATTATATGGATCTTGAGATCTACATTGAGCCGTTGGCTCTCCTTTGAATCTCATTATAAATAGTGGGCTCTGTTATATGTCTAAGAAGACAGATAATACCCTTACAAATACAACTCTTTAAAATCTTTTGAGAAGTTTAGCCTAGTCCATTGTTACTTGTGCATAAATTTCAATTATGTTTCCAGCAACCACAAATATACTGCACCTAAATTGATCATTGTGAGATTAGAGTGAAAGTCAGTGAGTGTCTGGACTTAGAGTCTTTTGTTGCTCGCCTACTCCAAGCTGTTGTGCTTGCTTATGAGCCTTTAGTGCTCACTTCTCTTTTCTTTGGGCCGTTGGAGTGTTGTCTCGCCGGTTCCAACTTGTATTTCTTTCTGCATTGGATAATAGAAATGCGCGCCTAGTTTTGGTTGTGTTGTCCCGGAGACGTAGGTCTTTCAGTTGGCCAAACTTTGTTATCAACTCTTGTGTCACTTTCTCTAACTCTATCTATTTACTCTATAACACTTTATTTAGTTAAATTTATAAGTTCTTGATTCCGCCAAGAACTATACGTAAATAGATACACTTGCACACAGGAACGGTTTTTAGACTTGTCTATCCGACCGATAGATACAAGTTATATTTGAAAATCTAACCGATAGAGTTTAAATTTTAAAACAACCCCATATTCATCACCTCTAGATGTCGTTAGGGACAACAATTATGTCGTAATTTTTGAATTTTGTTAAATATTTAGTTCGGACGGGTGACAGTTTTAAAAATTTCTATCGGTTTTAAAAAAAGAGCCGAACCGATACATTTAACAGGAAAAACCAATCTGTTTAACCGAACTCTCTCGATTCGGTTTAAAACCAATTAAACCAGACCCGATGAACACCCCTACCTATCCATCTAAATCGTAAATGTTAGCTTTTATTACAATTTATTTGTTGCCTCTTCCCATGTTTAATTTTTTTTATTTATAAATGTATTTGTTTTTTGGTCGTATCTATCAAAAATGGAAAACCAAAACCATTTCAGCTGCCTATAATATGAAATTGGCTACAATGTGCATTATTGGTTTGATTATTGAGAAACATATATAGGCCTGACTTTAGCAGAAGATATTGATAAATTCTCTCATTTATCCAAACAGCGGTATAGTATAATAAAAGGAATGGAACCACATAAAAATGTGAAACGATGGCAGAATTTCGAAAAACATATAATAGAAGAAAAATAAAGTACTATATAATTTTCATGTCGGACTATAAGGAAACTATATAATTTTTCTTTGGCGGCCTCTTGTGCTTTGAAACTATATCAATGAGACAGAATTTGTGTAATAAAAATTTATTGCCCAGTTCAATATAAAATCAGTGTTCTACTTTTCTGAATTTTCTAGGGTTTTGAAGAGCAACAGCAGTTTTCTTGTATTCCTTGGGGAACTACGGAGACAAGTAGCAAAAACAGCATTCACAGAGATTGCAGAGAGCCCTTGAACAGCATTCACAGAGATTGCAGAGAGCCGTCTAGTGCTAGGAACTCTTCTATTTTTTTTTTTTTTTTGAAATACTCATTCCAAAACTCTTCTATGAGTGTTCCATTTTTGGGTTTCCCTTTATTGTATCAGCGTATGTTTGCGTTGGTGTGGTTTTGTGATACTCTGTTTTTTGTTTGCTGGATTGTACTTTGAACAGTTGGGGTTTTTATAGGCGATTTGCAGTGAGAAGAGTAATGCCCGAATTTATGGCATTTAAGAGAACGGAGTAGGTCCGATGCCCATTGGACCTACTTTTAGGTTCAACGAGTACGATGACCGTCCGATCTAACTTAAGATATGTGTGCACGAACATTGAAACAAACTCACACGAATATTAAAGCGATTCGCACGAATCGCAAAGCAAATCAACGGTGATTAAAACCATCGAACCAGAGTAGGTCCAATGCCCATCGGACGTACTCTCAAGTGTCTTTGATAGCCTTGTTAAGTTCAGGTTGTACTTGTGCATAGAACCTCTTAGGTGTTGCAAGAGAAGTCCCATCTCTTAACTTCTTGCTCCTTTTCGAAATAACCTACTGCCATCCGCCATTAAGATTTGCTCCATTGGTGGTTTTAAGTTTTGAAATTCACCTCTGCCGTCTTGAATCGCTCTGGAATCGCCCTTGCCTCGGTCCTTGAGCCCAACATATCGTTCTATCGAAATCAGTATACAAAAAGAGATTTTTTAATATACTATATAGCATTGCTTAAATCTCTTTTATTTCAGTAATTTTCTTTTTACACGGAAGTAATTTTATCGACAACATCTGTTGAACAAGTGGGCATGTAATCTCAACCATCAAGTAGAAGAAAAAACAAAAGAAAAAAAATAACCACTTTCAGCAAACATGATATTTTTATTAGATCCTCTAAATTAATAACTGATACACACCAAAAAGGAAGGGACTGATTAACACCACAAGGCGTGAGAAACAGCAAGCATCAGTAAAAACATAGATAACTCAAAAGGTAAAACACAAAGTTGAGACTGTAAAGAGAACTCCTGAACTGATCATACAAAATTGGAGCCTCTGTGGGATGTAAACAAACTTATCCTACTTTAACCATTCCAAATTACCAGAACCAAGTAAACTCGGGCAATATCCACACACACAACAAAACCCTAGAAATTGCGACTCAATTTCTAGCAGTGGCAGAAGCAACAAGAGGTTTCTTCATCTCCAAAGACAGTTTCAGCACCTCTGACAGGTCAATAGGATCACTGTCCACCGGGACCCACTCGAAGCAATGCACGAGCCTAGCAACCCAAAGACTGACGGTGACAATGCCGAGGTTTTTACCCGGACAAACACGACGCCCAGCACCGAACGGTGCAAGCCTGAGGTCCCCACCTCGGATGTCCACATCAGCACCTCCTTCTGACACCATGAAACGGGCCGGGTCATATTTGTCAGCATTGGCCCAGATAGAGGAGTCATGAGTGATGGCCCACATGTTGACCATGGCGGTTGTGCCAGCTGGCACCACCATGCCGTTGCTGAGCTGGACATCATCGTTAGAGAGGCGGGCCCAGGATAGAAGTGGCCCCGGTGGATGCACACGAAGTGTTTCCTTCACAACAGCTTGGAGATACGGCATTCGTGCCACATCAGTATCAGTGACTGTACCAGTGGAACCAACAACAGAGTCAATCTCAGCTCGGAGCTTGGATTGAATGGTCGGGTTGAGGATCAGCTCGGCCATGGCCCACTCGGTCAGTAGTGCCGTTGTGTCAGTTCCACGAAAGATCATCTCCTGTACATTAGAAAAAAAAAAAACGAGATTAGAATGATAAGGAACTTAAATGCATGAATGTAGCAAATATGTTATATTAATAAAAAGAGTACCAATGGTTGCTGCGTGAGAAAAACAAATTAGCATGTAATTTATATGATAACCTACCATAAAACCGTTTCAGGAGGTTCACGCCTTCACGGTGTTTCAGAAGGTCTCCGGTGTTTTAGGAGGTTTCTCACTAATTAATGCTTCAGGTTTCATATCCCATGTGACTCAAAAATTGGAAAGCATCATTATACTAAAAAAAAAGAAAAATTGCCGGAGATAATTTAAAGATAACACAAAGTAAGGAAGTGATGGCATTGGCTGAAGCCATACTTCAGCAGACACTTTATCATTTTAAATGTAAAGATGAAAATGAAAGTGGCATAAAAAAAAATAGTGTAGAGCAACATACCCAAAGAACCGCAACCATATCATCTTCACTTAACTTGTCATCTCCTTCAAGTGAAAGTAACACATCCACAAAGTCAGCCTTGTCACATAACTGCACCTCACTTCCATTGCCAACCTTCCTGTGCTCATCAATGATCTTAGAAACGAGCTTTCTGACACGTGGGACAAGATCTGCACACCTTTTCTCGACTTGTGATGGGTCGAAGAACTTCGCTAGCCAAGGGAGGTGATCTGACCAGTTGAACGCCCCCAACAGATCGAAACCTTCACGGACCATCTGCTTCAAGACCTCAGCATCGGCACATTCCTCTGACAAATCGTAGCGCTTGCCAAAAACGCAGCCCATGATATTATTCAATGCGGCACCCTGCAAGTGGTACCGCAGCTTCACCGACCCAGTACATGTCATTTCTGACTCAATTCCAGCAAGCATTGTGTTGCAGTCGAGCTGCCGACCAGATTCATGGGCAGCAATTCGACGTGGTGCAAAGAGGTGTGTCGATGAAATCCGTCTAAGCATGCGCCAGTATGTACCATTAGGTGCAAAGCCAATGGCCCGGCCAAACATCAGTTCACGTGCCGATCGCTTCAGCGGCCGATCAGCAAAATTAGGGTGTGTAAGAATCTCTTTTGCGACCGTCGGATCAGATGAAACAACAGCAGGAGTTGAACCAATGGAGAATGCCATCAGTTGAGTTGCTTGCATTGATTGGGAGAATTTTGCTAAGGTGCGGTGTGGCAGGCCCCGAGCAAGTGAGAAGATGCTACCGAATACGGGGATGCCACGCGGCCCAGGGATCCTGGTGGAGCCTCTGTTGGAACGACCATTGGCCCAGGCAGGACCACCAGAGGAAAGAGCCCAGGCGAGAAGAACCGCTGAAATGGACGCAATGAAAAGAGATAATACGAGAGAGTGATCGGCGAGGACATCGCTGCCAAGAAAAGCTGGTACAGTGAAAACCCACCAGCTCGAATCGGTACAAGAAGTTGCGAGTGCCATGCTGGCGTTAAAGAGAGAGATAGAGAAAGGGAGGTAGGATTTCAGACTTTTGAAGTGGTGTGAGGAGAGAGCAGAGTAGGAAGGGACATTTATAGTGGGGGTCTGGGGCAAATCGGAGAGAGGAAATGGAGATAGGGAATAGATCAAATCGGGAAAGTTTATGAAATTAATTAATATAGATAAGTTCATACAATATATATATATATATTTCATTATAAAAGTTGATTTGAACGATCGCTCGATTTATATGCGTATAAATGGTACGTTCTAAAGAGAAATGGTAGTCATTCCTATTGCATTATTTTAATCAATGTTTTAATATTTGGTTCTCATTCGGTATTCGGAAGGCCACCGCATACCGTATATCCGGTATGCGGATTCTTATTCGAATTTATATATGCGGATTTTTTAAATATTTAATTCCAGAATACTTAAATACAATAAGGCAGCATGTAGATAAGTTATAAAAGACTTCCGAGTGGGACGCTTGAAGAGAACACCACCTGGCAAGTCTGAAACTCATTTAATGGATTATGGATCCGGAACTCTTTTAATGGGTTTTGAATGTTTTTTAATTTTTTTAAAGCATGGATTTAATATTCGGTCCGAATAGCTATTTTCTATTCGGCCGGACACTGAATAGGAATATACGGCCATATATTCACCGAATATAACCGAATTTTAAAACACTGATTTTAATTGTGGCCTGAATCGGAGAAAATTTCTTTAAGAATTTTTTTCGAATGAGTGATATATGAATGGTGCCCCAAAATCTGGATCAATTGAAGAAAGAACACCTTCATTTTCTACATATTTCTCACGTGATGTTACATCAATTTTCAAATAAAAAATATAAATAAATTAAGTTTCTTATTGTGAAAGCCTGTCATGCATGGTGCCAATGTTAAGGCTAGCGCTCGTAATAAAAATTATCCTGTCTATTTAATTAATTATTTCCTATTCTTTATTAGGTTATATGGATAGGGAATTGGGGATTCTCTTTTTGATATTTTTTGTACTGGGCAGTATACTTTAATTGAAAGGAAAAAAATGCGAGGTTATATTTATTATTTCAGTAATTTAAATAGAAGCTAAATTGAATAGATTTAGCTGGAATATCGCTGAAAGTACAAGAGTTGATACTTTCCAGCGGGAGAAATATTTGTGAGATGATTGAAAAGATTAGATGGAGATTACAGAGGAACCCTTCATAAAATAATTTTAAAAACAACACAGATAAATATATATATATGGATAGTGCTACGGTGCTACGCGTAGCATAGAGTCCTCCGTGCTACGGCTCACTTTTTGAGTTTTCAAAATTTTAATAGTCGATCCGAACCGTTCAACATGATCTCCATATGAATATGTACTTGCAAACCAAATTTTACATTTTTTAGAATTTTTTTACTATTTATTAAGCCACTTTGAGAAAACACTAATTTGTACACAACAGTAAAATCTACTGGACCATTGGACCAGCGATTTTCAAAATGGCTTAATAAATAGTAAAAAATTCTAAAAAAATGTAAAATTTGGTTTGCAAGTACATATTCATATGGAGATCATGTTGAACGGTTCAGATCGATTGTTAGGATTTTGAAAACTCAAAAAGTGAGCCGTAGCACGGAGAGGCCCTTATATACGCGTAGCATATTAGCCAGATTATATATATATATATATATATATATTACTGAAATACAAGGACGAAAAAGAATGATTTTAAACACAAAACATTGCGTGATTTGTCACGTAATATATATATTTAATTTAACTAATTAATGGCATTGGCTTCCAGCGATTCGTATAAAAATATTTAATTCATGCAATTTGATTGTGAGATCACTGAGATTCGAGATATCTCTGTTCCACTGGTTTTAATAAAAATGTTAAAGCAATCTGTAATAGAGAGGAAATACAGGTAATTTAATGTGGTTTTAATTGGATCTAAGTTTTGACTGTTATAATACGATCTCAAATGACATTAATAATCGTGAAGGTAGTCATTTTAATTAGAAATTAATTATTATATTTGTCCAAAATGCAAAGAAATGAAAGTTCAAAGAACTAGCAGTTAAAATAATCAAGCGTCAAATATATTTTATAGTATCATACGAGCTTGATAGCCTAAAAGTAAGAATTCAAACACTAAACCAAAAAGCTCAAAATTCAAGTTAAAATTAACTTTCTTCATATACTGTCTACTACTAGGATGTAACTTTTTCTGATGTACCGCTCTTATGTACTTAATAAAATATATATTCCTACGGACCGTTTGACAAAAAAGAAAAATCTCCTATAAAGATAAATCATTATTAATAATAAGAAGAAGATTCCAATGCCTCGTGTCTTTTATACCTCATCATATCTCATATTTTATATTTTCATTTTTAAAGTCTAAATTGTCGATCCAAACTGTTCAACATGATATTTATACTAAAATATGGTTGGGATGAAATTTTATAATTTTTGAAATTTTTTTTACTATTTTTTTTTATGGGTAGAAAATCATTGTTTTTTGAACGGTTCAAAAACATTGCTTTTGTACCCATCTTAAAAAATAGTAAAAAAGTCCAGAAAATATAAAATTTCATCCCAAGACATATTTTAGTATAGATATCATGTTGAACGGTTCGGATCGACAATTTAGACTTTGAAAATGAAGAAATAAAATATGAGATAGATGAGGTATGAAAGACACGAGGCATTGGAACCCTCCTCTAATAACAATTATCCTTAAAACTATGTACTCAAATGTCTTATTTTATTAAAACTTGGCAGAGGCCAATGTACTAAATTTTCAACCATAACCAACGGTTTGTTTCTTAACAACTATCAGGACTACTAATATCACGTTGAAATTTTTAGGATCCAAGCATCTATTCGTTCATATCAAATCTCAGCCATCCATTTCAAAAGATCTCAGCCACTCATCAAAACAGATCTCAATCTCAGCCTTTAATTAAAATAGTTTGATTTTATACATCTGTTTCATGTAGTCAAACGTGTAGAAATCTAAATTTAGTGATTTATATCCATGCTACATACAGTGACACACAGAAATTGTATCACTGAATCTTAAAAAGCACCACGCGTTTTCTTTTTCCCACGCGTTTTCTTTTTCCCACTTCACCGAGTCCGAGACTCCGAGGGTACCGTATAAGGAAATCTTTTGCAATTACTTGATCTGGACCGTTCTTTTTAACTTGGCACGAATCTCAAAGTCCAAAGCTCCACGCGTTTTCTTTTCCCACGCGTTTTCTCCGAATTCATCGGTGTACCGTAAAAGGGAATCTTTTTCAATTACTTGATATGGACCGTTCTTTTTAACTTGGCACGAATCTCAAAGTCCAATAATAATGCCCCCCTCCCCCACGCGTCCCTGAATTCGGGATTTTTTTAAAAATCATAAATAAAATAATTAAATAATATAAAATGGTAATTTTTCACCGATAACCCTAAAGTTATTTTTATTACAAAGAATTATATTATAAAAACTTATCAATAATATAAAATTTCATTTATTATTTTATTAAATGGTAATTTTTCACCGATAACCCTAGAAGTTTATTCACCGATAACCCTAAAGTTATTTTTATTACAAAGAATTATATTATAAAAACTTATCAATAATATAAAATTTCATTTATTATTTTATTAAATGATAATTTTTCACCGATAACCCTAGAAGTTTATTCACCGATAACCCTAAAGTTATTTTATTACAAAGAATTATATTATAAAAACTTATCAATAATATAAAATTTCATTTATTATTTTATTAAATGGTAATTTTTCACCGATAACCTAGAAGTTTATTCATCGATAATCCTAAAGTTATTTTTATTACAAAGAATTATATTATAAAAACCTATCAATAATATAAAATTTCATTTATTATTTTATTAAATGGTAATTTTTCACCGATAACCCTAGAAGTTTATTCACCGATAACCCTAAAGTTATTTTTATTACAAAGAATTATATTATAAAAACCTATCAATAATATAAAATTTCATTTATTTTTTATTAAATGGTAATTTTTCACCGATAACCCTAGAAGTTTATTCACCGATAACCCTAAAGTTATTTTTATTACAAAGAATTATATTATAAAAACTTATCAATAATATAAAATTTCATTTATTATTTTATTAAATGGTAATTTTTCACCGATAACCCTAGAAGTTTATTCACCGATAACCCTAAAGTTATTTTTATTACAAAGAATTATATTATAAAAACTTATCAATAATATAAAATTTCATTTATTATTTTATTAAATGGTAATTTTTCACCGATAACCCTAGAAGTTTATTCACCGATAACCCTAAAGTTATTTTATTACAAAGAATTATATTATAAAAACTTATCAATAATATAAAATTTCATTTATTATTTTATTAAATGGTAATTTTTCACCGATAACCCTAGAAGTTTATTCACCGATAACCCTAAAGTTATTTTTATTACAAAGAATTATATTATAAAAACCTATCAATAATATAAAATTTCATTTATTATTTTATTAAATGGTAATTTTTCACCGATAACCCTAGAAGTTTATTCACCGATAACCCTAAAGTTATTTTTATTACAAAGAATTATATTATAAAAACCTATCAATAATATAAAATTTCATTTATTATTTTATGAAATGGTAATTTTTCACCGATAACTCTAGAAGTTTATTCACCGATAACCCTAAAGTTATTTTTATTACAAAGAATTATATTATAAAAACCTATCAATAATATAAAATTTCATTTATTATTTTATTAAATGGTAATTTTTCACCGATAACCCTAGAA
This sequence comes from Carex littledalei, assembly GCA_011114355.1. Lineage (NCBI taxonomy): Eukaryota > Viridiplantae > Streptophyta > Magnoliopsida > Poales > Cyperaceae > Carex > Carex littledalei. Next base: position 2,162,126 of record CM022096.1, on the reverse strand, counting down.
GTTTATTCACCGATAACCCTAAAGTTATTTTTATTACAAAGAATTATATTATAAAAACCTATCAATAATATAAAATTTCATTTATTATTTTATTAAATGGTAATTTTTCACCGATAACCCTAGAAATTTATTCACCGATAACCCTAAAGTTATTTTTATTACAAAGAATTATATTATAAAAACTTATCAATAATATAAAATTTCATTTATTATTTTATTAAATGGTAATTTTTCACCGATAACCCTAGAAGTTTATTCACCGATAATCCTAAAGTTATTTTTATTACAAAGAATTATATTATAAAAACCTATCAATAATATAAAATTTCATTTATTATTTTATTAAATGGTAATTTTTCACCGATAACCCTAGAAGTTTATTCACCGATAACCCTAAAGTTATTTTTATTACAAAGAATTATATTATAAAAACCTATCAATAATATAAAATTTCATTTATTATTTTATTAAATGGTAATTTTTCACCGATAACCCTAGAAGTTTATTCACCGATAACCCTAAAGTTATTTTTATTACAAAGAATTATATTATAAAAACTTATCAATAATATAAAATTTCATTTATTATTTTATTAAATGGTAATTTTTCACCGATAACCCTAGAAGTTTATTCACCGATAACCCTAAAGTTATTTTTATTACAAAGAATTATATTATAAAAACTTATCAATAATATAAAATTTCATTTATTATTTTATTAAATGGTAATTTTTCACCGATAACCCTAGAAGTTTATTCACCGATAACCCTAAAGTTATTTTTATTACAAAGAATTATATTATAAAAACTTATCAATAATATAAAATTTCATTTATTATTTTATTAAATGGTAATTTTTCACCGATAACCCTAGAAGTTTATTCACCGATAACCCTAAAGTTATTTTTATTACAAAGAATTATATTATAAAAACCTATCAATAATATAAAATTTCATTTATTATTTTATTAAATGGTAATTTTTCACCGATAACCCTAGAAGTTTATTCACCGATAACCCTAAAGTTATTTTATTACAAAGAATTATATTATAAAAACCTATCAATAATATAAAATTTCATTTATTATTTTATTAAATGGTAATTTTTCACCGATAACCCTAGAAGTTTATTCACCGATAACCCTAAAGTTATTTTTATTACAAAGAATTATATTATAAAAACTTATCAATAATATAAAATTTCATTTATTATTTTATTAAATGGTAATTTTTCACCGATAACCCTAGAAGTTTATTCACCGATAACCCTAAAGTTATTTTTATTACAAAGAATTATATTATAAAAATCTATCAATAATATAAAATTTCATTTATTATTTTATTAAATGGTAATTTTTCACCGATAACCCTAGAAGTTTATTCACCGATAACCCTAAAGTTATTTTTATTACAAAGAATTATATTATAAAAACTTATCAATAATATAAAATTTCTTTTATTATTTTATTAAATGGTAATTTTTCACCGATAACCCTAGAAGTTTATTCACCGATAACCCTAAAGTTATTTTTATTACAAAGAATTATATTATAAAAACTTATCAATAATATAAAATTTCATTTATTATTTTATTAAATGGTAATTTTTCACCGATAACCCTAGAAGTTTATTCACCGATAACCCTAAAGTTATTTTTATTACAAAGAATTATATTATAAAAACTTATCAATAATATAAAATTTCATTTATTATTTTATTAAATGGTAATTTTTTACCGATAACCCTAGAAGTTTATTCACCGATAACCCTAAAGTTATTTTTATTACATGGAATTTTGATTAATCACAAGATAAAGGTTCTCGCAAAATTAATCATCAACTGATAAAGGCCAAAATGGCTACATGAAATTGTACATACAAAATTCGAAGCATTGAAAAATGATTAATTTGGGACCGGATAAACTTGTACATACAAAATTTAGAGAAAGAATAAAAATCAAGAAATATGTCTGGGACCGAGATGGCAACTCGGTCCGGAGAAAAAATCCTCCGGACCGAAATGCCATTTCGGTCCAGAGGACCACACGGTCAGCCACACGGAAAAAGTTTGATTTGTTGTGAAAAAGAGGGGGACCGAAATGCCAATTCGGTCCGGAGTAAAAAAATTCGATCGGACCGAATTGGCATCTCGGTATTGATGGTTTTTGTAAATCTCGGAGCAATCATGCCGTTTTAGTAAATTTAATTATTTTAATTATGGTTTTTAAAAAAAATCCCTGAATCAGTATTGGCATTTTTCTCATGCAATTCTCCATGAAGGCAACATAATGGTGTTCCTTTTTATAGTGTTGTTCAGGTAGAAGTTGCTTGTCTTTCAATGAGAAACTAATAGAATTACAGTCTCAAGGTTTATTAGCTTTTGGTACTAAGCCGAGTAGGAGTGACATTACCTGCAACATGCTTCACTGGAACTATTTTTGGCAGTGGAAATTTTAAACCTAATGAACAATAGTGCAAGGATCGACCAAAACCCAAGGACTCTAAACCTAACTCCGTAATGCATTCATGCAAATATAGGTTCATTCGTATGGTAAAAGTTGATAACTTATGGATGTATGAAAAGTTGAGACTTCAATTTTTATGTTTGAACTCATATCATATTATGGAGATGAATTTCTATTTAATTTTCTGTCTTGGTAATGTTTAGTATGTTTTGCTTATAAAATATATGTTGAGGACAAGTGATGTTTTAGAGAGAATTTTGGAGTTATTGGCTGTTTTGGCTAAGTTATTGGCTAAATGAATATCTTTTGTTTGTAGTTATATTCTTATTAGGTGCTTTAAAATAAAAACTATTTTGGAGTTAAAACTAAGGCAAGAAAATGACAAAATGTTTTGGAGAGAATTTTGAATATGAACAACTAAGTCTCCAATACAAGTGCCCAAAAGATAAAATTGCCTTCTTTTTTTTTTTTTACGAACACCAGAAACCCTACTAATTAAAATATAATTGCTTAATATGACTTGTAGAGTACAACTATGGTGTTCTTAAGCTCACTAGCTCTTGATAAATAAACCCGTGGTCTATATTATGACCACATTTATGTTCCAAAATTTATAAAATTTTCCCAATTTTTGTTTTTTTGTGTTTATTTATATTTTTAATCAATTTTCACCACATTTATGATCCAAACTTTACAAAATCTTAATCTTTGACTTACGTTCTTTTTCATGACCGTAAATTATTTATTTGGACAAAATCAAACAAATGCAATTCTCCTGAGAAGCAAATAATAAAATTATCTGGAAGCATTCTTCTCTTTTCCCTTGATATACTAAAATTCGTCTATACTTTTTAAAATTCTATGTTACAATTAAAACCAAAGTACGATATAATATAATTAAAGTGCAAGGGAAGAAGCTAATGATTAACACTGAGAGGTTGGCACATGTTTTACTGGTTCAAATCAAGCTTTTTAAATGGAATTTTTTAAACACAAGTTATTTTGCTATAGAAGTATAGGCCACGGCATGCTAAAACCATTATATCTACCCTATTTATATTTATTACCAATGATTATTTATGTAAAATCAGACAGATAAATCAAATTAATATTACACATAAAATTCTTTTAAAATATATTTACAATTGTGTGTGGATTAATTTTCAGTTAAATTTGAGTTCTATATATCTGTTTTCCGTAAGGAGATGATGGCAACGAATTTATGGGTCCATTGCAAAAGAATGTGATACTAAAATTCTTTCTATATATCTGTTATGTATATATGTTTTCCATAAAATTCTTGTAAGAATGTGATGCTATTTGTTTTATATTTCCTCAAAAAAAGTGATCAAAATAATATTTTACTTTCCGTTGCAACGCACGGACACTTGACTAGTAAATTCAAAATAGTGTCATATAACTATATATGAAAATTGTTCTCCATTGATTATTCTGTTACTAATAATAGTCTTCTGAGACAACTTAATTTTTGGGTTCAAAACACCCCGAATGTCAATACTTCATTTTCTTTTTCCCCAATCTCTCTCTCTCTCCTCTCAATAACTTTTTTTTCTCTCTCCACTCAATTGCTTTTTGTTTGAAGACCTGGCAGAAGCTGCTAATAATCTCTCTCTCCACTAACTAGGAAATCTTCAATGAGTTATATATATATTGTTCATTCTTTATTCATCATAAACTGGGACTAAGCAAATGAACGATCCGGACTGATTTTTCTTTTTACAACATTAATTAATATTGTTTATTCAAATATTTTGCAATATTTTTTAATACTCTTTATTAATTAATATTTTTAATCAAACATGTACAACTTTTTTTTGCAACATTTTTTAATTAATATTCTTTATTTTTGCAACATTAATTAATACTCTTTATTCAAATATTCAACATTTTTTAATACTTTTTATTTTTACATCATATTAATCTAATTATTTTTGTACAATTTTTTTCTTATTAAACAGATAACAAATTTAAATAGAAATATATATATATTTAAAATAAATTAAGATTTATCACAACTAATTTCACGGTACAACCGAATATTCATTTCATCACATTCCCATAGTCAACCCTGTACGTACCCGTTTCTATGGGTTCCCACTTTTTCAAAAGTGAGTTCCCATCTCATCAAATCTCATCCCGTATAATTCCGTGACAAACAAATAGATCCTAAAGTAACTTAAAATTTGAGTTTAGATCTAAACCGTTAGATTAAAATCCGCACGAATATTATAATGGTTATATAAATTCCAATTTCGATTAGATGGTCTGTATTTTAAACTAAATTTTTGAGTTTCTTTAGGGTTAGGAATTTGGACCCGGGAAAGAGACCCTTGAAAAAACGGGACGAGTAAAATTTAGGCAAGTCTATAGCGGGTCAGGAGAGACTTGGATTTTCCTGAAAATAGTAGAAAAAACTCAGTTGGGATATTGATATAACCTCAAAATGATTTCATAAAGAGTGCTTTACTACATACAAATATAACCTCTAAATAGTGCTCTACCAAAATTAGCAAAATTGGGTAGAAGTGCTACGATTAGTTATCATGGTTGCACTTATTTTAATTTTTAGAAATGTGAAAGTTGTGTAATACAAACCTCAATCCTTTCCGAAGTGACTTTAAAGTAATAATTTTATAAAAAAATTATCCTCTTTAATTGCTAAAGAAAAAGTGGATTTTAAGTATTTTCTTTTTAAATTTTCGCAGACACTGCGAAGTCGTGAGAGGGGTTCGAACTCTCGACTTTCGGATAACCATAGTATTAGAATATTTTTTTCCTCAGTGCTACCGCCCCTTCTCAGGAAGATTCTAAGTATTTTGTTTAAATATTAATCACAACTTATATCAGTAAGAATGGCTGAAAAAAGATAGAATATGATAAATAATTAATCACCATCCAATGAAAAATTAGACATGCACTCTGCTTTTCTGACACATGCATGAGAAAAAAAAATAAGAACTAAATTCAGAGACATAATTAGAAAAAATTAAAGGGTTGAAATATAAAATGTATCATATGTTGATGTGGTAATTGAATTTGAATCTAAATCTCCATAATTACAAAGTGAAATTTTAATTTTGAAGGCTTCATAATTTACCAATGCGCGATCCATTAATTAAAAATATTAATTTCTTTAACAATCCAAAATAGTATCCAACAGTCGGTATGACTCGTTGCACATAGATATGCAATTTTTTTTTTTGCCAGTTTAGATATGCAAATTTTGGTCCGTTGTAATTCAAAAGGAAGAGAACGCGCGCAAATCTTATGATATGAGTCCAGCACTAGTAGGCGTTGCTCTGGATTTCCACCGTATTTTAAAATATATAAATTAGATATTAATATGATATAAGATGATGTAGGTATCCAAGTAGTATCAGAATAATTGTACATATATTGAATTAAAAAAAAAAAAACGATATAAAGAGGGAGAAGGAGCCATTGCTGACCTTATCCTTCATATATTTATTAATTAATCCGGACAGTTGGTAACCACACGAAATGGCATCTGAGAAACGGATATAATACTATCGCACTTCTAGAACAACCAAAAATGAAATGACAAATTTATATCGTCATGTATATAATTAATACTTTGGCCTTTGCAAGCACTGAGCAGCCAAAAAGTAATCCAGCACAAATTAACCCGAAATTTTTATTAATACTCTAAAAAAATAACAAATTTGTTATGAAATATTTTAAAAAATGACTTAACAGCCCCATGTTTGAACGGTCAGCTCCCCATACCAAACCGCGCCACTGTGGGGCGGTCAACTCTCTATACCAAATCGCCCTATATTTGAGCGGTTTAGTCTGTGCCATTTTTTTTTTAAATCCGGACTATGTCTCTCTCGCCCTCTCTCTTCCGATCTGCCCTGCCCCCACCTCGTCTCTCTCTCTTCCGATCCACCCTCACCCCACAGAGAAACCCCAAAACTCCACCCCTCTCTCTCGCAGTGCCACCCCCTTTCTCTCTCTCGCTAGGCCGAATCACGATTCACGAAGCTGACTGTTTTCAAATTGAGATAGGAATAGGTTAGATATAAAGCTTGGAGTAACCAAGTGTATATACTTTTTTTTTTTTTGCTTCTGCTTTGTACAAAAACCTTTTATTATCAATATTGTTGGATGCACGGCCATCCAACCTTAAAAAAAATTAAAATTAAAATAGGTGTGACGAACTGACAGAGCTGACCATCACAGCAAAAAACCATAATAGGAAAAGCAACAGCTCCACTCCAGCCAAATAGAAAGTCAGATTCTCAGCAAATTCTAATGATCTTCATCATCCTAAGGTAAAATAAAAAAAATTCCATTTCAATCTCACAAATCACAATAGAAGTGATCTATGTCATGGATAAAATTTAGTGCATATATTTTATTTGATGATTTAAATAATTTTTAATAGTCTGTATTTAATGATATTTAATATATTATCTAATCATAGATTGCATGAATTTTGATAGTTACACTAGCTATCCAGGAAATATGTTTACCACTGTAAATTTATTATTTGTTGTGTCTGTAAGTAATTGCAATTTATATATATTTTTTACCGAGTGAGGCTACGGTGCTATGCATAGCACGGATTGGGTCCGTGCTACGGCTCAAAATTTGACTTTTCAAAATTCTAACGGTCGATCCGAACCGTTAAACATGATTATGTACTTGCAAACCAAATTTTACATTTTTTTCGAATTTTTTTACTATTTTTTCGAAAATCACTTGATCTGAGCATTCTAGACCATCCAAAAACAGCCTATCTAAAAAAATAGTAAAAAATTCGAAAAAATGTAAAATTTGGTTTGCAAGTACATATTCATTTTATAATCATGTTGAATGGTTCGGATCGATCGTTAGAATTTTAAAAAGTCAAATTTTGAGCCGTAGCACGGACCCAATCCGTACTATGGATGGCACCGTAGCCTCACTCAGTCAAATGATCCAATCTCACAAAGTAAAATTGTATGACCGACAAATATTCTGTTGCAAGTTGCAAGTTGCAAGTCATGTCACTAGTTATTGGCGTTTTGGTACTGCTAATAATTAACACATATTCTGAAGATACAATTAATTGGTAGGACCGCTAGATCAGGGTTGAAGAATTTTGACGGAGCAGTTTTTAATTCATGCACAGGAATAATTGAGTCAAAATTAGTGGTGTCAATGAGACTCTTTTATCTATTTATCTTATCCACACTGTATTCGATTATAATTATTTTTTTCGTAAACTAATTGGGTACGGATTCGGGTAAAGACTTTTTTTGTTATTTAAATGAATAAGGGTACAGGTAAAACCTATTCCGTACCCGTTATCCGATCGGGTAATTATAAAAAATATATATATATATATATATATATAGAGAGAGAGAGAGAGAGATGGGCTATTGTACTTTGCGAAGTAAAACCCTCGTTTACTTCATGCTCATATTTTTATTTTGAAAATCCAAACAACCGATCCGAACCGTTCAACATGTTCTAAATATTGAAATGTGCTTGGAGACTAAATTTTACATTTTTTGGAATTTTTTTACTATTTATTAAGCCACTTTGAAAGTTTCTGATCCAACGGTGAACAGTAAAATTTTCTGGACCACCAGATCAGAAACTTTCAAAGTGGCTTAATAAATAGTAAAAAAATTCCAAAAAATGTAAAATTTAGTCTCCAAGCACATTTCAATATTTAGAACATGTTGAACGGTTCGGATCGGTTGTTTGGATTTTGAAAATGACAAAATATGGCCCGAAGTAAATGGGGGTTTTACTTCGCGAAGTACAATAGCCCATCTCTCTCTCTCTCTCTCTCTCTCTATATATATATATATATAGGATTTGGCTAATATGCTACGCGTAGCATAGGGCCTCTCCGTGCTACGGCTCACTTTTTGATTTTTCAAAATCCTAACGGTCGATCCGAACCGTTGAACATGATCTCCATATTAATATGTACTTGCAAACCAAATTTTACATTTTTTAGAATTTTTTTACTATTTATTAAGCCACTTTGAAAATCGCTGATCCAATGGTCCAGCAGATTTTACTGTTGTGTACAAATTAGTGTTTTTTCAAAGTGGCTTAATAAATAGTAAAAAAATTCTAAAAAATGTAAAATTGGGTTTACAAGTACATATTAATATGGAGATCACGTTCAACGGTTCGGATCGACCGTTAGGATTTTGAAAACTCAAAAAGTGAGCCGTAGCACGGAGTGCTCTATGCTACGCGTAGCACGCTAGCCATGTCCTATATATATATATATATATATATATATATATAGGACAGTGCTACGGTGCTACGCATATATAAGGGCCCCTCCGTGCTACGGCTCACTTTTTGAGTTTTCAAAATTCTAACGGTCGATCCGAACCGTTCAACATGATATCCATATGAATATGTACTTGCAAACCAAATTTTACATTTTTTAGAATTTTTTTACTATTTATTAAGCCACTTTGAAAATCGCTGATCCAATGGTCCAGAAAAGTTTACTGTTGTGTACAAATTAGTGTTTTTTCAAAGTGGCTTAATAAATAGTAAAAAAATTCTAAAAAATGTAAAATTTGGTTTGCAAGTACATATTCATATGGAGGTCATGTTGAACGGTTCGGATCGACCGTTAGGATTTTGAAAACTCAAAAAGTGAGCCGTAGCACGGAGGGCCCTTATATACGCATAGCATATTAGCAAAATCCTATATATATATATTATTATATATATTAATGATCAATGAGTATCCATTCTTAACTACTATTGGTCGTTTTGAAAAATGCATTTTATTAAATTATAAACTTGGACAATTGACTATCCTATGTAGTTGTGATACACTTAATTAACTATTAAAACACGTAAATAAAGCAAATCTTTATACATTTAAAACACGTATATATGTTTGAAAGTAAATAATAAAAGTAATTATTATATTAGCATCACCCATTATCTATCCGGTACCGTTTCGTCATCCGACAATCATAACAGGTAAAGGTAAAGTACGGATAAGGTACTTCATAGCGGGTAAGAGTACAGTACAGATAAGAACAATTTGTAACGGATACGGATACAAAAATACTTCCACCCAACCCTTACCGTACCCGTTGACATTCCTAGTCAAAACAGCTCTCCACAGATCATATGCGCTGATTAAAAACTGCTCCGTCAAAATCTTAACATTAAGATCAGCTCATAGCTGGCAAATATGGAAGGTTATGTTTAATTGTGGAGTAAATTATTTATTTTTATTTTTTGAAAAAAATTCTAGGAAGAGACTACTGAGAGGTTGTGAAGTTAATAATAATTAAATTGCTTATTTAATCTTATTTTTCATATTTTATGATAATATTTGTGTCAAAACTTAAATTAATCTGACTAATAACGTGACGCACGCTGTTAGTCAGTATAGTCTTTTGCTTGTCATCATTACACTATTTAATCTCACAAGCTTATTTTGTTATTCGTTTCTAAAATATTAACCAGATTTGGGAAGCAATTTGTTAGACATGGTGTCATGTATCGGCCAGCTATCTTCACAGATTGGTAGGCGCCATTGTATTTAATTAAGAATCAATTAACATCCAACAAACAAGTTTGTTTTTGCGAAATCGAATTTGAATCTTAATCATCGACTAATTAAATAACCAAGAAATAAGAAACGTACATCCAGCTTTAATTTTATGGTGTACTTTCTATTTTGATAATGTCATATTAGTTTCTGACTTTCTGTGTTTAATATGCATTGAACAGCAAGAGCAAAAAATGAAATGGAACTTTGTATAATATTTGCCAATTTATGGGAGATAATTTACTGATTTATGGGAGATAACTTTTGAATGAAGTTAATACATATTTTTAAGTTTACAAAACTAATTGGGAAATTAAACTCTAAAATTTATCGGATTAATTTTAAAAAACGAATTCAAATTATTAAAATTGACTTATTTTAAAAGCAATGCATTTAATTGCAAATCTCATTAATTTCTGAAATAATTTAGTATATAGTCAAGTGCTAAACAAAAGAAAAGTTTCATAAGTTATTTTAATGTGTTTATTTTTATTATTTTTCGACTGATTGAACTTATTAAACGAAATTGAAATTTACTAGCTTAACATGTAAACACATTACTAATGAAGCTCACCAATTAATGGTGCGAGCTTGAGCAAACAACATCGTTACTAAAGACAAGAACTAGTCTTTGGTCAAGTGCCAAAGACACATGGTCTTTATGTGAGAGGTCATGGATTCGAAACTCAGATGGAAGAAATCTTTTGTTGTAATAACAAGAGTATTAAATAGTTGAATGACTTGACCTCCAACCTTTATAAAAAAAAAAAAAACATCATTACTAAAAGACATTTTTGTCAGATAATTGACAATGAAAGATGCTATTTGAAGGACAATAATTTTAACAATGAGAACTGAGAGAATATTTCTAATACTTATCCACTTTGTCCTTCTCTCTTAATACTATATATGGATACATTATCAATGGATAATTAATAAGAAAATTATACAAATCTGAAATATCTTTCGTCTTTTTTGTATGAAATTATAATACTTTTCGTATATGAATCTCATATAAAGTCTTTTTTTGTTTGAAATTATAATACTTTTCATAACTTTTCGTATATGAATCTCATATAAACTTCGTGATTCAGATATAATTTCAAATTTAATATATATAAAGTTTATAAATACTTTTCATACAATTTAACGAGATGTATTATAAAGTTTATAAATATTTATAATGAGATCGTTAATTAAAATAAATTTTTAATTTAATTGGTTTCCATTTTTTTGCAACTCAAAATGCCCTTATGTTTTATTTCATAGATAAAATAAGTGATTATAATCGATGTAATAAAATGCGGTCTATGCGGCCACATATGCGTATTCGGTTGTAATATGCATAGAAATTTGTATGCGGTCAATATATACGGTTCCGCATATGCGGCTGCATATTAGACCGCATATTCGGCCGTATATTCGCCGTATATTATTACCGCATATTTGGCCGCATATTTTTAAAACATTGATTATAATTGATCTGTTCTGATATATTCGCTCTTCTACTTTATCAGTAAATAAAAAAAACAAAATAGTATCATGAGTCAAATAATAGAATTGGCTATGTGAATGATATAAATGACATGACAAAATAGTATCATGAGTAAAACAATAGAATTGGCTATGTGAATGATATAAATGACATGACAGATATACCAGCTAGAAAAGATTGGTTTCCATTCTGTAAGTACAAAAGAGATGAAAGATATTTGAGATTTGTATAATTTCTTTTTTTAGTTATCCATTGATTACATACACAGATATAGTATTAAAAGAAAAGGGAATATTGGATATTAGTACAACAAATTTTCTCTTAGCTCTCGTTATTGAAATTATTACGCTTAGAATAACACCTCCCATTAACAAAATGTCTGATTCAATAATGAACTTAGTAACGATCAACGACTGCTAAGATGCACTAAGCAGAAAATGTGGCTAATTTCGTACTAAGTGGATTTATTTTTTCCGTATGTACAATGCAATTCCCAATTGGGCTCAAACTCACAAAAGTTACATTTTAAACCAAAAATATCTGAATAGAAACATTGGTACTAATAAGTACTAACCTTCATGGTTACAACTGTAGCCTAGTGGGCTTCGTCAACTTATTATGAGCGGTCTACCATGGCTACCAATGGGCCTTACGATAAGAGGAAGCTAAGGCCCATCTATATAACATAGGCCCATCTATATATCAAAGACTCAGGTTCTTTTGCAAATTTAATTAAGTCTTGTATGAAGGTAATTATATGTGCAGATGGGTTTATGTACACTTAATTCAATTGTCAGGAAAATTTTGTAACTGATCCTCGGTTTTTTTCCTATTAAAAAAAAAACAGTTTTCATTATTTCTTATCAATACATCGTCTTGGTAGTGATGAATTTGATAACGATCAAGTTATGAAAAGTGCTCTAATATTTCTTACAAGTTAGCTTTATTTATTTATTACCTTTTGTTTTCTGAAAATCAGATTTGATTAGCTGAGATGGCAGTGCTGTAATATTTTCTAGCATACTATCATAATAGAATTCATGCACAATTTAATAACCATAGATTGTAATGCAGAGGTAATGCACAGCTAGAGATGATTGAGATGAAATTAAACAGTCTATTCATAAAAATTTAGCATACAAACATGTCTTCTGCAGTTATACAAACACTGAAACCTCAAGCACATCACCATACAGGACACCTTACATTTCAAATTTTACAGTGCATCACTGATTCTTGATACACATTTTTTCAACAACAATCCAAGTACGTAGACAAGTGACTAAAGACTACATATGATGAACAACTACAATCATCAATTTAGTAAAACTTGTCAATTATTTGAAGAAATAATTACCTCTAAAACTCCGCTACAACACAATGTGCGATGGCTGAGCCATAAGGCATGCCAAGGGCCACAGTTTCCCACCACAGGATAGATCCATGCAATCCTTCATTGCGCAAATCAGTAACCCTAATCCCCGCCCAATCCACCATCATTTCCTTTTGCTTCCCTCCATTTCTTCTCTGCTCCCAAATCACACATAAAACCCCATGCAGATTCGCCAGTGTTGCCCCACAGAGAAACTTCGGGAGTTGCTTGTCGACCCCCATGACGGGTCTCCACTTATCCATCACTGGATCGTACCCCTTGATCTTACCCATGTAGTCATATGTATACAAAATACCATTCACAACAACAGCCCTTCCTTTCCACCCAAGATCCAATCTTTTTGGCACCGGACCCCATGAACATGAACCAGTGTCCTGGCCCGGGTCATATGCCACTCCACCCCGATCAGCCATGGCCAGAACCTGACCCGACAGCACCACACACCCATGCATCCACTTCTCACGAACGTGAACAGGGCTGTCAATAGGAACCCACTGAGGGTTTTTATCAAACGGGTTAAGGGACTCAGCCCAGCCCTCTGATGAAGAAAGGCAGCCACCAATTGCATATAGACGGCCATTTAAAAAACTGGCTGCAGCAAATTCTCGAGCAGTTGACATGCGTGGTCCGGGAAACCACTGGCCACCAATCCGCAGGTCGAGAATTTGAACAACGTTAGAAGGGACGCTTGAGAGGGACCCACCGACGACGAAAACGAAGGGGCCCACCGTGGCACAGGCAGAGCCAACGGTTGAAAGAGGCGGAGAGGGAAGGTAGTCGGGGTGGGAGCGGCCTTGATTGAGAACCAACCATGGGGATTGATTGGTTTGGGTGCGGATGTTGAGGCAGATTGTGGGTTCGGTTGAGTGCGTGACGGAGGATCGGAGGGTGAAGAGGAGGCGGGAGAGAAGGAACGAGCGCCAGGATTTCGACACGTAGCAGAGGCTCCGATGGTGGGACCGCGGGATCCTGGCGATGATTCGGACTGCGATTTCGTCGGGCAGATCTGGGAAAAGACGGGTGCATGGTGGATCCTCCATCTCCATGTATGTGACAAATTACAAGTTTCTAGACCACTATTTTGCTCGTCGTCGGATAGGGAATATAGCTGGGGCCTGGAGGTGGAGGAGAAAGAGACTCAGAGTCAGAGGGGTGAGCGGAGTTGAGACTTTAACAAGCGAGTCACGAATTATGAGCTATTTACTCACACCTACTCTTGTTGCAGTCATAGGCAAATTCAGGATCTTAATCATAAATCGGCAAAGTTCGTTATTTATTTTTGTAAATAATAATGAGTTAAAAAAATATAATAAACTTTGTGAATAATCCGTAAATAATTTTATATAATTCGTAAAATTCAAAAATAATATTGAAATTCATTGATTTGCCCATTCGTTTGGAAAGACGTTGATGATTAATTCACGAATAATTTAGGAATCTTATTGCTATGATTGCAATTACACCCCCAAATCTTATTGATATGCATGCCATGAATATTACCTTTTTCTGTGGGGCGTAACACAAGGACATACTCGCTGTTTGTATCATCGTATGCGGTGGTGTGCTCTGATGTTATGGTACCAATTAATGTAGCTGGTACATCTTAGACTAGAATATATAAAAGATAAATCTAAGGTGGTGTGCTCACGAAGAAACCAGTGTAATCTCTCGGCAAGATAATCAAATTTGGAATAATATCATAAATATAAATATACTTGTCTACTCTTCGTGCATTTCACTTACTCATCCACCTCTTTAATTTATCTTGTATAAATTCATTTATATGTGAAATTAAATAAACATATAAATTCTTGTTAATATAGTTCAAACTTAATAATAGTACACGAGTTATTTAGAAATGAATTAGACTTACTTATTGTTCTCCTTCACATATTAATTTTCTCTAATTGATTTTACAAGTTTTCATGCAAATAATATTTAATACAAGAGCAGTTAGACGAAAATAAATTCGTTTAAAAAAAAGATAAAAATAGAAATATTATAGAAAAGAAATAGTTCCATTTAGAGAGAGAAGGATAATCATATTAATTTATTTTCAATTTACACATAATAATGTTTTATATATATTAACTAGAGTTAATATGCCGATTTAATTTCATGAATAAATATGAAATGATTTAAAAAGTTAAGAGGGTGTACAAGACATGACGAGTTGGAGATATTTATATTATTAGGATCCAAATCTGCTTAACAGTGTTTCTGGAATTTCAGAAATTCAGAATTCAGCCATTGAACTGTTTCGGAATACGTGCACAGAAAAACTAGCTGTTTCGAGATGCGTGCACAGAAAAAGTTGAACGGCTGGATTCGGAATTTCAGAAATTCCAGGAACACTGTTCATGTATTTTGAATTTCAGTTGATCTGAATCCATATTATTAACCCATTGAATTTGCTGAACTTTGAACTCGGATGATTTTATGAAGCATCAGAGGGAGCATTGAATTTTGATTCGTTAAATAATAGTACGTAAAAATAGTACTGCTATTAGTATATGATAATAATAAGACAATAGTATTAATTTCAATACTACAAGTTGAATGATAAATTTGCATTATCTAGAATAATACATTTTATTTCAATTGTATAATTCGCAATAATATAGATCCAAAATGTGCTAATCTGCTATGCCATACGATATTAAGTTAACAAAATAACGCTAATTCAATGCTATTTTAGAATGGACGAATTGTATTTGAATTGCATCAGCATAATAAAGAACACTGTTATACTATTTCTGAAGTAATGTTTTTCTCGCGCAAAGGATCTTAGAAAGGAGAAATTTTGTAACATACCTGATCGATCCAAGGAAGCCATTAGATGACTATGTCAGGTTCGAAACCTCCAGTGTGATATTTTACAATTTCGTAGAACCCTAATTTGGGTCAACATTTAGTCAATTTACAATTACACTTGGATTTACACATACATACTTTACCTGCTTATGCAAATTCCGTATTTCGCTTTATGACAGCTAATATCCGAATTATATTAAGAGGCCAAGTATGTCACGTACAGAAATGAAAGTACCCACCAAGTCACCAACCGAATTTTACAACAATCACAATTTATTTTTCACATCTAAGGTTCAACTAGTAACACAGGTAACATTAACAAAGAAGAACTACCTCTTTTATCAACCAATGATCTCAACAGGTTCAAACCCATTGTCGACTGACTTCTTTACGGCATCCATTACCAACTGGGTTTTTCTCGAAATTTCAGGCCATTTCGTTTCTGGCTCCTTGCCTTCTTCCTTGATTAACTTGACCAACCTCGCAAACTCCTGTACCATCCTTGCCTCCTGTGGCAAATCAGTAATCACCTCATGCTTGCTTGGTACTGGGTCCCAACCTGTTACCAGCTCAGTGAAACCCGCATCACTAACAAATCTAAAACTGCACTTCCCCTCTTCATAAGGTGTAATGAAATCAGGAACATGCAATGCCCCCTTTGTACCAATCACAGTCATTTGCATGGTCAGATGAGCCAAAAAGGAGCAGTTGAGAGTAGCAGATCTACCGTCAGGCCAGAGGAGTTGGGCCCCGCAAGATAGTAAAACACCAGCATTATTCTTAATGGGCCCACTAAGGGCGACAACAGTCTTGGGCAGCTGGTATAAGTTGGCCCAGAGGATCGAGCGTATGCAATACCAGCCAACATCCCCAAGTGCACCAAGAGCATCAAGGTCAGGTTTTACACGTATGTCATTTTGCAGGAAGTCTTCGTCTGCCGAAAAGGTACATATGCTATCCACCTGTAAACAGTGGGAAAAATGATGATTAGTGTATTTATAAATTCATGTTAGCTCAAAACAAAACAATAATGTAGAGATCACTGTCATTCATTCATATGCAGAACTTTCAGTCTTCCTCAATGAAGCTTTGATACTATCTTCAATCAAAAGCAAGTATAACTCAAATAAAAGGGAAGACATGGGCTGTCAAACAATCAGATTTAGACTACATTTAAGTAAGGTCCAAATCCAATAAGTATCAACTCCAAAGTCCAAGGCAGATAAATTAAATGCAATCAGAATATCAAGGTACAAATGTGGATCCAGTAATGTCATGTTAGCCGGATCAGAAACATATTTCTGTATCTTGTCAGCAGGGAGCCGGGCTCTGAAATTATTCTATGGTATATTAAAGTTATATTCTCATCATTTTGTCTCAGCATTGTAATGTTCTCAAGTATTATTTGTTATTCATACTAATTGTAGGCCCTCCTATTGCCAAATGT
The DNA here is from genome assembly GCA_011114355.1 of Carex littledalei. NCBI lineage: Eukaryota > Viridiplantae > Streptophyta > Magnoliopsida > Poales > Cyperaceae > Carex > Carex littledalei. The sequence goes on along the minus strand of CM022096.1, from coordinate 2,144,938 downwards.
CCAACACATGCCTGACAAAGCATCAAATTATCATCAGATCCACGTCTACTATTGGATTCAATACTGAGATCCACATATGGATTCAATGAGCAAAGTATAATTTAAGGATCTGCAGTTAGATTATGTATGGATTGACAGCTCTAGAACAAGCAGTCTTTTACAATACAATATAGCTGATACTGGCAGGCGTTGATCAGAATGAGACCTGATCAATATTACAATTAAAGTTGGATGTACCAAAGCATGCTTAACCAAACAGACTTAGATAAATTTTGAAATAAGTGAGGAGACTACATATGAGTTCTTCTAAGTCAGGTAAGTAATGAGAACACGTTTACTACACAAGTTAGAATGAGCAGGATCAAAATTTAATATAATCATCTTTCTTTTAACAAGTCCTTGTCTGCTTTAATATTAAGCACTAACATTTCATATAACCTAGCCCAACCATATCAGTTTGCGGCACAAAAAAATATAAACTAGAAAGCACAGTTGCCTTACTACATCTTTTAGTAGATACGAATTCAAATAGCTCCAGAAACTAATATTCAATTTCTTGGAAAGCTGAAAAGTGTCCTTGGTATCCCAGAAAATGTTATCTTAGAAGTTAGAAACAACCAATTTACAACCAAGAAAATTTATCTAGAAAATATTAAAATCAAGGGGGAATTTTTTTTAGGGTAATTATATCTTCCCCCATCTATCCATCCCCCATTTCATCCCCCAACTAACTAACTACCTTTTCTAACTATAATTCAAAATTCTAACTACCTAATGGCCCTACAAATTAATTACCTAATTTTCTCCATTTATTTCTTTCCTCTTTCTCCCTCCCTCTCCCACCTCTCCCACCTCTCCCTCTCCACCTCCGCCTCCACCTCCGCCCGCCTCTCCCACCTCTCCCACCTCTCCCTCTCGGCCTCCGTCTCCCACCTCCACCTCCGTCTCCCACCTCCCACCTCTGCCTCCTCTCTCTCCCAGCTCCGCCTCCGCCGGAGTAGATCCATCACTGTCGACCGCCGGGTCAGATCCGAGTTATTTGCAAAGAACAAAGCTTCATTAATGGTGAATTAGAACAGTGCGTACTAAGTACATATGGATGAATACTTAATGTTTTAGAGATGAATACTTCAACGTTTATGGATGAATACTTAATATCTTAGGCATAAATACTTTAACTTATATGTATGAATACTTGATATCTTATGGATGAATACTTTTTATTTGTTTGGTATGCACATATGTTTGTAATACTCTTGGTACATTAATTATTTACACTTACACGATGAGGATGAATACTTGCTTAATGCGGGATGAATACTTGCATGACGAGGTGTGAATACTTGTGCAACGGACAACTCGAAAGTATATCATCATGGATCTCATTTGAAAGAGAAAATTGTGTAGAAGACATTCGTGGTTTTAGATTTGCAAAATTCCTCACAGATCGTCAGAAATATTGGTTAGATTGAACGGAGAAAAAAAAACCCATCTCTAAAAACGTGTAATACTCTTGGTACATTAACTATTTACACTTACACGATGAGGATGAATACTTGCTTAATGCGGGATGAATACTTGCATGACGAGGTGTGAATACTTGTGCAACGGACAACTTGAAAGTATGTCATCATAGATCTCATTTGAAAGAGAAAATTGTGTAGAAGACATTCGTGGTTTTAGATTTGCAAAATTCCTCACAGATCGTCAGAAATATTGGTTAGATTGAACGGAGAAAAAAAAACCCATCTCTAAAAACGTGTAAAAGATGAGTGATTGATGTGTTCAAATATGGTTCTATTGCAAAGATGAATACATTTATATAGATGGATGAATGCTAGTTGTGTTACAGATGAATACTTTTTTTGCAAATTTCTAAAATGAGCTGAAAGAAGTTAGAAGTCCCCCACTTAATTAATGCGCTGACGGTTATGCGGTTCCCCACTTAATTAATGCTCTGACAGTTGTGCGGTCCCCCACACATGTTGTTTGTCCCCTACTTTCTTGTTGTAATATATCCAAATATGTTTCTATTACAAATGTGAATACCTTCATATAGATTGATGAATACTAATGTGCTACATATGAATATTTCTGCAAATTCCTAAAATACACTGACAGTTATAAATTCTAACTAACTAACTACCTTAATTAATGCAACTGACGGGGGATGAAACGGGAGATTGTTCACGGGGGAGAGCTAGGCGGACCCTTTTTTTTATGCCACTTCAAAATATAAAAATTAAGAAATTGCCACCCCAAAACATGAAATTAGTTATTTGCCACTCTAAAATCATTAAATTTATGAAATTGCCACAATTATACGTCTAATATACATATTTGATTAAAATTATTCTGAAAAATATTGTATAAAAAAACGTATTTTGATATTTCCAAAATTACCCCTTACCCCTTCCCCCTTCCAAATTATTTACAGTAATGGAGAGGATACTTGTTCCCAGAATTCATAATCGGGTGGAAGGGAAATACGTACAGAGTAACGCTCTTACTCTCGACGGATGAAATTCGTCACCTCCAAATCGGAGTGTAGCAAGAGGAAAAGAGGGCCCACCTCACTAATTTCCTGAGTTAAACTCTTCCCGCGTGCGTCTGATCTCCATTTTCATTTTGGCTCCGCTCTTGTTCTCATATCGTATTTCTCTGCTTTGTCTCCGTTTTTTATGGTCTCCGTAGGTGGTCTTTTCTTTCCTGGCCAGGTAAGTTCTCAAGGAAACTATACACTAGGTCATTGGTACAGGAAACTATTTGAGCACTAGCAATGAGTTTTAGTTTACATATAATTTTCTATCGTGAGATTAGTTTGTGCCTACTGGCTAAAAAAGCCAAGGGGGTAAGGGGGAAGGGATAAGGGGTAAATTTGGAAATATCAAAATACGTTGTTTATATAATATTTTTCAGAATAATTTTAATCAAATATGTATATTAGATGTATAATTGTGACAATTTCAGAAATTTAATGATTTTAGAGTGGCAATTAACTAATTTCATGTTTTGAGGTGGCAATTTCCTAATTTTCATGTTTTGGAGTGGCATAAAACTAATTTTCTCTAAAATCAAAGACCAGTCTTGGAACTCTAATGCTAGCTATTTATCAAAACAAGGGTTCGAAGATCTCGTCCAAAGGACTCCTCAATCGTCCGATTGAGCGATTAGATAATAATAGGAAATTGTCCTTTCACCTCTAAATAAAAAAAGGTAATTATTTATTTCTTATTTAGATACAGAGCTGAACACCAAACAACTGGAGGTTTCCATTAGTTCTTAAATTCTCTTTTCTTATACAAATACAAACATTATTCAATGAAATTTCTTTTTCCAAGTATAAATAAATATAAAGATGGATACAACAAATTAAAATCTCACACGTGCTTCTGACATTTTTTTATTCTTTTAGTTATTAACCTTTGTTCAATATTATCTGTTATTCTAATTCTCAATTAACCAACATGAAAATATATATTAATTATTTAATTATTTAAGAAATTCTTGCTTGATAGCTAAAATTAACTCGTAATTGATTGTAGAACAACAATTTACCTCTCATGCTTAATTTGATTTTGTTAAAGAAAATAAATCATAGTAATTATAATAATAGCTGTAATTAGATAATAGTTGTTCTTTTTTATTTTAGTTTTTTCTTTTGTCTATATATTAGTACAGTATTGTTAATTGGAATATAGAGAAATTTACACTTTCATGGTATCAAAACCCGGACCAAACCCTAACCGCCGCCTCTGACCAAACTCTAGCCGCCGCTTTTCTGCCCTATAGCACACTATAGCGGCGCACTGGTCGTTCATGTAGCGTCGCGCCACTCTGTCACTGTAGCACACTGTTATGTACTGTAGCGCTGCACTATTCCTCTGTACTGTAGCTCTGATGAAACTGATCCATAAAAGTAATCTGCTACTCAGATCGTATCCATGGTTCCACAACCGATATCTACACAGCAACTGAAAATTCCTGTTAACCTCTCTAACTCTAATTGGGAAAAATGGTCCACATTTGTTGAGACTGGGATAGATTCCCTTTCGAAGGGCAAATATCTGATAGAAGAATCACAAGATACTGAGGACTGGAAAGCTGAGGATAACTCTATTCGCATGATCTTGTGGAATGCGATGGAGCCTAATATTTTGTCCACTGTACACACCTTCAAAACTACCAAGAAAATGTGGGATCATCTCCAAGCTACATATTCGAAAAAGACAAGCATGACGCATGCATATACGGTGATATCTCGCAAACTTATCTATATTCCGACCCGTATTTTGTACCAAAACCTGTGTTTAAAACCATTAAATCGGTCGTATTTCATTGAATATCTATAGAATGTGGTACTGCTGCAAGTTTGTCTTATTTTGCAGAAAATCGGGCGAAGTCGATGAAGAATCTGAAATTTAGAAGTCTCTACACGGTCCGTGCACCATCTCATGCGGACCGTGTCAATCTCGACTCGACCCCTTACACGACCACTTCGACCGCTGACTCGACCACAGAAGAAACACAGGCACATGGTTCGTGTAGCTTCTCACACGGGCCGTGTCAAGCATTTCCGGAAACATAATTTTATTTTGGAAATAAAGGCTGAAAGAAGGTCGGCTGGAAGGCTATATAGGCGGGATCCTTAGTAACAGAGGGGCATCTTGAACGTTTCTGGAGCTAAGGAAGGGATTTCTAGGGTTTGGTCTTGGCGGCTGACTTGGAGACAAAGTGGAGAAGCGAATTTCGACGGATCTTCTTTGTTATTTGGGTTTTGTCATGACTTTTTCATATATCTTTCTGTGATTTGTTTTAGAACTATGTCCGAGTAGATTCTTTAGTTTCTAGGGTTTTGATGTAATTGAATGTTTTGTTTTGCATGTTAGTTATTGGATCTTTGTATTGGAATTTGTGTTTGATTGATTGACTAGTATTTTAATTTCTTAGATTAAATTGTTTGATTTATATTGGTTTACCACTAGATGCATGGCCACATCTAGAATGTTCTTTGGCCCTTATAATCTCTCAACCAAACTAAGTATATGAGGTAGGATTAGTGACCCGAAAGGTGAAACCAAGTAGTAGCCGACAGGTGAACATTTCCTCTATCGACGGATAGATGTTACCTTTAGTATACCAAACAACCAACTAGGTGCTTCAGAACAATATACGACAGTTGAGGTCTAGAACCCGACGAGGGCAAATATTGCAATTCTAAACCAAGTTAACAAACCAACAAACGACATTAGGTTTGGTCAGTAGAACCCTACACAAAGAAACAATACAAAGAGACAGTAACTGCTGCATTCACTCGGGAGCCACACGGACCGTGTACGACAGTACCCGGCCAGTGTACACTGGACACGGCCCGTGTAGGACACTACACGGACCGGGTACCTCGAGGCAGAGCTGAGATGAAGTCTTAACCCTGGAAACGCGTTTTTTATAATTGATTAAACCCAGTTTAATTACTCTCTTGCATTTAATTATTGCTGTTTAGGAATTTAAACAAACAAACAACTAACCTTTGCAGAACTTCTAGGATTTTTATAATCTAAGTAGAGTCCAGTGATTGTCAAACCGTCCTTTGGATCGATACCTGAATATACTGCTCGATAGGATTGTGCACATGCAATCCGAATCGAAAGGTGTACCAAGGTTTAAAAGCTATAGCTTGCTATACTGAAACTTTGTGCATACGCTTCTGTGTTGACCATACGGTTTCTTTCGAGTGAAGAAAGATTGGGAAATATTCAAGGTATTTGAAAATATAGTTTTCAGAAAAATTAATTCAAAAATTTATGAGCAAAAGTTTCTGTTATAGTCTACATAATTTGGGTTGAAGATTATTTCCGTCTTAATTGATGCATAAAATGGAGCTAATGACGATAATTAGTAGTCTAAAGAAGTTAATGGTGGCACCATTTGCTTTTATGCTATTGACTAATGGAGAAGGATAAATATTTCTATCTTTCATTTAGGGTCTGACCAAAAGGCCATCGGATAATATCCGCATTAGAGCATCTCCATTCCAACAAACATTTATCAATTAATTTGGACTACGTCACTGAGTTTAGAAATTAAAGGAATTCATAATTTCTAAATCACTCCATCTCTCTCAGAAATTTAATTAGAGTTGCTTTTAAAGCAAACTTGCTAATTTAAAAATTGTAGTACATCCAGCAATTATATTAGCAATTAACACATCAGATTAACAATTTAAAAGAAATCACCATGGTAGATGCTCTAAAGAGTTGTTTTTAAAATAAATTTGTTAATTTAAAAACTGTGGTACATTCCAGCAATTATATTAACAATTAAAAAATCACATTACCAATTTAAAAGAAATCACCGCTTATTGACTTAAAAACAAAAGCAATCATCTCACCGATTTCCTAATCTACATTTATAAACAAAGGCAAAGCATTACTGACTTACCGTCTTGAGCTCCCCAAAGCAGGTCGGATCTGTAATCAGCTCGCGCATCTTCTCAGTTCTGGGATGATGCATCCACATGGTGGAGTCCATAAACTGGACCCGATTCTCTCTGCACGCCTGTAGTATGACGTCCAGTTCCTCCACGCACAGCGCGGTGGGTTTCTCCAACAAGACATGCTTCCCCTTTTTGGCAGCAGCGACGGCCCAGGTCACGTGCAAGCTCGTAGGCAGCGGCACATAAACCGCGTCCACGGAGGGGTGGTCGAGCACCGCGTCGTAAGGGGCGAGAGGGATGGTGGAGGCGGGAAGGGCATTGTCGGAGATGAACTGTCGCGCCTTGTCGATGGATCGGGATCCAACGGCGATTAGGGTGGCGTTGGGGGAGAGAGAAATGGCGCGTGCGACCTTGCACGCTATCTCGGCGCAGCCTATGATACCGAACCGGATTGGGCTTGTAGACATGGTGTTGATGGAACAGTGTTGTTCGAAAGAGGGGTGTGGACTGTGGTGTATGGAGACTGGCGGACACGATTACATAAGAGTGAGTGTTTCTTCCTCTCCATTTTTTATGAAATGGATAATACTTTTTTCTTTTTGAAAACTTGGCAGTGGTTGCCGAAATGGACAAATACATAAGAGTGAGTTTATGGTACTATGCACAGCATGGATTGGTCCGTACTTCGGATCAATATTTTCGATTTTAAAATTCTAACGGTCGATCCGAACTGTTCAACATGATTTCTATATGAGAATATACTTGTGGTCTAAATTTTTTTACTATTTTTTAGATAGGTAGAAAATCATTGTTTTTGGATGGTCCAGAATTTTCAGATCAAGTGATTTTCTATCTATCTTAAAATATAGTAAAAAAATTCAAAAAAATATAAAATTTAATCTGCAAGTACATTTCATGTGGAGATCACGTTGAACGATTCGGATCGACTATTAGAATTTTCAAAATGAAAATATGACTCCGTAGTACGGACTAATCCGTGCTATGCAGAGTACCATAGACTCACTCAATACATAATTGGAGATGGACCGTGAGAACTGACCGGTAAATTCAGGATTTAAATCATAAATCGGCAAAGTTCGTTATTTATTTTTGTAAATAATAATGAGTTAAAAAAATATAATAAACTTTGTGAATAATCCGTAAATAATTTTATATAATTTGTAAAATTCAAAAATAATTTTGAAATTCATTGATTTGCCCATTCGTTTGGAAAGACGTTGATGATTAATTCACGAATAATTTAGAAATCTTATTGCTATGATTGCAATTACACCCCCAAATGTCCTTCTCAATTGTGAATGTGGCTGGGATAACTGCAAAAAAAAAATAAAAGAACTCGCTGATAAATTGAAAAACGATATGCATAAAAAAGAATATAGAGAAATTATATTATCTGAAAACTAGACTTTCATACTTTTATTTTGATATAAAGAACACAAAAATTAATGTAGCCATTTTCTCTAAATTGAATTTTGAATCTGGTCAAAATTATTGGACTGCTCACTGAAAATGGCTAATTTTGAATCTGGGTTGGCCTGAGCCATGGCGGTCCAGTTTCCTATTTTTTTTTTGTTTCTGGGTTGGCCTGAGCCATGGCGGTCCAGTTTAATATTTTTTTTTTCTTTTTTTTTGCAGGTTGGGGTGTGCCATGGCGGCCCAGATCTGGTTTTTTTTTTTCGTTTTTTTCCGACGGTCTTGAGTATGCCATGGCGTCCACTGCCTTTCCATTTTTCAAATTCCCACGCGATATTTCTTATTTTTAATATTTTTTTTTATTTTCTTATATATAAAAATTGCGGAGTATCTATAAACGCTTCTTTGCTATTTTGAAGCTGAATTGGCAGCGCTATCTATTCCTCTAATTTTTGTTTCTTCTTTTTTCAGTTTATGCATGCCATGAATTAATATTACTCTTTTTCTGTGGGGCGTAACACAGCGACATACTCTCGCTGTTTGTATCATCGTATGCGGTGGTGTGCTCTGATGTTATGGTACCAATTAATGTAGCTGGTACATCTTACACTATAATATATAAAAGATAAATCTGCGGTGGTGTGCTCACGAAGAACAAATTTTCATTCTTGTTTCACGCAATCCAAAAACAAATTTTCATTTGGCTCACGAAGAAACCAGTGTAATATCTCGGCAAGATAATCAAATTTGGAATAATATCATAAAATATACTTGTCTACTCTTCGTGCATTTCACTTACTCATCCACCTCTTTAATTTATCTTGTATAAATTCATTTATATGTGAAATTAAATAAACATATAAATTCTTGTTAATAAATGAATTAGACTTACTTATTGTTCTCCTTCACAAATTAATTTTCTCTAATTGATTTTACAAGTTTTCATGCAAATAATATTTAATACAAGAGCAGTTAGACGAAAACATAAATTCGTTTTAAAAAAGATAAAAATAGAAATATTATAGAAAAGAAATAGTTCCATTTAGAGAGAGAAGGATAATCATATTAATTTATTTTCAATTTACACATAATAATGTTTTATATATATTAACTAGAGTTAATATGCCGATTTAATTTCATGAATAAATATGAAATGATTTAAAAAGTTAAGAGGGTGTACAAGACATGACGAGTTGGAGATATTTATATTATTAGGATCCAAATCTGCTTAACAGTGTTTCTGGAATTTCTGAAATTCAGAATTCAGCCGTTGAACTATTTCGGGATACGTGCACAGAAAAACTAGCTGTTTCGAGATGCGTGCACAGAAAAAGTTGAACGGCTAGATTTCAGGAATTCAAGAAACACTGTTCATATATTTTGGATTTCAGCTGATCTGAATCCATATTATTAACCCATTGAATTTGCTGAACTTTGAACTCGGATGATTTTATGAAGCATCAGAGGGAGCATTGAATTTTGATTCGTTAAATAGTAGTACGTAAAGGAAGTACTGCTATTAGTATATGATAATAATAAGACAATAGTATTAATTTCAATACTACAAGTTGAATGATAAATTTGCAATATCTAGAATAATACATTTTATTTCAATTGTATAATTCGGAAAAATATAGATCCAAAATGTGCTAATCTGCTATGCCAAAAGATATTAAGTTAACAAAATAACGCTAATTCAATGCTATTTTAGAATGGACGAATTGTATTAAGTTATACTATTTCTGAAGTAGTGTTTTTCTCGCGCAAAGGATCTTAGAAAGGAGAAATTTTGTAACATACCTGATCGATCCAAGGAAGCCATTAGATGACTATGTCAGGTTCGAAACCTCCAGTGTGATATTTTACAATTTCGTAGAACCCTAATTTGGGTCAACATTTAGTCAATTTACAATTACACTTGGATTTACACATACATACTTTACCTGCTTATGCAAATTCCGTATTATGTTTTATGACAGCTAATATCCGAATTATATTAAGAAGCCAAGTATGTCACGTACAGACTACTACTCGTAGGACCTAAAATTTGATTCCAAGTACTGAAATTTGACACCATGAAAGTACCCACCAAGTCACCAACCTTATTTTACAACAATCACAATTTATTTTCAGGTCTCATCTAAGGTTCAACTAGTAACACAGGTAACATTAACAAAGAAGAACTACCTCTTTTATCAACCAATGATCTCAACAGGTTCAAACCCATTGTCGACTGACTTCTTTACCGCATCCATTACCAACTGGGTTTTTCTCGAAATTTCAGGCCATTTCGTTTCTGGCTCCTTGCCTTCTTCCTTGATTAACTTGACCAGCCTCGCAAACTCCCGTACCATCCTTGCTTCCTGTGGCAAATCAGCAATCACCTCATGCTTGCTTGGTACTGGGTCCCAACCTGTTACCAGCTCAGTGAAACCCGCATCACTAACAAATCCAAAGCTGGCCTTCCCCTCTTCATAAGGTATAACGAAATCAGTAACATGCAATACACCCTTTGTACCGATCACAGTCATTTGCATGGTGAGATGTGCCAGAAAGGAGCAGTTGAGAGTAGCAGATCTACCATCAGGCCAGAGCAGTTGGGCCCCGCAAGATAGTAAAACACCAGAATTATTCTTAATGGGCCCATGAAGGGCGACAACAGTCTTGGGCAGCTGGTATAAGTTGGCCCAGAGGATCGAGCGTATGCAATACCAGCCAACATCCCCAAGTGCACCAAGAGCATCAAGGTCAGGTTTTACACGTATGTCATTTTGAAGGAAGTCTTCGTCTGCCGAAAAGGTAAATATGCTATCCACCTGTAAACAGTGGGAAAAATGATGATTAGTGCATTTATAAATTCATGTTATTCAGCTCAAAACAAAACAATAATGTAGAGATCACTGTCATTCATTCATATGCAGAACTTTCAGTCTTCCTCAATGAAGCTTTGATACTATCTTCAATCAAAAGCAAATATAACTCAAATAAAAGGGAAGACATGGGCTGTCAAACAATCAGACTTAGACTACATTTAAGTAAGGTCCAAATCCAGTAAGTAGCAACTCCAAAGTCCAAGGCAGATAAATTAAATGCAATCAGAATATCAAGGTACAAATGTGGATCCAGTAATGTCATGTTAGCCAGATCAGAAACATATTTCTGTATCTTGTCAGAAGGGAGCCGGTCTCTGAAATTATTCTATGGTATATTAAAGTTATATTCTCATCATTTTGTCTCAGCATTGTAATGTTCTCAAGTATTATTTGTTATTCATACTAATTATAGGCCCTCCTATTGCCAAATGTCTAACACATGCCTGATAAAGCATCAAATTATCATCAGATCCACGTCTACTATTGGATTCAATACTGAGATCCACATATGGATTCAATGAGCAAAGTATAATTTAAGGATCTGCAGTTAGATTATGTATATGGATTGACAGCTCTAGAACAAGCAGTCTTTTACAATACAATATAGCTGATACTGGCAGGCGTTGATCAGAATGAGACCTGATCAATATTACAATTAAAGTTGGATGTACCAAAGCATGCTTAACCAAACAGACTTAGATAAATTTTGAAATAAGTGAGGAGACTACATATGAGTTCTTCCAATTCAGGTAAGTAATGAGAACACGTTTACTACACAAGTTAGAATGAGCAGGGTCAAAATTTAATATAATCATCTTTCTTTTAAACAAGTCCTTGTCTGCTTTAATATTAAGCACTAACATTTCATATAACCTAGCCCAACCATATCAGCTTGCGGCACAAAAAAATATAAACTAGAAAGCACAGTTGCCTTACTACATCTTTTAGTAGATACAAATTCAAATAGCTCCAGAAACTAATATTCAATTTCTTGGAAAGCTGAGTGTCCTTGGTATCCCAGAAAATGTTATCTTAGAAGTTAGAAACAACCAATTTACAACCAAGAAAATTTATCTAGAAAATAATAAAATCAAAGACCAGTCTTGGAAGGGTTCGAAGTAGGTCCAATGTCCTTTTGGACCAGATCTCATCCAAAGGACTCCTCAATCGTCTGATTGAGTGATAAGGTAATAACAGGAAATTGTCCTTTCACCTCTAAATAAAAAAAGGTAATTATTTATTTCTTATTTAGATACAGAGCTGAACACCAAACAACTGGAGGTTTCCATTAGTTCTTAAATTCTCTTTTCTTATACAAATACAAACATTATTCAATGAAATTTATTTTTCCAAGTATAAATAAATATAAAGATGGATACAACAAATTAAAATCTCACACGTGCTTCTGACATTTTTTTATTCTTTCAGTAATTAACATTTGTTCAATATTATATGTTATTCTAATTCTCAATTAACCAACATGAAAATATATATTAATTATTTAATTATTTAAGAAATTCTTGCTTGATAGCTAAAATTAACTCGTAATTGATTGTAGAACAACAATTTACCTCTCATGCTTAATTTGATTTTGTTAAAGAAAATAAATCATAGTAGTTATAATAATAGCTGTAATTAGATAATAGTTGTTCTTTTTTATTTTAGTTTTTTCTTTTGTCTATATATTAATACAGTATTGTTAATTGGAATATAGAGAAATTTACACTTTCATGGTATCAAAACCCGGACCAAACCCTAACTGCCGCCTCTAACCAAACTCTAGCCGCCGCTTTTCTGCCCTATAGCACACTATAGCGGCACACTGGTCGTTCATGTAGCGTCGCGCTACTCTGTCACTGTAGTACACTGTTATGAACTGTATCGCTGCACTATTCCTCTGTACTGTAGCTCTGATGGAAACTGATCCATAAAAGTAATCTGCCACTCAGATCGTATCCATGGTTCCACAACCGATATCTACACAGCAACTGAAAACTCCTGTTAACCTCTCTAACTCTAATTGGGAAAAATGGTCCACATTTGTTGAGACTGGGATAGATTCCCTTTCGAAGGGCAAATATCTAATACAAGAATCACAAGATACTGAGAACTGGAAAGCTGAGAATAACTCTATTCGCATGATCTTGTGGAATGCGATGGAGCCGAATATTTTGTCCACTGTACACACCTTCAAAACTACCAAGAAAATGTGGGATCATCTCCAAACTACATATTCGAAAAAGACAAGCATGGCGCATGCATATACGGTTTCTTTCGAGTGAAGAAAGATTGGGAAATATTCAAGGTATTTGAAAATGTAGTTTTCAGAAAAACTAAGTCAAAAAATTATGAGCAAAAGTTTCTGTTATAGCCTAGATAATCTGGGTTGAAGATTATTTTTCCGTCTTAATTGATGCATAAAATGGAGCTAATGACAATAATTAGTAGTCTAAAGAAGTTAATGGAGGCACCATTTGCTTTTATGCTATTGACTAATGGAGAAGGATAAATATTTCTATCTTTCATTTAGGGTCTGACCAAAAGGCCATCGGATAATATCCGCATTAGAGCATCTCCATTCCAACAAACATTTAGCAATTAATTTGGGCCACGTCACTGAGTTTAGAAATTAAAGGAATTCATAATTTCTAAATCACTCCATCTCTCTCAGAAATTTAATTAGAGTTGCTTTTAAAGGAAACTTGCTAATTTAAAAATTGTGGTACATCCAGCAATTATATTAGCAATTAACACATCAGATTAGCAATTTAAAAGAAATTACCATTGTAAATGCTCTAAAGAGTTGTTTTTAAAGCAAATTTGCTAATTTAAAAACTGTGGTACATTCTAGCAATTATATTAACAATTAACATATCAGATTACCAATTTAAAAGAAATCACCGTTATAGATGCCCGACTTAAAAACAAAAGCAATCATCTCACCGATTTCCTAATCTACATTTAAAAACAAAGGCAAAGCATTACTGACTTACCATCTTGAGCTCCCCAAAGCGGGTCGGATCTGTAATCAGCTCGCGCATCTTCTCAGTTCTGGGATGATGCATCCACATGGTGGAGTCCATAAACTGGACCCGATTCTCTCTGCACGCCTGTAGTATGACGTCCAGTTCCTCCACGCACAGCGCGGTGGGTTTCTCCAACAAGACATGCTTCCCCTTTTTGGCAGCAGCGACGGCCCAGGTCACGTGCAAGCTCGTAGGCAGCGGCACATAAACCGCGTCCACGGAGGGGTGGTCGAGCACCGCGTCGTAAGGGGCGAGAGGGATGGTGGAGGCGGGAAGGGCATTGTCGGAGATGAACTGTCGCGCCTTGTCGATGGATCGGGATCCAACGGCGATTAAGGTGGCGTTGGGGGAGAGAGAAATGGCGCGTGCGACCTTGCGCGCTATCTCGGCGCAGCCTATGATACCGAACCGGATTGGGCTTGTAGACATGGTGTTGATGGAATAGTGTTGTTCGAAAGAGTGTGTGGACCGTGGAGTATGGAGACTGGCGGACACGATTACAGAAGAGGCTAGAGTTGTGGAGAAGTGTTTCTTCCTCTCCATTTTTTATGAAATGGATAGTACTTTTTTCTTTTTGAAAACTTGGCAGTGGCTGCCGAAATGGACAAATACATAATTGGAGATGGATGCATAGCAGCGATTCTACGAAGTACAAACTCAGCGTTGTAAATGACGGATACTATCAAACAATTAATTGATATGTGGTTTAATTGAAATTATGCAGTTGATTAATCGTTTTCATTAAAATTATTTTTATATATTTATAATTTATTAAAAATGATTTATTTAACTCATCAAACTTATTAAATAAACTTAATTTAACTTACTTCTATTATTATAATATGACATTATGCTTATTTCTTCTTAACAACACATACGCACTTTACATGTGTAAGTTACACATTTATTTAATGCAAAAATAAATTCAAAAATTAAGCCTTTTTCAAATACTAATAACATATTATTTGAAAGAAGTCAGACATTTTAACATAAAATCACTAAATTTAATTTATGATAACAACTAAATTTCATATATAAACATGTCGTACTAATTGAAAAATTACATTAGTAAGTAAAAAAAATATATGCTATATAAATAATAGAAGAATTAATCACTTTCAAAGTAAGAAGAAAAAACATATATAAAAAATATTGGATGTATATCCAAATACAAATAAAACTATAATACAAGATCTATGAAATTTATTATCGCACATAGTTACAAAAAAAAATACGAAAAAAATCTTCACTGGAATAAATGGGAATAAAAGAGAATAAACATACGATTAAACGGGAATAATCGGCTGATTAATCGGAAAATCCATTAACAGATCTTCGGTTAGTGTATTCGTAACTGTTAAACGGGCGTTTAATCGGCCGTTAAGATCATTTTTTACAACACTGGTACGAACTATAACAAGCTGTTGGTCGCCCGATTCGAACAAGGAAAACGCTGCCCGAAATTATATATTCTGAACTATTTCGCATAGTTGCATCCATTTTCTACATATTTTGAGTCTAATCGGTCTTAGTCAGTTCATAGTTTTTGTTAATATAATATTAAGTTTTTTTTAGCATTTGGTAGGTTATATTTATTTAGACCTTGACTCTTATGTACCTTTTATGTTAATGAAAACAATTTGTAGTGGAGATAATATTTTTTTCTGAGGGAGGATATGGTACCATAGTGCTGATTGGTTTGTACTATGAATCAATATTTTTTTGGCTTTAAAGCACAGTTAGATGAATGTTGAAGGAGACATCTCACTAAATTCCAGTCATCATTGACTAAGTCGGATCCTGTCCAAATTTGGAATTAATTTAGTAGCGCCTAATCCTGGTTCGTAGCGCAGCGTATGGTTTGAAGCTATTCAAAAGTTTGGAATTAATTTAGTATGGTTTGATGTGTTTAAATGTAAAATTTATAAATTTTGAATTAATTTAGTATGAAGTCAAATGGTAAAAAAAAAAAAAAGCTATTAATTTTTGCATGTACACTATTACTCATGAAGCAGATCGGTTTCAACGGTTTAATTAAATTTGTTATTTGAAGTCAATTCGATAGATTTTGGAGTTACGCTCATCAAGTTTTCTTGGTGAGCCTAGCACACACTAGCCTTATTTTTTTTAATATATATTAATAATATATTTGAGTGAGGCTATCGTCATGGGCTGAGTCAGACTTTCGAATTTCGAATTATGAGGGTTAATCATATAAAATTTTTCTTTGGAGAATGAGGACCAATTTTACAATCATATATAACTGTTTCAACTTTTATTGGTACAAAATCAGGCTCATAATGATGAAAAATGGAGACTTTGCATTTACTGGTAACATGAGAGGGGATGTCGGAAGAAAAAGCAAAGTTACAGATGGGTCCGCCAAACTTTTCCTTTTGCAAATGGAACGTGGCGGGTGGGTAGAAGTCTTCACTTTTTTAAATTTGGGCGACTTCAATTCTAGATAGTTTGCTGACAATTTCTTTATTTCAGAATTTGAACTTCATGACAATGTAACTTTTAGACATTTTTATTAATATAAAATACCTACGGGTTTCTACTCAATTCTTTTTCTTTACAATATTATGAAATTTTACTCTTAAATTATATAGACAATCATACATAAATACAAATTTATTGTAAAAAAAGTAGAGGTCAATTGACCCCATATTTTCTTCTTATATTCTCCCTCGAGTTCTTGACTATAGTAATATGCATATTACTAATCGACTCGTACTATGAAACTATATCTTCATTCTCAAAATTCAAACAGTCAATACAAACCGTTAAATATGATTTTCGTATGAAAATGTACTTAGATACTAATTTTACATTTTTTTTATAGGTAGAAGATCACTTGACCTATAAAATCTAGATGATTCGAGCAATGGTTTTTTATTTATCTACAAAATAGTAATTTATTTTAAAAAATATAAATTTAATCTTCAATTACATTTTCATAGATTTTGTTTAAGAGTTTGAATTGACTGAACTTTAAAAATAAAAATATGGGTATATCCGTATAGTACCACTAACATTTTTTTTATTAATGTATGGCTATAAGGTAAGCCTCCTGCCGAATAGCTCCATGTAGAGTGGGAAAAACGTGCCGTGCCGTGCCGTGACTAATACGCTGTGATTTTGGTCTCGTGACATGCCATGTCGTGACCAAGTTAATTTTTCACGTACCGTGCTGTGATCAAAATGTCAAGGGGTGGTCACGGCACGCGAATGGTCACGCCGTGCCTAAACGTGTCGTGACAATACGTGACTCGTGTGATTCGCGTGACTATTTAATCATAATTTAGATTAGTTTATTTAAGATTCACTATTAAATTAATATCTAATGGTCCTAATTACACGTGACTAACGTGAGTACGTGTCGTGCCTTGCCGTGATTAAATCTTTCACGTGCTGTGCCGTGACAAAGTTTCAAAAGATGAGCACGGCACGCGAATAATCATGGCACGGGACACGCGAGTCGCGGCACGTAACTAACACGTGTACCAGTTACGTGCCATGTCTTTCTGTGTCCTTTCGTACCCTTCGGCCGTGCCATTTTTTCCACCCTAGCTGCATGTGTGCTCACTACAGCACACTATCAACCGATAATAATAAAGTTAGAATCACAAACCAGAAACAAAGGCTCGTCGCGTGTGTCAAAATGGATCCAACATCCAAAATGTACTATAATAATGTCATGTGAGGGCAAAATAGTCCTACAAGAAAAAATATAAGTTAAAATCTCATGACTTTCCTTCCCTCCTGTTACATTTATGGAGCAAGTAACTATCTAAAAAGTATCCTTCCCCTTCCCCTCCCCCTCCTATAAAGTTTCTGGAGCACAGTCTTATGAGATGAAATTAAACCTTGCTAAAGCTCTCCCCTTCCCTTCCGTCAAATATCTCATTTCTCGAACCCAAACTCTCACTCGTCTCTTGCAAAAATGCATTGCAAATCATACCTACCACCTTCATGTCGCGCCAATCCATGCACAGTTAATTATCTTAGGTTTGCGTTCGAATATTTTTTTAAACAACTTATTACTGAGCGGATATACCAAATTAGGCAGTGTTTCTACTGCCCGTAAGGTGTTTGATGGAATGACTGAGAGAAATATGATTTCTTGGTCCTACATGATCTCCATGTACACTAGCCAAGGCAAAGAGGAAATGGCTCTCTCACTATTCTCAAGCCTTTTAAGAAATTTACGGGGTAGCATAAATGAGTATATCCTCTCCAGTGTGTTACGTGCCTGTGTCCAGTTGAAAGATGTGAGCTCGGCCCTACAGCTGCATGACATTGCAATTAAATTGGGTTTTAGCACAAACAGGTTTGTAGGTATCACTCTAATGAAGTTCTATGTTAAATTTGGGACCATGGAAAGCGCATTCTACATATTTGATAAAATGCCGATTAGAAGCTCAGCAACTTGGACAGCAGTAATAACCGGTTATACCCAAACAGGGAATTCTTATTTGGCCTTGAAGTTGTTCACTTTGATGAAAAATGAGCCAATCAAACCTGATAAGTTCATTCTTGCAAGTGCAATTAGTGCTTGTACTGCACTTAATTTTCTCAAAGGGGGGAGCCAGATTCATGGATATTTGTATAGAAATGGAATTGAGATGGACATCTCTATTGAAAACACACTAATTGATTTATACTGCAAATGCCGTCGGTTGGAGAGTGCGCAAAAGTTGTTTGATTCTATGCATGCGAAAAACCTTGTTTCTTGGACAACCTTGATTGTGGGTTACATGCAAAGTTCTTCCAATTTCATGGCCATGAGCTTGTTTTCGGAAATGACCCATTCCGGGCTACAACCTGATTCTTTTGCTAGCACAAGCATCCTATGCTGTTGTGGTTCATCGAGGGCCTTAACTCAAGGGAAAGAAGTACATTGTTATACCATAAAGGCTAACTTAGATTCCGATGATTATGTCAAAAACTGTCTCATTGACATGTATTGCAAATGTAGTTCGTTAGCGGATGCACAGATTGTATTTGATTATTTTGCAAAGGACGATACAATTTCTTATAATGCCATGATTGAAGGTTACTCAGCGCACAAGAAAATCAAGGAGGTAGTGTGTTTATTCAATAGTATGAGATCTAGATCAGTAACTCCAAGTATTCTCACATTTGTTAGTGTTCTTGGTGTTTCTTCAGAGCTGTTGTCTGTGAACTTGAGCAAACAAATCCACAGTTTAGTTGTTAAAACTGGCATTTTGTTGAATCTCTCTATTGGCAGTGCCCTAATTGATGTTTATTCAAAGTGTTGCTTTACTAGAGATGCAAGATTAGTTTTTGATCTGGTAGCCAAGCCCGATTTGGTAATTGTCAATGCAATGATATTCGGGTACACTCAGAATTCACAACATAAGGAGGCATTGAAACTCTTTCAACACCTACATGCAAATGGTCCTACACCTGACGAGCTAACTTTTGCTGCACTTATAACTGCTGCAAGCAATCTGACAAGCATTTTTCATGGCTTTCAACTCCATAATCTTGTCATAAAGTTTGGCCTGAGTTCAGATTCACACATTTCAAGTGCACTAATAGACCTGTACGGTAAATGCGGTTGCGTGAAAGAAGCTTGTTTACTGTTCAACTCCACTAGCACACAAGATGTGGTCTGTTGGAACGCCATGATTTCGACTTTTGCACAGAATGGTGAAGCAGAGGAGTCACTTAGGGTTTTTAACCTGATGAGAGAAAAAGACATAAACCCTAGTTACGTAACATTTATTGGCATACTGACAGCATGTGCACATGCAGGACATGTCGAGTTAGGTTTGCACCATCTTAAGTCTATGAAGGAAACATACAATATTGAACCTGGAATAGAACATCATTCTTCAATTGTTAATCTATTTGGCCGACTGGGGAGGTTAAATGAGGCTAAACTTTTCATCGAACAATTACCTGTTGAGCAAGCACCAGTCCTATGGAGGATCTTATTGAGTGCATGTAGGGTTTTTGGTAATATAGAAATTGGAGAGCATGCAGCTGATAAGATTCTGATGACGGACCCCACTGACAGTGGGGTGTACACCCTTTTGTCGAATATTTATGCATCTAAGGGTATGTGGGATAATGTAGCTAGAGTAAGAATATTATTAAATTTGCAGTGTTGGAGTAAAGAGCCAGGATATAGTGTAATTCAAGTGATGAAAAAGATTCCTGTATTTGATTCAGATCTTTTTAGAGATAAAAATGCCTGATTTGTCTGCAAAGAATTTCTGTGTTTGATTCAGATCTGTCAAGTGATTAATATGCTTGATTTGTTTTAGATTTACTTTTGATGAGGTTGGTTGAGGTGACAGGGATTCTCCATAGGTGCTATTTTTTATACTAAAAAATTATCATGTTTTATCAGCCAATTGCTAGCCTAATCAAGATTCCTTTATTTGATTCAGATCACTTTGAGATAAATATGCTTGATTTGTCTCCAAAGATTTTTTTTTTGCATTTGATTCAGATCTGTCAAGAGATTGATATGCTTGATTTGTTTTAGATTTAGTTGTCTTGATGAGGTGGATTGACATGGCAGGGATTGTCCACACTCCAAAGGGATATCTTTATACTAAAAAATTCTCATGTTTTACATTAATCAGCCAACTGCTTGCATTGTTTGTCTGTAGTAAATACCCGATTGTTATTCATTTATTCGTTTATATGGTTTTAAAATGTTCAATTTATTTAATACCCTGGCAATCGGATTCTGCCTCTATTTGTATATATAATTTTTTTAAATATTCTTCTTTATATATTATACTGCAATTGCTTCTAGTTCTAATCTTCTTTTGTTTTCTACTTAGTACAACTGCAACTCTGTAGTTAAAACTAGTGTTCTAAATAGCGCGTTATAGCGTTTTTGGACCTTAAACGCTTAGTTATGGGATAAAAATGTGCTATTTCAACTACGACCGCTATAGCGGTAATAGCGGTCTGCTATAGCACGTAGCGTGCAACGCAAATAGCGCACGCTATGCTATATAGGCTTTTAATATTAAGGCTCAAATTGAATATTTCTTTTAAGGACCAATTTTTTTGAAGTCCCAGCTTGTTTTTGCTTATAAATAGAAAAATGTAGATAGTTTATGATATGATGTTTAGGTTATTTTGAATATGAAAAAAATAATTAGTTTATTTCATGATCCTTAGGCTATTTTGAATAAAAAATAAATATAGTTTATGATATTACTAGAGATATTTGAATAGAAATTTGGATTTTTATTGGTTCAATATAAATATTATAATTTTTTAATCAATAATGTGTTACTTATTGCTTTATGAGACTTTATATAATGTTGATAATTAGTAGAATTATATAATACAATTTTTCAAAACGTAAAAACGCTATGTATGATAGCTTTCGCTATAACTACGTTATTCGCGATAATTTTTTTTTAAATCTTCCCGCGATGACGCGATAATCGCTATTTAGAACCTTGGTTAAAACTGGAGATAGCATGCTTACAGAGATACAGTGCAGTATGCCCATGGTGTACATTAGAATTACTTATATGCTTTAACCGTAAAGAGTTGTTGGTCTTAGTACACAACTTGATGCAGATCTTGTCATCTTTTCGATTACTTGAGAGTAGGTCCGATGGGCATCGGACCTACTCTGGTTTGATGGGTTTAATCACCGTTGATTTGCTTTAATATCGTGCGGAACGCTTTAAAATTCGTACAAGTTTGTTTCAATGTTCGTGCACACAAATCTTAAATTAGATCGGACGGCCATCGTGATCGTTGAACCTAAAAGTAGATCCGATGGGCATCGGACCTACTCCGTTCTCTTTTTCGATAGGATAATTGCTAGAGCATGCTATAAAATGAAAAACATTATTCAGCTGTTCACCAGACGGCTCAAATGAGCACTCGCAGTACAACAAAAGGGGGTGAGATTTGTCTTACTAATATAATGTAAACAGATCCAAGAGGCAAATTAAACTTAGTGACAACAATTAATATTATTACTGGAATAGTTGCAGAGAAGTAGGCATTGATTGCCATTATTGTCTCTATCAAAAAATAGAGAAATCAAATAATACAGCTAAAGGGATGTCTCTGTTAGGTATAATACAATACAACCACAGCTGGAAAGATATTAAAAATGCATTTATGGTGCTGTACCGGTGGGGCTTAAAAATAGCTCCATATGGATCAGGCAAATTTGAACCACACGAGACAAGTTGGGTTGTACGCAACTTCTAATCTTGAAGGGAGTATGGCAATTTTAGATGGCCCACAAGGATTGTAATTCAATTTGGGGACCTCTAATATATAATTATCAAATCACAGGAAACGTGTATATACAATTCGGTGAAATCATTTCCCATTCAATTTTGTAATGGGGTCAAATCACAGGAAACGTGTATATACATTAACATTTCATTCGTATTCGATTCAAATCTATCTTGAATTTGACTTGTTTAGCCTATGATCGGAATGAGGCGTTTCTCCCTCAAATGAGAAATGTAAATGGAATTCTCGTTTGTTTTCTGATCGGAATGAAAGTTTAGAAGAGAGATGATTTCATTTGACGGAATTTTTTTTTTTTTTTAGGGTTAGTGGAAATTTTCCACTAAGAAATATATTGATACTAATAAAATACTTACAATGTTCATTACCTGTTCAAGTGAACCTGTAATGAATCCTAATTATCTAAGAAAAGAAATTTAAACACCACCTAAGGTCCATAATTATTACATAGCTCAACTAATAAAAAGATCCGCTAACAGAACTAAGAAAGCCATAGCAAGAAGTAGGCCTCCTCTTTCGGACTGCTTACTAGGCGAATAACATCCAGTTGTGTATGTCGATTGCCGCTGCATTGATTAAGAAGTGCTCTGGTTTTCTCTCCTGCGAGAATATTCTGCGGTTCCTTTCCTTCCAGACAGCCCATGTCCCCGCCGCCCACGCGGTATCCCACCGTGTTTTGGTCTGGCCCGTGAGATGATGGCGGCCTTGCCACCAAATGTGAAATGGATCAGAACCCACCATCGGGGGCAGATTCAGTTGTGCTCTCAACCCGCGCCAGAACCTGGCCGAGTAGGGGCAGCTCCACATCAAATGATCTCTTGATTCTAAGTTACCGCTGCCACATAACTTGCATCCCGGCGTGACCGTACATCCCCTGGTTGCCAGCACCTCCTGAGTCAGAATTTTGTCGGAAAACATCAACCATAGGAAGATTCGCACTTTCATAGGCACCTTTAGTTTCCATAGTACCTTGTAGTGTATTGATCTTATTCCGCTATCCTGCATTAATCGGTATGCTGATGCGCACGTGAAGGTTTCACCAGCCGTCCATTTCCATTTTGCCTCCCGTGTGTAGTCATCAATTGTTACAGAGCATTTGAAGAATGGTAGCAGTGACGAAAGCTCCTTGAGAAAGAAGGACTGCTGCTGGCTGTTACCGAGGTGTGATGCCTCGGAGATCCCATATAGCTGTCTTAGCGTGGATGCCCAAATGCCTTCTCTGTCATGATGGATCCTCCAGAGCCATTTTACCAGAAGAGCCCGGTTTTGCCCGTCTAGCGAGATGACTCCCATACCCCCATTTTCCTTCAGGGAACAGACTGCTTCCCAATTTGTTAGGCAATTAATGCCCCTGCAGGGCCCATTCCCTCTCCATAAGAAGTTCCTCCTTATTTTATCAATTTGTCTTACCACCCCTTTCGGTAGCGTCGTTGCCTGCATGTAGTGAATTGGGATAGCAGAGAGAACTGCCTTTACCAGTGTGATTCTTCCTCCGTACGATAGGAAATTTGATCTCCATCCCTCCATTCTTTTCTGTACTGATCGAATCATCGGCTGATAGTCAATAATGCGCGGTTTTTTAATAGAAAGCGGCAGCCCGAGGTACTTGATCGGCAGTGTTTCATGTGGGGAGGACAATATGTTACGTATTGTGTTGATCAGATTTTGTGGGATTGCTACTGGCACAAAAGCACTCTTAGCTCTATTTATCTTCAGGCCCGTAAGTTCCTCAAAAGCAGAAAGAACCTTTGTAATCACTTTGAGAGTCAACGGGTTCGCCTCAGAGATAATTACCGTATCATCCGCAAATTGTATGGTTTTAGGAGATATGTGCACAGTCGGCGGCATGGCTATCTCCGCATTATGTAGGAATCTTGTTAAAGAATCTGCCACGAGGATGAAGAGCATTGGGGATAATGGGTCCCCTTGTCTCAGACCTCGACCATGCTTGAAGAATCGAGTTAAGGCTCCGTTTATCCTGACCGTCGAAGTAGCGGACTGTAGGATAGCCAGAACCGCGCCTAACCATTTTGGTGGAAAGCCTCTTTCGATGAGGAGATTTGTGAGAAAGCACCAGTCGACGGTGTCGAATGCTTTTTCAAAGTCTACCTTGTATAGGACCGCCGGCAGCTTCCGTGCACTGCAGAAGGTAAGAAACTCTCTCGCTACTAGGAACGATTCCATCAGCGAGCGTCCCCTGATGAAAGCCGTTTGGTTCTGTGCTATCAGTTTTGGTAGGTGATGTTGCAACCTATTCGCCAGGATTTTTGTTATGATTTTAACCGAAGTGTTGATAACGCTGATTGGTCGATAGTCAGATATCGTGATCGGAGTCTCTTTCTTTGGGATGAGGGAAATGGAGGCTCTATTTATTGGCTTGAGATTACGATTTGAGTTGTGGAAATCGTGTATCAATGACATGAAGTCGCCCTTAATGATATCCCAGAAGGACTTGTAAAACTCTATCGGGAGTCCGTCCGGACCACTGGCCTTATCATTAGGCATCTCGTTTATTGCCTGGAGAACCTCTGTGTCCGTTATCCGGGCATCCAAGTGCGTCAGATCATGTACCAGGTTGGGCCCCACCTTTCCCGTAAGATTAAATGGACGCCTGTTGATGGGACCGCCTCCCAACAAGGCAGAGAAGTGGTTGTAAGTGTGTTGGTGCAGATCAGGATCCGGGATTGGTGTGCCATCTTCCTTGCTCAGGCCAGCCATTGAATTCCTATTCTTCCTTCCGTTTGCCAGCGCATGGAAATATTTGGTGTTTTTGTCCCCGGCTTTGAGCCACGTGCACCCTGAACGTTGTTTCCATCGCAATTCTTTGTCGCGGGCCAGGGTTAAAATATGTTCTCTTACTCGGATCCTGAGCCTGAATTCAATCGGGTTTAGCTGTCTCAGCTCTTCCACCCTATCAAGCTGTCTGAGGACCCATTTAGATCTGCGCAGATATGTATCTTTTTTGCAAAATTTGTGGTGTGCCCACCGGTTGAGCTCTTTTTGCACTTTTGCTATTTTCTGATTGAAGATGCGAACCGGGTTAGATGAACCCGTCGGAGTTAGCCAAGAGGATGCGACAATATCCTGGATTTCTCTGTGCTTGAGCCAAAAGGTTTCGAATTTAAATTGCTTTCTTTGGGGATGTAGATGCGGTTTGATATTGAGAACCATAGGGGTGTGGTCAGATGCTGTTGTTGGCCAATCCTGTAGAGAGGTTGTGGCTCCAAGGGAGTTCCAGTGATCGGATATAAATACCCTGTCTAATTTGGAGAAGGTCGGGTTGGGTCTCCTGTTAGACCATGTAAACTCTCTACCTTGAAGTGGAATATCAAGTAGATTAGAATCTGAAATAAAGTTGTTGAAAGCAGATAAGAGGCCCAGATTGTGAGAATTCCCCGTTGTATCCTCAATGTTTCGATATAAGTTAAAGTCGCCCATGAGGAGCCATGGGAGATTATTTAGAGCTTGAATCGAACGCAGTTCTTGCAAAAATTCAATTTTAGTTATGTTATCCTGAGGCCCATATACTACAGAGTACATGAATTGAAAGTAGTTAGTTTGTAGCACCGCTGTAACCGAAAAATTAAAAGTGTATGAGTCAATGAGGTTGAATCTAGAGCTCCACGCGAGCAAGATTCCACCTCTAGTGCCTAACGCATCTAAAGTCAAAAAATTAGTGAACTTCGCGGGGCATACTTGCCGCACACGGAAGATCGAGCATTCGCTCCACTTAGTCTCTTGATAACTAATTAAGTCCGGGTTAGCGTCAATAGCAATATCTTTAATGACATTGCATTTTTGCTGGTCCCCCAATCCTCTTACATTCCAATTTAAAGCACATAATGGAAATTTTAAAGATACTGTTTGATCATTCATAGAAATGATTACACAAAAGAAGCTAGAGTAGCAATGTTGACAGAAACATAAAAGCACAATTAAATGGAAGCACTCAGCTAATATAACATATTTAAAACACAAAAGCATGCTGCTTTGCTACCCAAGGTGGTAAGAGGCCCTAATGGCCTTCCTCATCCGACGCCCCCTCGTCATCGGTGAGCTTGTCGTCGTCACTATTGAATTCTAATTCACCTAGGATTGATTCGCCATAGTCATCATCATTTGTTCCCTGGCTCTCTCTAACTGTGTTGCTTGGCTCCCCATGAAGCATGTGGTTGCCTTGTATATCAATCCCACAATAGCGCTCAATTTGAGATACCCTACCCTCATCTAGCGGATTTGTGTGAACCGCTTCAGTTTGGAGTGCCCGCAGCAGGTCTGTTTCTGAGAAGGTCGGGTTGGGGATACCACCCTTGTTTTTCACAGAAGCTCTCTTCTTCCTTCTTTTCTTTGGAGAATAATTTTTGGTAAAGCCTCTTACCGATAGTCGTGCACTACGGCGCAGGGATTGTGCGTCATCGGCAAGGTCTGGCGGGTCAGCCGGGTTGGCCGTGTCCCTATCCGGCTGGGCTGATGCCGGTGGCGGTGGTTGAGGGATTGGCGGGCTGTGGGGTTGCTGCTGGTTAGTGCCAAATTCTGCCTCCAATTCTAGGACTTGTAGCTCGGAGTAGGTGAGTGAGTGATAGCTTCTGATTGGAGAGCCGACGTCAACCGCTGGTTCTTGATTCTCTAAGGCACTCAAGTCAGCTTGGTACTGTGCCTCCATTTCGTCGAACAACTCGTATTCAAAACCTTCCTGGTCGATTAGGATGCTTGCTAAGTCTACTGGTTCGTTGGCAGCTTCAAGTTCCATTGGCGATGTCTCTTCAACTTGGGTTGGCCCGATTGACAGAGGTTGGAGAAGGACCTCGGTGGTGGATCTCTGAGTGTTCGGGTGTAAGGGGTCTGGGTTAGTGGAGTTCGGGTCTGGGGAGTTCGGGTCTGGGGGGTTCGGGTCTGTGATATCCTGGCATGGGGTTAACGGGTGGCGCGGGGTTAATGGGTCTGTGGTATTCGGGTCTGGGGGGTTATCGAGGCTGTGGTGTGAGGTGATCAGGTGTAGTGGTTTTGGGGCTGGGCTTGGGTTTAGTGAGTTTGGGATTAAGGAGGCCGAAGGAGGTGTTGTATTATTAGAGGAGGAGTTTGGGATTAAGGTGGCCGAAGAAGGTGCTGTATTTTTGGGGCTGGGCTGTGGTGTGAGGTGATCAGGTGTTGTATTATTTGGTGTGGCATATAGGCCGATGGCCTTGTCTACTAAAGGGGAGGGCTTGTTTTTTGGTGGAGTTGGGCTTTGGGTTAAGGCCTGTGCCATTTCTTTTAGGCCCTGGATGTGAGAACTGATTACTGTTGGAGCTGTGAGTTTTTTGGGGTCCGAATTTTGAACCATTCTCCCACTGGTTTGGGTCTTGTCAGGGGTATTTTCATACAGTGACACAGTGGCGTACTGTACTATCTCTGTATTTTTAAGATTCAGGTTCCCTCTCTTAGCTGAGATACTGGAGATATCCAGTGTGCTTCCAGTCTTGCCCGAGCTACTGGAGATGTCCAGTCCGACCGTTTGAATGATTTTTTTCCCTTTACCATCTTGTTGGATTTGCAGAGGTGTGTTTGCCATGGCCGCGGTGGTGGTAGTTGATAAGTGGGCGGCGAAGAGCGGGGAGTTTCGCAAAGTTGCTTCAATTTTTTCCTTCTCTTTGCCCACTGGCAAGCTCTTCCACACCGTGAGAAGAGTAAGGAAGTCGATGGTTAAGACGGGCTCACCTTGGTTCTCACTTCTGTAAAGTGTGACCGAATTGGTGTTCTCTTGGTGAACTAACTGAAAGAATGCGTCACTTGGGGTAGGATCAAGCGGGGGGTTGAGCGGCACCGGGTCCTCTAACCAACTAAGCACTCGGACCTCGACGTCACGACCTATGCCTTTCAACCAAACTAGAAGCGTCTGTGGAATTTTTGCAAGGTTCGGTACTGCCACAACCGCGAGCATGCTATCTAGCGAGGTTGCCCGAGTCATGGACGCGTGTTCTAGGACAATGCCAAATGCGCTCGCCGCAGCGACTAAATGGTCGATAGTCCATGTGTCTCAATTCTATCCAAACTTTAAATTTGAGGCGCATAGGGTAGCCATTTATGGCAGGGCTCCAAGGATAAGTCACAAACCCGAGATCCGGTAGTGGTTTCCCATAGCTCAAAAGGAAAAGGTGCCGGTCAGAGCCAGCGGGGAGCAATAGTAGATACTGATTCCCCGACATGTGAGTAATGGGGAATGGGAAATCAGATTTACACACATTCATGAGCACAAGCTGGACTATTTCGTTGGAGTGTTTCGCCTTTAAACGGGCATCGATTACCACAGCTCGATCAAATTCGAGGGCATCCGTTTTCATCAGATTTGTTTCTGGGATGAACACCACCGCCTGTTGCGGTCGGTTAGACGGGAGGTTTGCTTCCCCCATATTTCCTTGTGGCTGCAAAGGGTCAAAGCGAGCTTTCTTTGCCAGCGGTGTTTGCGTGCAGTTTTTCGCCTCGTGACCTGCTGCCCAGCAGTTTGCACATACCCTGTCGGTCGCTCGGCATTCGTTTTGGTCGTGGCTGAATTTTAAACAGTTGTAACATCTCCCCCTCCACAATGGATGACTTGGATCGGGTGGCAGAGGTAATGGAGGTGGGTTCTGTGGGAGTTCGAGTTGAGGTGCTGAGTTTTGAATGTGAGAAAACTGTCATGGGTTGTGGTCAAGGAAGTGCTGCCATGGCGGGCTTTGGTATCTCTGAACCGTTGGGGGGTAGTGGGGCTGCTGGATATTGGGTGGGGGGGTAGTAATTTGAGCATAAGTCCTGGAGGGGTTCAGAGGGCTGTTGTTGTGCCTGGCCGAAATATTTGGGGGAGTGGGGTGTGCAAGTGGGGTATTGCGCCTTTTGGGCATGGTGTTAGGGGCAGGAGGGAAGAAGTTAATGCAAGGAGAGTTAATGCAGGGAGGGGACTTAGTGCATGGCAGATCTGAGTAGTTGAAGGTGGGTTTAATGCTGTTGGGAGGGTGTTGCTTTGTAGTGGGAATGTGGCGTGGGATGCCATTAATGTTGGGAGCTTCATTAATGAGAGAAGATGGTTTAGGGTGATAGCAGTACGGAAATAGGTTGTCAATAGTGCTAGAGGTGGTGTGGGGAGATGGGTGGCCGGCATTAATGTGGGATGTGAAACTTTTGTACCTATCTCTAAACTGACCTGTACCATAACGATGATGGTGTCTCACTACATTCCCGTTCCCCAAGAAGGAGTTTGAGTAGTTACCTGCAGTAGGAGAGTGCCTCTGTTTACCGTTGAAGTGCAAAGGTGGCCTTCTCTGCTGTCTGTAGCGGCCAGTCCGACGGGGTGGAGGTTGCTGCCTGCGACTTCGAACTTGGAACCACCCATCTCCTAGAGCTACCGCTTTTGCTCTCATTCTCTTTCTTTTTGTATTTATTATGATTGAATCAATAATTCGGTCCTAGTCTGGACATCCTTATTTAAGCAATTCTTCTTCAATTATTCCAATATGTTAGAGTAGCAAAATAAAGCAAGAAAATTTGACGGAATTTGAAAGAGGATATTTTTCTCTAACGAAATCACATGAAAATGGAGGTATTTGGCGAGAAATGATTTCACCGAACTGAAATTACACAGCTGTCTTTGTCGCTGAAGAAAAAGTTGTGACTGAAAAGGAAGACGAAGAGGCAGAGAGGTAACTGAAGTGTGGGCCGAGCGCCGAGTGGCTGAATCACCGTGAGTTTCAGAGACACCTTCGTCTTTTCTTCACCTTCTCTTCGCTTGAGAGATCCTTCTCTCAAAAGTTCACTTTCTCTCACGGAACTACTGTGAGTCCTCCATTTTTTTCTCCCCCAACACGAAGCTTCAGTTTTGAAAGAGACGCTTTGCTAGATAATGACATTGTTTTGTAAATTGAGTGAATTTTTGGGGTTTTCTTTTACTATCAAATATTGAATTCTTTCATTCAGTTTAACCCTTCTGATCTATAAAATTCAATTCCAAATCCATTCTATTTTACAGAATATTTGTTCCGATCAGAGTGTCAATTATACATTTAGTTCAAGCTCAATTCATCGTAATTTTATTATTAATTTGAAGTGAATAACCATAAATATAACATATAAATGTTTAATTTTCTCAATAAATTTAAAACTTTCTTAATTAACATATAGCAAATATTGATAATTAAACAAATTCTATATTGAAAAAAGACTAGTTATTTTAAACTTCAATTCTTTAAGATAATACAAAACTAAATCTGACAAAAATATAATTATGAGCTTGTTTTGGAGCTGGAGCTGGAGCTTGATTTGAATTTGAATTGATCTAAATACAGTTGCTCAATTGATTTTTAACTCCAACTTCATTCAATTCAATTCATAAACAATCGAGTTAAAATTAGAGTTCTCTTTTAAGTTCGACCTGCTACAACCGTACTTCAGTCAATATTCTGAGAAGAAAATTGCTCCACTTTCTGCTGTTCTTTCTATTAAATTTAAAAAGGTTCTCTAAATAAAACAGGTTTAGATTACACGTGAAGTACTTCAATAAAAATCAAAACTGTGGGTAAAGACGAACAATACACCTGGACTCTCCACTGCTTTTGACGAATTAGATTATATGATGTCTTGCTGGTTCAAGAGAGTGCCTCATAACTTGAACAAGGTTAGGAGTTTGTGTGCATATATATATTTTCAATTTCATTACCTTAGGCCAACTGGCCAACTATATATGATGGCTAAAATTCAAGCAAATATTTTATATATATAGAATTCACGGAAATTACATGAGTAAACAACTCCAAAAATACACTAACAAACTAGTCCTAGCAAACATTTCTTCGCTGTAGGACCACACCTTCAAGCTGAAGCGCCTACACAGCATTGAAAATAGCTCAGTATCTTCTTCCTACCCTGCATTGATACCATTAAAATTGAAGCTTAGTACAAGACAGTTATTTCTTTTTGAATTTTTATTTATTGATATAAATTTGTCTCATGTTATAGCAGCAATTGGGCTGGAATCTATTTTTATGGATTTTCTTCTGTTACCAACATAACAGATGCCGCCTATTGGAAATAGCCGCCCAAATTATTTGATTAATCAATCAGAATACGGATGAGATCCGATAGGTCGGCATCTGCTGTTATGTTGGTAACATTGTACGACCCCCCCATATCTTTGACAGCTTCAATACATACGGATACGGATCGGATATCTTCATTGTACGACCTATTGCAAGCTGTCAAAGATGGTCCCCAAATGGACAGTACAGTGCTAGCTCTATCTACTCTTCCATGATCGGGGGAGGGCTCATTGCCTGGTGTTTTACACGAATTTGGAAGTTCTCAATACCTCCCAGCACAAAGGTTTTTCTATTTCTCCTTTTATGGGATAAACTTCTAACCAAAGAGGTCATGCAAAGGAGACAGTTCAACTGCTCATGGGAATGTGCGTTGTGTGACTCCAGCCAGTTGGAAACGGCATTGCATCTGTTCTTTCAATGCGATTACTCAATGGTGATTTGGGAGGGGATTAGCACTATTTGGGGACCTCTATTCTGGTAAATGCCCACTCGGTTGAACTGGTATGGACCCGCTCTTCAAACAAGTTCCACAAAAACGCACCGAGAGCCCGGTCTAGATGGCAGATCTTTTTCTCAGCTGTTTGTTGGGCAATCTGGAGGCAACGCAACTCTAAGATCTTTGAAGATAAATTGCCTCCGACTGATGTAGTAATCAACTGGATTATACGGGAGGCAGCTCTGTGGGAAGCTCATTGTGGTACAGGTGTAACAAGGAATTGAGATGGCGGAGTTTTTTCGATTTTGTTTTTCCTGTTTTTTCATTTCTGGTGCTGATAAGAAGTTACAGAGGTATAGGATTGCTTTACCAGTATAGATGTATGTGAGGCAGGCTACAGTTGTTCTGTGTGGTCCCCGTTAGGCTATATACTCTGTAACACTTTCTTTGGTTTTTAATACAATCCTGGCAGCCACTGCCCGGTTTCAGTCCAAAAAAAAACACCAATCAGAATATGTTGCTTATAAAATTGGTTGAATGAACTTGGTCTATTCAACTGTCCAAATTTAGTCCATACACTTGCACAAGTTCACTAATACCATTCAGACTTTCAATCTCTAACATCATTATCGAACATTAACTTTAACAAAAGGACATTTGACTGTGAGAAGATTAGGGGAAAAAACAAAACGAAGACCGCCGCCTATTTGACAGAAAATAATAGTAATAAACAGGAGCCGTGGGTTTAGAGCAAGCACCTCTCTTCTGACCTCTTTCGTAACATCCACGTAGAATAAATTGTTTAAAATAGGTCAAATTAATCAACAAATTAATTTGGTACAAAGATATGACAGATAGATAATGGGACATGTAGTTATATATATTTTTACTAATGAAATATATGATGCGTGTATAGAAGCAAATCACAGTCAGCAACAGTTGTCCTAATTAGGCTGTTCACTCGCAACCTCCAATCTGCTCCAAAGATTCTTTTGTCTAGCATCTTGGCCCAGCCCATTTCTGTTGACGTGGCAAAACGGCACTTTTTACCTGGAACGCGTCTTCTATAATTTATAAAGAACACCTTCTTCTCATAAATAAATAAATATATATAACACCTTCTGACAAAGGGGCCCATGGTTTATTGTATTCGAACTCCGATCCGTTACTACTATTAGTTCCGTACAGAAATTGGCAACGCGCTTCCCAAATATCTCAAGTTAGAAAACCAAGGTCTACATTGAGAAAAGTAGCGAACGTAAACATCTCCGGTCGAAGACAAATTGTAACATCTCCCATTATATCCAGCCCACCACTCCGTGATTGTTCATTACAAAGCTGGAGATGTCCAGTTAAAGACCCACAGGAGAGAATACTGATAACTCTTCAGTGGAAAATCCACGGGCCACGGCTGAAGAGTGAAGACAATTTTCCACGAGCCAATTTTGAATGAAATGCCACTCAAAATTTTCCACGAGCCAATTTTGAATGAAGCCGGAACAGCAGCTCACAGGTACACGCTTTAAACAACTAAACAGGTGGGTGGTAATAAACAAAGACACCTCTGTGCTCCAGGCTCAAAGACGAATTTACTAAAAAGGATTAGCTTCTCGCTTTACGAACCCAATCTACAATTCTACACTACCGATCAACTGCAAGCTGACACCTCAGAGATAAGATTTACTAACCGTGGGGGAGTGGTCGCCGACGTGATGGAGCGCGCGGCGGTGATCCATCTCATCTGATCCGCGCGAGTCCACGTGGCGGTGGTGAAGGTTGCCGTCGTTTCCCCCGTGGGCCCCACCGCCTTGTCTGGGGTTACTCGCGAGTTCCTCTTCGTTTCCTAGACTAGCACGAGAAATCTCCTTCTTGTTTTGCTTTCTCATCTCGCGGATCTTGGTGAAATCCATGGAGTAGTCGGGCATCGTACCGTTTTTCATGTCCCAGTCTCCAAAAGTCGGCACAGACATCCAGTTTCCCTGCACCAGTTCACTAATTTAGGTCAGAGAAATGAACAATTAATTTCAGATCGAGAGAGCGAGATAGATTTGAGCTGACCTCTTTGCGATTCTCCATGGATTAGTTGCTTGAGAGGGATCAGAAAGTAGAAGACTTGAATAATTGTCTTTGAATTAAGTTTTCTTCTTACAAAAAAATTCTCTTTGATTGGCCGGAAAGGAAAGATAAGGGAGTGATGCGAGAGAGAAAAGCGAAGGCTGGAGAGCTTCAAGTGGTGTTTGGGTCTTTATATCAGGAGTATGTTTAATTATAGAATAATTAATTATGATTGTTTTTCAGTTTGACTGTTGAAATTATTAATGCCTCTCTCTATTGCCAGAAAAAAACTTGATGTAGCAAAATAAAGTGGTTCGACAGGTGTACGGTTGAGATTAGGTGGGAAGCATTAGATACCAATTTCGGGTCCGTCCGGCCCGCTGGATCGTATTCAGTAGTGTTGATTAGGTTCACATTTGTACAAATAATAAGGATTGTATAAAAAATCTAGGACCTTATTAGGACAAGCCGCCTAATACACCGAAACAGAAACCAATGGTTTCCTTCGGAGCACAACGCCAGGTGCAGATGGGACCTATAAAAGCAAGGTGCGTGCCTATGGCTATTGGAGGGAATTGGCGACTGGGCCTCACCACGGTTTGGGTGCGGTCATGGTCCGTGTGTGCCAGCCCGTGTACAGTGCAACTTTAGGCATAATTGCATGGAAGATGGAACCCGTGCACGGTTCTGTTTCCCGTAAATAACATGAAAAATACTTTATTTTTTTATATTTTTAAATTAAATTAGGAACAACGGTATGTTAGCGAGAATAATGGCGTGTCAGCGCCGATGGATGGTCGGCTGTTTCAGTGTTGGATCTCGTGCGGTATCTCTATCATTTTCTCTGTGTAGCGAGTAATAAGAATGTCGGCAATACGGCAACGCCATTATCTTTTACTTTGTAGTGTGATTGGATTTCAGCGACTCGTCGCATGTCTCATTCGTTATCGGACGAGTTGAATAGGTGGCAACTGGCCTAACTAACGTGGAATAAGTAAACTGGTGGGCTTGGTGCCCAGGTGAAACCTGGCCGGGCAACGGCTCTCTCAGTCTCAAGTCTCAGCTTTGAACCTGTCAAATATATTAGTGATATCATTTTATTCCCAAATACTTTTTACACGGTAAAAGCATGACCAAGCTCTGTGTGATTTTCATGTTTAATTTAGTGTGATACTGTGATGGGTAGGTAGCAAAGTTCTAAATAGCAATTATTATGTCATGGTTTTTAAGTTCTGAAAAAGCTATAACCAGCTATTTAGAATTCTAATAAAAGAAAAACGAGTGATAGTGTTATAACTTTTAAGGTCCAAAAAAATTATTGTGCGGCAATAGCTAGCTATTTATAACCCTGATTGATAGGATTTACTTACATACTCTTCTAATTATTTTTTTTTATAATTTGAATATGATGTATTAATTAGAATTGTTAATTTCAAATTATCAAAATTTGGAAGAAATTTGAAGTTGTGAAATATATACTAAATCTTATAATTTTTACGGACATTATGTGCATATATATAAATAAATTATGATTATAATGTTGGATATCAGATGATATTTTGAAAAAAAAATAATTAAAATAAATGATTGTCAAGTGATTACTGCTTAATTATTACATTAAAAATAGAAAAATAGATATAATCACCAACATCACCATGCCTATAAAATGTATGATTTGATTAGAACTAGCCGATGGTCTATTGGCAAAGATAATGCTGAAGTCGCATGTTCCAAATCTGAATGAAATAATTTATTAATATTAAATAGTTAGGTTGTTTGACCTCTAACCTTTATAAAATATATATATATGAGTAGGACTATGGTGAGCTGTGCTCACCAACGGTTTTGGTGAGCACACCTCCAAATAACGTATTTTCAAAGTTCAAATAGTCGATTCGAACCTTCCAACGCGTTCTTCATATTAAGATGGGCTTGGAGACCAAATTTTACATTTTTTGGAAATTTATTACTATTTTTTTAGAATTTTTGAAAATCATTGTTTTTTGAATTTTTTTGAATTTTTTTTTTATTTAATAAAAAGCTGATGATTTTCAAAAATTCTAAAAAAATAGTAAAAAATTTCCAAAAAATGTAAAATTTGGTCTCCAAGCACATATTAATATGAAGAACACGTTGGAAGGTTCGAATCGACTATTTGAACTTTGAAAATGCGTTATTTGGAGGTGTGCTCACCAAAACCGTTGGTGAGCACAGCTCACCCTAGTTCTACTCTATATATATATATATAGAGTAGAACTAGGGTGCTCTCGAGTTCACCAAGCCCTTGGTGAACTCAAGTCCAAAACTCATCGGATCGGCTTCAAACGACGAATCCGACCGTTGAAACCCGTCTACCTTACGAGTGATGCGTCTACATGTAAAAATTTTAAATTTTGAAATTAATTTTGCATAGAGTCAAGTGGTCAAAATTAGAAGGTTAATAAATTAATTTTAATGCATTCATTTTTTGACGTTTTTTGACCACTTGACTCTATGCAAAATTAATTTCAAAATTTAAAATTTTTACATGTAGACGCATCACTCGTAAGGTAGACGGGTTTCAACGGTCGGATTCGTCGTTTGAAGCTGATCCGATGAGTTTTGGACTTGAGTTCACCAAGTGCTTGGTGAACTCAAGAGCACCCTAGTTCTACTCTATATATATATATATAGATGAGCTATGGTGAGACGTGGAGTAAAACAAGTTTGTACTCCACGCTATATTTTCATTTTGAAAATCCAAACAACCGATCCGAACCGTTCAACATGTTCTCTATATTGAAATGTGCTTGGCAACCAAATTTTACATTTTTTGAAATTTTTTTACTATTTATTAAGCCATTTTGAAAATCGCTGATCCACTGCAAACACTAAAAAACAGTAAAATTTTCTGGACCATCGGATCAGCGATTTTCAAAGTGGCTTAATAAATAGTAAAAAAATTCCAAAAAATATAAAATTTGGTCTCCAAGCACATTTCAATATAGAGAACATGTTGAACGGTTCGGATCGGTTGTTTGGATTTTCAAAATGAAAATATAGTGTCATGGAGTACAAAATTGTTTTATTCTACGTCTCACCATAACTCAATTCTATATATATATAGAGGAGGGATCTAGTTACAACAACTATTTTTGCATTTTCAACAACCATTTTTACAACAACCATTTTTTTACTATTTATGAAGCCACTTTGAAAATCGCTGATCCGGTGATCCAAAAAATTTTACTGTTTTTTTACTGTTCACAGTAGATCAGCGATTTTCAAAGTGGCTTAATAAATAATAAAAAAATTCCAAAAAATGTAAAATTTAGTTTCCAAGCACATTTCAATATTTATAACATGTTGAACGGTTCGGATCGGTTGTTTGAATTTTCAAAATGCAAAATATGACCCGAAGTAAACGGAGGGTTTACTTTGCAAAGCACAATCTCTCTCTATATATATATATAAATAATTTGATGGCCCTCTTTTATCTCAACAAAACTAAGCTTTTATACTCCGCAACTAATGACTTGCTGTATTTTTATTGAACCATCTAACGCGGTTCTTAATTGAGAAGGAAAAGGATATTTTCCGCATTTAGCTATTCCTCCTACAACAATCAATCATCGCTTAAAAGTAATAGTCTGCAAAAGATGGATCCCGGCCCATGATTGGTTCAAATTATCAAATGCAACGAACAGAAGCAATATTCTGAAGAAAAAGTGTACCTAGCAAATTATTGGTTGAAACTACGTACTAAGTCGAAAAAACAAAATATTAATTGTAGTACTTTAGTTTTAAGGGGGAATGAATGTGACACGTAATCATATCCAATCAGATTAATTAGGGAACCGTCCATACTAACTCTTGAACAGAGAGATTCTCTCTTGACCCAATAATTCAATCCGCCAGGTAAGCCAGGGGCGGATCTACTGTAGCACAGGGTAGGGCAACTGCCCTACCCTGAAAATCCAAAACTAATTTACAAAGACTGGATTTTGGGCCTTTGCCCTACCCTGAAAATTGATATTGCCCTACCCTGTAGCCCAATTAAAATAACTGGCCCATTATCTAATGGGTTTGGACCCGATTATCTATTTAAACCCGATTCAATAATATCTTGCCCTACCCTGATCAAAATCCTGCATCCGCCCCTGAGGTAAGCAATTAGAAAATAATAAATAGAACCCAAGAACTGTTTGTGTATTATTAGGGGTTAAGCACAGCAGTAGCCACAGTTTTCAGTTGGAATTAGACAATAAGTTGGTACCACTTGTATAATTGGTTAGCTTGCTATTTTTTTTTATTTTTTATAAAGAGTTCTGATACATTATAGTATCTTTTAGATATTATTATCGAGAATTAAACATGTGTATTTTCGTAGAGAGCCAATGGCTCATGTCATTGTACTAAACTATTTTTAACTTGTTGTTTTATGTACACTAAAAAAATAATAATAAACAAGAACAGAAACAAAGCGGGTGATTGCTATTATAATTAAAATCCACTTCCTCATTTAAAAAAAAGGGAGATTAACCCTCATTAACTCAGTCTTATTTTCTATCTCTTTATATGCACTATCTATATAGATTCTTGTTTCTATCCTCAAGCAACTTGATAGGATCAGAAGAAATTTTCTTTGACAGGGCTCCAATACTAAAAAGAAATATTCTCTAGTTAGCTGGCATAGGACATGTTTAGCTAAAGAGTATGGAGGTTTAGGCATCTTAGATCTTAGACAAATGAATACTGCCTTATTGATTAAATATTGGTGGAAGTTTCAAGATCATAGTTATACTCATATGTGAAAAAAGTTAATATAATATCAATATTATTCAGGTCAGACCATAAAAATATCTCAATTTTTGAAAGAGATTATCAAATTAGAATCTTTAGGACATAGTAGCATAGTTTACTCTCCAGGTGAACACACTGAACTTAGATTTTGAAAAGATGTGTGGAACCAACAGTGCACTCTGGAAACTCAATATCCTCAAATGTTTGAAATTTGTAACAACTCTAATATCTCTTTCAAGGAGGGTCATCAATACACAAAAGGGGGGGGGGGGGGGGGGGGGGGGGGGGGCGCTATCTCTTACAAAAGACAATTAGATGTAGTGATGAGTGGGGAATGGGCACAAATACTACATTCAATTAGCACAATCTCTTTCACTCATGCATATGATAAAATAGCTTGGAAATGGAAAGCCTCTAGTTTATTTTCTGTTAATCTTTATACAAATTTCTTAATTTTGGGGGATTAAAATTTCCCAATCTATGTTGTGGTGGCAAGTACCTGTACCTCATAAAATCAAGATTTTTATGTGGCTGATGACTAAAAACAAAATCCTGACCAAAGTTAATCTTAGAAATAAGGGCTGGGAGGGTATGTTGTCCCTAATGACACCTAGAGGAGGTGAATATGGGGTTGTTTAAAAATTTAAACCCTACAACTTGTAACTATCGGTCGGATAGACAAATTTGAAAGTTGTTCCTGTCTTTAAGTTCTTGGCGAAATAAAAAACTTGTAAATTAAATAAATAATAAAATACAGTAAAATAAATGGATAGTTAGATAAATTGACACAGGAGTTGTTAACATTCGGCCACTTGGGGACCTATGTCTCCGGGCAACGCAACCTAACTGGCGCGTCTTTCTATTTATCCAATGCAGAAAGGAATATAAGTTGTGACCGGCAAGATAACACTCCTACGGTCCACAAAAACAAACAGATGAGCACAACAGGCTCAAAGAGAAAAGTGAGCACAACAACTTGGAAAAGCGATCAACAAAGGTTCTAAGTCTAGACAATCACTAGTTTCACTCTAATCTCATACTGATCAATTTAGGTGAAGTATATTTGAGGTTGCTGGAAAGATAATTGAAGTTTAGGCACAAGCAACAATGGACTAGGCTAAACCTCTCAAAGATTTCTAAAATGTAAGGTTTGTGAGAGTATTCTCTGTCTTATTTAGACAGACGACAGAGCCCACTATTTATAGTAGAATTCAAAGGAGAGACCACAACTCTAATGCATATCACAAGATCTACGATATTTAGGAATTAGCCTATTTTGGTTGTGCCTAGTTTCCAGTATTGATCAGGCCCGGTTATTTAGATTTTGAATTGGATTTCCAGCCATGCAACGGCTAGACTCGGATGGTCACAACCTCATATATACTTTACCATA
The DNA here is from genome assembly GCA_011114355.1 of Carex littledalei. NCBI lineage: Eukaryota > Viridiplantae > Streptophyta > Magnoliopsida > Poales > Cyperaceae > Carex > Carex littledalei. Next base: position 2,105,179 of record CM022096.1, on the reverse strand, counting down.
CTTTTGGATATATATTAAAATTGATAAAACAAAATGGTAAAGTGTGATATTTATAATCTTCATGATCTCGATCTCTATGATCTTCTGTAATCCCTATGATTCAGCATCTCATCAATATTCAACATTCCAAATGGCTCGTGTGAATCTTCCATCAGATCATTTGTATCAAATCATTCATTACATCTCGAGTAGATCATGTATTCGATTACTTGTACAACTTATCACGTCAACTCACCATGATATGTATCTTTGACTTGCTTTGACATTCGGACGTAACTTATCACGCCAATTTATCATGATATGTATCTTTGACTTGCTTTGACCTTTGGACGTAACAGCTAAACCTGCATACATCTCATCAAACGAAGAAACTGTAAAATTCAATGTTTATATGTTTTGCGAATTAGTCAAACAACATAGAAGATTGCTTACAACAACAAGGTAGTGTCCAATGTCAGTTTTGCAAAGGGGTTGAAACTACCAATCATCTCTTCCTATTGTGCCCTTTAACTCAGCAAATTTGGTTATGGATGGGATTAAACCAACAACATTATAAGAATTGGAGATGTATTAAAGATATTGTAGCATTTGCTTGTACCTTACAGAAAGATCTCCAACTTGTTTTTTTGTTGGTATTCAGTGCCCTTAGCTGGATTATTTGAAAATTAAGAAATGAATTGTGTTTTCAACATACTCATAATAAGACTTTTTAGAACAATCATACTAATGATTATTGCCTTGGTTCATTATTGGACAGATATAGTCAAGAGGCAAGCTAGAGATTTGGTGCTAGTGTGGTTGCCAAATGTTATAGAGGAAGTGCCCCTTCAGATTTAGGATCCAGAAGACACACATATGGTGGTGTATCAATCTCCTGGGGAGGAAGAAGAAGCGTCCAGTAGCACAGCTTAGTGCAGATTATCTATCTTAATTAGCTTCTTTGTTTTCTATCTGTCATACTGCATTATTTTGATTTAATGTTGTACGGAAGTGTTGATGAACTTCTCTAGATTTAGATTTTCATTTTGCATTATTTTCAATTTCGGATCTGTAGTTTGTATTTTGAATATGGTTCTTTAATGAAACGGACGTTAGTTTTTTTTTCAAAAAAATTTCAAAAAAAAAAAAAAAACAATGTGTTCTATAAAAAAGTATAATAACGCTTTATCAAAAATGACAGAATTACGAGTTATAAAAAAAATGATTTATGAACAGTTTTTATGTACTAAACTACGCTCAGCAATTATTGGGCCGAGAAATGGGCCGATTCTGGCGCAAATAACTTGATTCAAATTGAATCGTTAGCCGGAATAAAATTTTCTTCCTAGGTGCCTGTTCTGATTTCTGAATATAAATTAATTAAATAAACGTCAATATTCTTCAATTAACCAAAAACCAAGGCACAATATTTTTTTAGAAAAAGAAGATATCATTTTTTCAGTTGTATGTCATTACTGCAAAGGATAATATTTCTTCATTCAAAATCAAAGCGTCAGAAATTACTTGGTCAAATTCAGATAAGGCTTCAGTGTTGTTATGTATGTTGTGATTTTCAAATCTTATTAATATAAGATAAATTCAAGATAATTTTTTTTCTTCAGTCAAAAAGTTTTAGTTAAAACAAGCTTTGGAAGTACCAAAAACCTGTAAATTAGAAAGTAGCCATCCTAATATCTTAAAAAAAAAAAAGGAGATCTAATTAGTCCTATTAAGCAATGTGGAATGTTATATATATTTATTTATTTATGAGAAGAAGGTGTTCAGAAAGTCTTGAGATTCTCCCGTTCATCTCTCACTTTGAAAAGTTCCATAAAAAAAACATAAAAAAAAAAATCTTTTTTTATCAGCAACGATCTTAATTGAATTTCTTACACTTGATTAGCTATTTGTTTGACTAATTAAACCACAAGGAAGCGACAATTTTAATATTTTTAAAATTATTGCAATTGTCAACAAAAAAAAAAGAAATATTATAATCGGATCTCCAAATTTTGACTTTGAGAATTATATGAACAAGTCCTTTCTTTTTAGAGCTTACCGAAAATTTATAAAATGATTTAAAAAGCGTATCAGTACACAGCTAAGGTATCTACAGAAGAAATATTGTTTAGTTGACCGTGCGCACTATATTAATAAAATAATATTGTTTAGGACCGGCTTAGTGAACTGCACATTACCAACTATATTAATAAAATAATAATTAATGGAGCAAAATTTAGCAAATAATCAAATTTGAATTTAAAAAGAATCATGCAAGAATGTACATTTCCTGCCGCCTTAGCAATTGGTGTTTGTGCAGACCATGATTTGAGTTGTGGAATGCCAAACAATTTTCTGCATTCTTTTTCAGTACATGCAGGTTGTGTTGCATATTTTAGTAGGATGTTGTAAAAATTTAGAACAAGACATAAATTTATAATCATTTTAAATACAAATATTTCTTATAATTTTTTTTAGAAAATTAAGTTTAAAATTAAAATAAAAGTATATTTTGAAAAAATTTCAATGTTCATTAAATTAATTACTGCAATTATAATGCCCATTCCAATAACAAAAGCTTGCCAAATTGCCACTGTCAAATCATTTAAAAAAAAAAAATTCCCAAATAGTATATCATTCGTTTTACAAATATTATGCTAATCCTAATTACAGACCCTTACAATTCAATCTGGTTTTCCAGCAATAATAAAAAAAAGAAGAAAGTAGAAGAAGAAGGACAATTATCACCCCACAAGAAATTAAACAAAATAACTTAAAATTTGATATATACTAATTCCGTATCCAAATTTGAGTCATTACAAAAGAAATTCTATGGAAAATAAAAAGAACTAAGCGATATTGTGCAGCCGTTTGTAGCTCAAATATCATTAGAATAAAACTCGATTATATCCCTCAAATTAAGCTGAATCATCGAAAAAGCCGATTTAGATCGATCATTACAAACCAACCAGAGCATGTGTTCAAACAAAATCGAATCAACATCTACAAAAATCACATTATTTTTCCTGAACTCCCACCCTTTTGTCTCCGTCTTCACCATCTCCATCAAAACTCGAAATGGGTATTTGTCGAGCACAAACGGGTCGACCATGAACTCCCTTCTCTCTTTACCAACTATAACCTTCACGGATGGCTCGTCGGATTCGCCATTGACAAGCTGCTTGTAGCAGAGGCGCGGTGCTGTGGGCCACTTCAGAAAAACGCAACAGCCCATCTGAGATGTTGCTTCCATGGAATTGAGGTGAGAAAGGTGAATTGGGTCTTTATCTCTTTGTTGGCTTCTGATTGTGAACAGAGAGATAATGATAACTCTGTTTTTCTTTCAAGTATGTTTTTTAGATGTATGGAGGTGTAACGGTCATTGGTATGTAATAGAAGGAGAGGCGATTAGAAAAGGAAGAGTGCGCGTTCTGGTAATTGTTTTATCTTTTTTATTTCTGAATAATTAGTTGCCAGCGGAGAGAGAGAGAGAGAGAGAGCCGTTAGACCTGGTCCACAGCCGTTTGACAATGGACCCGGGGGCTGGGCAAAGATATTGACAGAGCTTATTTGACTTTATTGAGCTCACCAATCATATACATTTTCATCTTGTATATATTAGTCTTGCACTGCGTGAAGTCAAAATATCTCTGTCAATATTTATCCCCACAACCTCCATGACGTATTTTGCTTGGTGCAGTGCAGTTTTGACTAGTTCAATAAATAATGTCTGGATTGCAATAATGCCGATGGGGACATGAACTTATATCGCGTGATATGATGATGAGGAAGGCGATTTCCAGGCCTTGGCTGTCGCTTCCTTGTGGTTTAATTAGTCAAACAAATAGCTAATCAAGTGTAAGAAATTCAATTAAAAGATTTTTTAATTTTTTTATGGAACTTTTCAAAGTGAGAGATGAACGGGAGAATCTCAAGACTTTCTGAACACCTATGAATCAAAAAGAGAATTTGTTGTATGAAATCATTTTGTAAGTCAGCACTGACATATGATAAATTAGAAAAACATTCCAATATATAGCTAAAACTTGACATTAATTGCGTAGTTCAAAACTTGATTATATAAAATGAGGAGGGATCAAGTTACAACAAATTTGAGTTACAACAAAGTTACAACAACAATTTTTTTCATTTTCAAAGTCCAAATCGTCGATCCAAACCGTTCAACATGATCTCCACAATAAAATATGCTTGCAGATCAAATTTTACGTTTTTTTGAATTTTTTTACTATTTATTAAGTATTTTACAAAAAATAGTCATATTCAGACCATTGAATTTTGTACCCATCTTAATAAAAGTAAAACAATTAAAAAAAATGTAAAATTTGATCTGCAAGCACATTTTATTTAGATAATCATGTTGAACAGTTTGGATCGACGATTTGGACTTTAAAAATGAAAAAAAATGTTTGTTGTAACTTTATTGTAATTCAAATTTGTTATAACTTGATCCCTCGTCATATAAAATAATATATATTGAATAATTCTTCGCTTGCCCAAATGAGAGATGGCTTTAATTCTCATCCAACTTTAATTATAGTTGTACTTCGGACATTGCTCTACAAAAAATATCTATTAAGAACATTAATTTCTAATAAAATACTAAACACTAATAAATACATTTTTAACCTTGAAGATATCAATTACTCATAAACAACACAATTAACCGCTTAATAATTCAACAATAGTTAGCCTGGCAGCTTCTGCCATGTAAATTTTCAAAAAATAATAATAATAATAATTCAACAATAGAAAACGAATTATATTATTTTAAAAGCTAATTATATCTTACACACACCAAACACATTTTTTTTAACGAAGAGAGATAATTAAGATACATGAATAGAAGAAAATACGTGACACGCCGTGATTTGGTCACGTGACGTGACGTGATCAAAATAGTGGCAGACAATCATGTCAAGCGAATGGTCACGTCACGTGTAGTCACGCCGTGTCACGTGTAGTCATGCCGTGACTACACATGACGTGATATCACGTGACGTAAATTAATCACGTGAAACTTTTTTTTTTTTATATTTTCATTTAAATTGTTGAAATTCAGAAAAAAATATCAAAAGATATGAAAATTATAAAAATTGTAAAATAAGTAAATAATGTTACAAATTTTTTTTTTGAGGAAAGGCTGTTGAATATCTGACATTACTTTAAAAATTCAAATTACAAATATTCATTGGACTAAAATAGAGAAAATAAAACTAGTACTACATGAGTACCGGTATCACTGAACCTACACCATAAGAGAAACATGGATACTCTGTGCGTACAAAAAAAACTGAAAATTAACTAAAACAAGCTGGATACTCTATGATTCATACCGTGATGTGACGTGATGTAACTAGTTCGCATGACGTGACGTGACATGTAATTTTCGCTCGAATGCGGTCACGTCACGCGAATGATCACGTCACGAGACACACTAGTCACGTCACATAATCGACTCACGTGACGTGATGTGACTGATCAAATTTCCTTCTCTATACATGATCCATTTAATTCAAAAATAAGAAAGAGAGAAACTAAATTAAATTAAATGGATAAAAATAACAATGGTATGATATAACTAAAATATCATCGTATCTAAAAAAATTAGAAATTTTAATACTCCTTGTATTATTTTGCGGTAAAAAAGAAAATTCAGTCCGTTTTAAATTATTCTATTTTTTGTTAACTTATAAAAATATGAGTTAGAAGTCAAGCCACCTAAAACATTTAAAACCACTTAGCATTAATATAAAAGATTTTTTCAAGTTTAAATTACTCTTAATTTTTTCCCGCCGTTTCTCACTTTCTTTCTTCTCCTGTGAAACTGAGAACGAATATAATAGACGAAAATGCTTTCTCTGACAGCTGCAATTCACGATCACCATGTAATACTTCAATCAAATCGTTTTCTCCTCCGTTCAAACAACAACACCTTTTCAAGCAAAACTTAAAGCCCTCTTTGTAACTTCATGCGACTCTCCTCCTGCATCATAGCCGTAATTGCCTCATCGAGTAGGGGATCTTTGTCTGGGCCAGGAGCACGCTCTCCTCTGATTAAACGCCGGATTGAGATTCCCCAAGAACTGCATAGTCCTCTCCTGAGAGCGGATCTCTCCACTCTTGCACTCTGGATCCTTGCAATTCGTCCTCGGCGAGAAGTGATCATAGTCTGCCCATAGTCCCTTTAGATCTATAGCATACTCTTGGATCGTCATGTCTCCCTGAACCATCGCATCTATCTCTCGCTTGATCTGGAATACACGCATGTTGTTCTTAGTCCCCGCATAGGTCCTCCGCAGTTTGGTCCAGATGCCCTGCACACTCTGAATGCCATCAACTGTCACGGCAATCGACTGGACCATTGAGTTGAGCAACCACGTGTACAGCAACATGTGTGTAGCTTTCCAATCCTCCCACTCAGCAGTGTCCTGTTGCGGCTTTTTTTTATCTCATGTCAGAAAGCCATCGAAACGCTTTCTTGCTAAGGCACATGTGATCCGTCGTGACCAACTCAAGTAGGTCCCTGGTCCATCTAGCTTCATGTCCACCGGTGGAAGATCCAGCTTCGTCGGTGTATGTCCCGATGTCGAGACCTCGGATGCCCTCATGAATCTAATCAAAGCCTTCATCTCATCCTCATCTAATTTCCCGAATATTGTGTCCATCTTTCCAACCCGTGCTTGATCTCCTTACACCGATCGCACGAGTCTGGATCCTCTCATGATATCTAATGATCGATCGTCGATCTTCCTCCTTTTCTTGATCAGATCTTGATTCTTCAATCCATCAAGATCGGATCTTGATCATCTCATCTCTCCCTCCTTCATCGAGGTTTGTGGGGTATCCCCCCCCCCCCACTCAGGCTTGCTACAGCCGGTGGACAAAGGGAGAAGGGTGGCGGCCGAAGGAGTGAGGCGGAGAGGCGGCGGCCGGCGGGTGCGAGGTGGCTAGGGTTAGAGTTTCGACTCTGATACCAAATAAAAATGATTTGCTAAAAAAATACTTTATTGATTAACCTCTTGGGTTTATATAGGGCCTCACAATTTTACAAATAAATTCCTAGTCTATTCTCAATACCGATTTACCAATAGGTCCTTGAAACAACTACAAATTTCAACAGATCTAAACTCAGGACCTCCTGTTTTAGTTATCTTTATCTTATAAACTCTCATAGGACCTCCTTTTTTGCAGTATGAAACACAGGCTGACTCATCCCCACTTCACATCCTGGGAAGTACCTAATTCTCCGTCTCTGCAAGAGCAAACCGGCAAACCGCCCCAGTTAAATCCGGACCGTTCGATCTACTTTGGTACGAATATTAAAGATTCTTATTTCACCTAGGACCGGATTGACCAGATTCTGATCGACGGTCTGAAAATATTCTGTTACTGAGACTCAATTTCTCTTCCGTTCCCTGTCCGTCCGTTTCAGTAACCTCACCGCCTCACCGCTACAGAAGAGTAAAATCCCCTTGCTCTCTTCTCATTTCGCTCTACACCGCAACATTCATTTCCTTTCCCTTCTTCTTCTCTGTCTTTTCGATAGTTGCTGTTGTGTAGGTGGTGCTCGGGCTGCAGAAGGAGGAGATCAGGTGCAGCACTGCGTTTTCGGTTGCATTTGATTTCTGAAGTGGTACCCATTTTTTTTTTTCTGAATTTCCTTTTTAGTTTCGGCCATTTGTGATTTGTTTAGTAACGAGATATATTGATCCATTTCTATACTTGAAGTGATCCTTGTTAGTATGCATTTAGCAAATAGTTTTGGCTGATTCAGGGAGACATAATCGTAAAAATTAGCCTTTTTGCAAATATATTGTGAACTTGTCTTATGTAAAACGATGTTAAAAACATGAGTTTGTTTACTGTCAAGTTATTTGAATTGTGGTTATTAGATTATGACTTAAAAGAAAAATTATGGATTTCTTTAAAAAAAAATTATGGCATCTGTGCTAATAGTTATGGGATGTGTTCCATTAAAATTGATTTAAGTATTTTGAAACACCCCAAGATGAATTATCTATGTGATTTACATGTTTGTTAAGAGTGTTTTGCCAGTTCTTGTTGGATTTATTTTTAATGCATGACTATTGCAACAAGGATTCCTTGCTTCATTCTTCTTGTACCTCCTGTAGCTTGATGGTAGAACTCTGGCTCCATCTTGTAAAACTCTGTGAAATTAGGGCTATACCCTTGTTGGTTATCTAGGATTTCGGCTACTCAAACCTGGTTAATATTACTAGTATCATCAGAACTGACCCTGTTGAAACCTTTTTGTTTTATTTCTTTTGATTCCTAAGTCATTGGTGTTTACGAAAATTAGAGTGAATTTTGAGGCTGATACTGGTCAGTACCTGTCCTTAATGTGAATCTGCCAGAGTTCCAGATGCTGTATGGTAAATCCTGACAATTTTGGTATGAATTTGGTATAAATCTGACATTTTTAGGGACTGTTTTCTTATTTTCCAGTGTTCTGTTACTTTTCTAGATCAATTCTGTTAAATTCCAGGGTCTTTCCTGCTAAGTTCAGGGTTTGTGAGGCATTGTTTCTGTAGATTTCTGTAAATTTCATAGTTTTCGCATATTAATCCTTGACAGGGACCTAGTTGTAAGAGCATTGCAATCTTGATTGTGAAAGCCAATTTTGATAGGAATTTCATGGAAATACCCATCTTATAGTGTAGAAAAATAGTGTAACAATTTGAAACAAGAACTTTAATTAATTAAAATATTATTTCTGAAAAATTTAGGACGTTTTTCTAGGTCAATTGTGTGTATGGAAAAATTACATTTATAGAGAATCAAGTTGCTGATGATCTTGTTGAAACGGAAGAATTTGAGTCCCACTATTATCACCAGAGTTTGCCACAGTTGCAGGTGAGGGTCCCATTTATTTATATTATTCTTTTACCCTACATTTTATTTTGCATTTGTCATTTGTTTGAAAACAAATTGTGGATATTGTGTTTATATAGCTTGTGATAGTTAGATTTTAAATTGGATTAATGCATTGCTTAAAATTAGAAATTGATTTATTGCAATTAACAAATTTTTGGAAGTATTGAACTGTGTTATGCATCAAACATTATTTTCAAATGGATGGTCTGTGTTGGTTCATTAGTCCAATATTATTGTGATATCGGTATTGGTTGATATGTTTGTTTGTGTTGTGAATATCCAGTGGTTTCTAAGACCAAGTGGATTCCATATGCATTATGTATGAACACACTACACACAGCACCTGGTATGTCGGACGTAGGGATGTGTTGTCTGATAGCTTATGGTATATTAGGCCATACCAGTGAATTGTGATAAATTGATAGATTTGTTATTCACATGATTCCAAATAAATTTCTTATGAATTCAACTATGTTTGGATCAGTCGAACTTGTGCAGCTGCATGTTTTTAATCAACTATGATTTATTTCATGAATATATATTTTTCTTAAATGCAACCTATTAAATTATTCTAATTGTGTATTTACTTACACTCGAATGAAAAATATCTGTGCAATTGAAAAAATATTTCATGTCCGTATTGTGTATTCATACATTATATTATTTTATAAATCTACAGAACAGTAACTGCATGCTGCACAATGAGATTTTGTCTCTCACCCGTTGTTCCACTTTGTGGGTTAAAATAGAGTTGTTAAAAAAAATCATGGTGATTTCACATTATTATATATCATTCTATCATGTTATTTCATTTTTTTACTTGTTGCTTTTAGTACTTCTATTGTGGATGGCCCATATTTGGATTTGATAATTAAAAAAAATTTAAAAAAATAAATGGCGGTTATTATTATCATCTTATTATCGGCATTGTATATAGTGTTATTTAAATGCCTTGCATATATATGTTATTTGTAACTATGTGTCAGGTTTGCTCCACCCTGGTTCGAGGTGTGACAGATAATTGTAATGGCGCTTGGATCCTTCTCTTTTTGTCAAATTGCCACTCCACCAGTGTCAATTCCTTCTCCTGGACGAGGTACCTGAGCTGTTACCTAGGCATTATTGTCAACACATAATTAAAATTACATTCTAGATCATTCATTTTGGTACAACTCTTGGTAAAAATCACGGACAAAATACTCATGCTGAGATAGTTGTTTTTTGCTTTTTAAATTTTCAGCTCAATTATAAGAGAGTTTAATTCGGCTTCTGTTTCTTTGATTCAAATGAAGCATCATGTACCAGTAAAAAATTGGCAATTAAGATGTCGATATCTACAATGAGGGACAAGAGAGAGAAAATGAAGATGGTTTGGGTGTGGACAGAGAACAAAGAGGTTTTCTGTGCATCTGTTGAGAGGGGCTGGAGCACTTTTCTTTTCCATTCCAAGAACAGACAACTCGCAAATGATTGGTCCTGTAAGCACTTCAATCAGTAAATAAATAGCCTTTCCTTTTTGATTGATGGTATTCATGATTTTTTATTTTATTTTATTATTTTTGAAGCAACTGCTGCAATACAACCTCTCTTTCTAGAAGGTTCTCAGGTTATGGATAATCAGCATAAAAGAATTGCACTTTTCTACAATGTTACTACCCCGCAAGATCTACAAATTCTAAAACCCGAAGAAATTGAGGCAGACAACATGGTCATAAGTTTTCAGGGTGAATGGCAGGTGGGACCCACGTCCAGACTTCATATAATTATTCATAATATTTCATATAACATTGGATATTTATCTTGTTATTCTCAAAAGTTTTTGGTAAATTAATAGGTTATACCAGCAGAAAACATAGTAGCGGCATTCCAGGGATTCAAGGGGGCTGTTTTGGCTGTTTCAACCAGTTCAACAGATGCTCAAGTTTTTCTTGAGGTTAATTAATTGGATTTTCATGACGCTCTTTCAAATTTTTTGTATTCTAACTCTTTTAAGTTAAATAGGCATTGGAGCAAGGCCTTGATGGTGTTGTACTAAAAGTTGACAGCTTAGAAGAAATAATAAGACTAAAGGTTGGTTCTATTTCGTATTACCAACTTCTCTACATACCCTTGGGGTTTCTCATTTTTTGATATTTTAATATAATCAGGGATACTTTGACAGAAGAAATGCAAACTGCACGCGGCTTGAATTAACAAGGGCGACTATATCAAAGGTAGAGGTGGTAGGGATGGGAGACCGGGTCTGTGTAGATCTTTGTAGTTTAATGAGTCCTGGTGAAGGCCTTTTGGTTTGTGTACTTCTCTCTTTTGCTTGCTTGCTCATTTGCACATGCACACATTTACACCCACATACACGCACATAGACAGGCATCCGTTTATTTGGATTTTATTTGTGAAAACATTCCTATTGTATATTTGCAATTGGGCTTCGACTCAAAACAAAGGTGAACTCAAGAGACAACCGACCAAATTGCTTCCAACATGTTTCATGTTAGCTCAAAGAAATCCTTATTGCCATTTGTAGAACTTTTGTTCACAGTATCCTTAGCATGATTTTAGTCCTATTGGGGATTGAGAGGGGAAATAATTTAGTTGGAGGTAGGGGCAAAATTGCCAACATCCAATGATTGTAGCAGTCAGTGTTGCTACAGTCATCTCAAAAAACTTTGTATTTGGTAGCTGGTGCCTCTTTAAAGTACCTTAAAATATTAGCTGCAAATGAGAACTGCTGACAAAACATATCTTACCTTAAACTCTTATCTTTCACAATATTACATTCAGGTGGGTTCTTTTGCAAGAGGTCTTTTTTTGGTGCACTCAGAATGTTTGGAGACTAACTATATTGCAAGTCGTCCTTTCAGGGTCAATGCGGTGCGTTAATTATTGCTATTTTTTGTTCCCATTTGTTACAAAGTAGGATTGGTTAAAAGCTAGCTGGTAGCAGATCTGGTACCAGAAAACTAATATTATGGTTATTTTTTATGATCGTACTTGGTACGCTGTCATGGCAGCCTTGACTCCTTCTGCTATTCAAGAGTTAATTATTCCTTCTTTTGTATGTATAGGGGCCAGTACATGCTTATGTGGCAGTTCCAGGAGGAAAAACGAGTTATTTGTCTGAGCTATGTGCAGGTAAAGAGGTGCTAGTTGTTGATCAAAAAGGGTCGTGGCGAACTGCAACTGTGGGCCGTGTTAAAATTGAATCAAGACCCCTTATTCTTGTTGAGGCTAAGGTGTGTTCTCTTCTTTTACTATTTATTCTTCATCTTTTCATTTCAATGTTTCAATTTACATGACCTATTTATGAAAATTATTTGGAGAAGAGGCTAGTTCACTTCATCTCATATTCATATAATGCTTCAGCATAATAAACATCATAAATACAAATATAGTACCAAAAATGAACGCACTTGGAAGCTATTGATTTGACACCGACTGATAAATAATGGAGAAACTTGAAAATTGATGAACCTACTGAATACAAGATCAGACACGAACTGCAGCGGAGCTTATTTTTTTATGACTTTATGAGAAATAAAAATAAAATTTTAACACTATGTAGGAAGGGGATGAGACGTACAACATTTTTCTTCAAAATGCAGAGACAGTTGGTTTGATCTGCCCTGGCAGAGGTAACTTTGCACTTAATACTATTAGTTAGTTATAAGCTACAAGAAACTTTTTCATTTCTTTTTACCCTTAGTTTATGGCAATTAGATCACAATGCAAAACCAGTAATTCTCATTTCTGTCAACCCCTGCTTGCTTTGATGATCAGATGACAATGCGAAAACAGTAGTTCCTGTGACATCCCTTAAAGTTGGTGATGAGGTCTTGCTGAGAAAACAGGGTGGGGCCCGCCACACCGGGATAGAAATTGCAGAATTCATTGTAGAGAAGTGATATATTATTATTCTTCCTTGTCTTAGATAAAATAGCGTATTATGGGAAGATAAGTAACGATATACATGAAGTAGTCCGGTGAAAGAAATAATAAACTATATGAGGTTTCTTGACAAAATAAGGCCACATTTGGCGTCTGACCTGTATGGTTAACAAGACAAACTGGTTACTAGGCTGTACCAATTGCCGAGGACTCAGAATTAAAGTTTCCAATTATTCACATTTTACTGTCAAAACGTCAGAACTACCTTGTCCCCCACAATTCTTTTACCTGTCTCAGCAATTCAATATAGTGTGAAGTTTTTTGTTTATAATTCTATATGCAAGATCCGAATTCTTTGCACTATTCATTGCTTGTATTGGTTATCTGAAATTATTGGTTCAACTGAGAATTTTTAGGAGCCTAAAACAAACTAAAACATGAGGCCCGCTGATATGCAACGAGTCAAAGTGATTGCTACAGATCCCTCTTTCAAAGATATTTTACTATCGTAATCTGATCCGATTTAACCCAAACAATTTTTTTCAACCAAATTAATCTTTTAGCATAAGGGTATTGATCATTCATTTTAAAATTATTAAAATATTTTGCTATTAGAATTTTTCAATTTTTGATAGAAAGTTAAAGGATTTTTTAAATCTATCCAAATCATATACGTGCTATTTCAAAAATAAAATATACATATAGAATTTTAATCTTTTAATTTAGATAATATTTTTGTGAAATATCAAATAAATATACATAGACATTGAATGCACTTTTAACTTAGTTTAATAACTGAGTTACGAAGAACAAGCCTTTGGTTTAGTGACAAAGATACATGTCCTCTGATAGGAAAGGTCATGGGTTGGAAATCTTGGGTGACTTTACTCGATTACTCGATCTCGATATAGTACTAATCCAGATTTGATTAATTTGGATAGGATATAGTTTAAAAATATAACTAATTAAATTATGGGTACGGTTACAAAATTAATACTTAATAATATGATCCGGATCTGAATCAGAACCGACATTGTAATGGATATGATATATATTTGATTAATTATCTAATCCACAATTGAACCTGACCCGATACATGTATAAATATCTGATACAATACTAATACAATTAACAATTAATTCTTTATAATTAATTAATATTAAAAGAATAGATTAATAACTATAGAAGGCAACCATCCGTAGCATTTTTAGGAAACAAATATTTATTTCTTAGTAAGTTATATCATGAAGATCAAGATACCGAAAGTTTTATTCTTTTACTATTGACATGCAAAACAATTGGCAAAGAGAACGAAAAAAAAAAGAATTTGATATTTGGTTGACAAATATCAGTTTGTTAGAAAAGTACGAAATATTTTGTCTAATATTCAATATGATTCAACAAGATTGTCTTTCATTCAAGTAAATGATTCGAGCCAATTGAAAGGATCTTCTAATTAATCCATAGAGCATTTCGATTCATTTAGAAATGAGGATATGGAATGCAAAAAATCGTAATATCATATCGTAGATTATTACGTGAGATGTTTAAAAAATTATAATTATATTTAAAAATAAAGAGTTCCTTAAATGCTTGTGACATGTATCTTTTTCGGATCCGGACCGGACCTGATAATTTACAAATAATTTACAGAATTTTGAACCATGATTTGATGATTAGAAGAGGTATGGTGTGTGAGTTGAGATGCCCCTTGTGTAATAGCTGTTTAGTATAAACTACTTTGCATTTGATGTTTTATTGTACATATTCAACACAAGTTTGGGATCAGGTGCAGATTAGAATTGGAGAACCTGCTTTTGGTGAGGGGTGATTCGGTTGTGCAAACGTGGCTTCTATCCTCACACACAGGTACGGGAGGGGCAAGAGGAAAACGGGTATGGGCAACAAAATTCATAGTGGTGTTGTGGCATGTGTGGAAACAGAGAAATGAGGCAATCTTTAGAGGTTCGATAATGCCTCCGGCACTACTCGCATCTAAGATTATCGAGAAAATGACGTTATGGTTTCAGTTTTGTAGGAGAACTAGTGCAACATACTATAGATTTATGTTGGGCACAGAAAGGATTGTGATGTAAACACATTTATATAATTAATACTTGGTAGTCTCTACCAAGTATTTGAAAAAAAAAAATTTATGAGTACCTATCTATTCGGAACCGAAATATTAGACCCAAAATATCTACTTAGATGTGGTATTCGGATCGAAACCCGATCCTTAAAAATAATAAGTATATGAATCGAAATTCAAATCCGAACACTTTTAGAGTACGGATTCTGAACACTACCCGCAGATAGCACATCTAGGTTTCACCAAGCCGGTTTTGTATCCAAATAATACGCGACTTTTAAGCTCCTGAAAAGCCAAGTAGAAGGAAGTTGATTGTTTGTATATCTTTTATGTTCTTTTCTTTATCCGATTAAATACGGCAAGGTCTAACGATGCCATGATACATGTAGTCAAAAGTGTTAAATAAATTAGAAATCTAGGATACTAAACCAACCTAAGAAAACAACTAGACAATTAAAATTCCAAAACATCTGGGATTTGAATAAGTCCCAAACGTATTTGGTCAACCCTATAGTAAGTGTGTATTGACACAATGATCAAGTTGTTTTGCATAAATTATGAAGGTTCTCAAATAAAGCGAATTTGTACAAGTTCACAAAAAAATAGATAGGAAATAAAATTAACCAATGAAGATACCTAAGAGGCCTTTGTTACAACTTTAGGACCAAAATATCTTTTGGGTTTAAGATAAACATGATATGACAATAATAATGAAGTCTAAAAATTCCAGCAATTTGCAGTGGACAATCAGAAATTACTTCATTACACAAGCCAGTCCAAAAAAAGCACCAAAAAGTAAGAAAAAAAATCACTCACTAATCCCCAAATACATAAAAATATACAAGGAACAAACACCTCACCCAATTCCTCTTCACTCAATGAACTTTTGCAGCAGGTCTATATGTGGGCAAAGGTGATGCATTTGCCGTAGAGTGCCGACGTGGGGAAGCATGGGCCCTAAGTGGTGATTTAGCAACCAAATTAGGCACCTTCCTATTACTAATTTCCTGGTTCAACACATTATACTTTGAATCATACAACTGTTCCAATTTTTCAAGCACGTCTGACATTTTGGGCCTTGATTTTGCCTCACCGGAGATGCATATCAATGCCAGGTTGGATACTGCCTGGGCCCCTTTTTTGGGGTACTGACCTTCTAGTCTTGAGTCCATAATTCGGTATAACTTGCGCTTGTCGCCTAGACAGGGTTTGGTCCAGTCGACTAGGTTTTGTTCGATTCCAACCTTGCTTCGGTCTAGGGCCCGCCGACCCGTCAGCAGTTCCAACAAAACTACACCAAAGCTGTATACATCAGCCTTTGCCGAAAGACGACCTGTACAACAAAAAGTTTTTAGAACCTTACAAAATAATAATTAAAAAGTATTGGCATAGTGGAGGTAAGAAACCCCTTTTTGTAAAATCTCAAATTCAACAAAAATTGTTGATGTTTGAAATTTGGGTGGCTGGGAAAACAAATTAGAATTTCAGGTCAAGGAATTAATGCTCAGTGGAAAAAGGAAGGCAATTTTGGTATTTTAAATGGTTTAACAAACCGAGGGGTATGGATTAACCTGTTGCAATATACTCCGGAGCTGCATATCCATGCGTTCCCATCACTTGGGTTGACACATGGGTCTTGTCACCAGTAGGTCCTGCTTTTGCCAACCCAAAATCCGATAATTTCGCATTATAATCCTGCAATATAGCATAAAAGAGAGAAAAAGAAATCAATAATTCATTAAAAGATTCAAATAGTTTTTGTAGTGAAGCTTTTGTTTAATTTTTTGAAAGAATTACCGAATCAAGGAGGATGTTAGAAGCCTTAAAATCTCTATAAATGACTTGGGACTCTGCATCATGCAAAAATGAGAGACCTTTAGCTGCCCCAATTGCAACCTTTAGCCTTATTTGCCATGATAATGGCTGTGCACCCCCTAGAAAAGAAATGTGTATACCCATAAATATTTGACAAATAATAATTTAGAATGAGCTATGTGTGAGAGAGACATACTTCTGAAAAGGTGGTTCTCTAAACTTCCTTTTGGCATAAACTCGTAGACCAAAAGACGGTTATCTCCCTCTGAGCAGTATCCTATCAATTTGACCAAATTTGGGTGCTGGAGTTGACCCAGGTAATCCACTTCTGTCTGAAATTTTCAATATGCTATCTATCAGAGATAACACTACTATAGAATGGAAGAGAGGAAACTTCCATTTGCAAAAAATTGATTCCCATCTTCTTTTAGATCAATTCTATCAAAAAATTTGTAATGCAGAATGCTACCTCATGTACCAAAAATAGTTGTGGTAGCATTCTTCATGATATGGATGGAGCATAGGACATTTCGATGGAAAACAAGAAAAATTTCAAGACACATTACTATAAATGATTAAACATATATAAACCATCAACTCATATAGTTGGAGATGACAACAAAATATTTTGGGTCAAAACTTTTTTATTATTTTGGCCAAACATATTTCTGCATTGATTGGTTAACTCAGTGCCCTGATAGTAATCTTTAACAGCCCATTAACAACTTGTAACATGAAGGTCATGCTGTGTACCAGTCGGATCAAGCACCAGTAAGTGTGTTTATTAAGGTTTAGGTATTATAATCCTTGGGAGTTGGAGATGTGTGTTTGATAGGTGCCCAAGGTCACTATGTATGAAGAGCTAATCCAGGGTTGTAAATACATTCATCACCCAAAAAAGAAAATGAAAAGGTGTGAATAGACAAAGAAACAAGTCATACCAGCCATTCCTTGTGGCCCTGAAACCCTTCAGGCTTGAGCCTCTTAACTGCAACCACCATGCCACTACCAGGTTTAGAAGGCGTTAGGGTTTGCTCATCCAACCAACCCTTGTAAACATGGCCAAACCCACCTTCTCCGATCAAACTGTCAGGCCGAAAATTTTTTGTGGCAGTTCTCAAGTCGCTGAAAGCAAATGCCTTGAGATTTGGAGATGAGAGGATCTCGCCTTCTGTTCGCGGGGTTGGTAATGTGTCAGATTTTTCTTTGTATGAAGGCTGGGTAAAAGTTGAAGCTGATCCAAGAGAGGAGGGCATAGACGAAAGACTCGTTTTGCTAGTTTTTGATTGACCTGAAAAAGAAAAAGAAAACCAACTTTTTTCATAATTTTAAAAGAAATTTCACATAAGATCCAATCTTACAGTGAATCCTTAAAATTTTTACATCCAATGATAGCACCTGAACCCAGAAATTTGTGAATCTTACTGTGTTTGCTAAAGAATGCAGAAACATTTGAACAAGACATTATTATATGAGGTTAAAGCTAGAAAAGCACTGTCTGAGATAAAGAAAGCCCCTCCTTTCATGAGGCGAACTAACAATTGCTGAGAGGAGGTCACCAGCCAATTGGGCGTGCCACGTCATTCACCAACAAGTGCCAACTCTGTCTTCCATAACTGTGAACCAAATACAAAGCTGTTCCGCAATTCAAAGGCATGGGCCACGTGGCATCCCCCTATTGACCGGTGAGCCCAGGAAAAGCCACCTGGGTGAGGCTGACCAAAGTGCTTCCCCTTTTTTTGTGTTTAAAAAATATATACAAGGGAATAAAAAAGAGCCCTTTTCTGTAAAAAATTTAGGCCACCAAGTAATCATGCTTTCTAGAAATTGCATTAATCTGTAAGCTACCTTCTTTGGAGATAAGGGAGAATATATTCACACATTAAGAAATTATTTAAAGAGGAGGATCACTTGACCGTTCTTTATTTTGACAATCTTTAAAATAAAGCTTAAATTTGATATCCAACAATATAGGCATTATATATATTATTCACATATCATGTCTATATAATTCACATACCATGTTTACAAATTAAATGCTTATTTGAGTTTCTAAATAATACAAAACACATGACAATTATAAAGAGTTACATGTGTAGCTTTTGTATAGTAGTATAGTAAAAGGTAATTACATGAATCGAAGATAATAAAAAAGACAACCTTAATGTGTATTAGCTGAATAATATGATGCAACACGATTGGTGGGACCACAATTCACCATGTCTTGCAAAGACAGTTCATCAATTGCTCCACATTGTAAATAAGGCATAATAAAGTGCAAAATTTAATTACTTGCCAAAAAAATAGTAATAGTAATAATAATAATAATAATAATTATTATTATTATTTATTATTATAAAATAATAATATGTAGCATTGATTCCCTACATCCTAGTCCTAGAAGCTCCAGAAGTTAAAACAAACAAAAAAAAATGAAAAATTAGTCTTAATTGCTTGTTATTAATCATAGCAACAAACATATTAAATAAACCTAGGGAAATTAATTACGCAATGCTTTAAATAGGTCGCTCAAAAAGTTGATTGTTCACTTCTATTACAGCAGATCGAAGTATTATTAATAAAAATTCGAAGTAAGAGCACGCCTTGTGCAAGCATTAAGAGGAGAAAAGCTACTCACTTTATTAAATTCATCGCTGTTCTCTATTTTCCATACTGGTATGGAACAAAAAGAGAAAGCGAAGGTACAAAACTCAACTTTTCACCCACTTCACTAAATACCAAAATCCATATCCGAGCGAACAAAAATAAACAGCCAAAAAGTTTTCCAAACCAAAAAGATTGAAGAGTAGATCAGAATCACTTACTGGCACCGATTTGTGAATTGAGAGCACTATCCACTCTAGAAGAAGAATCCATACAATTTCCCATCTCTCCTGCCCTTTTGTTTCTGTAACTCTAGGTACGCATATCAAGCAAATCCTAGTCGAGAAGAGAAATTCAACTGGAGAGGAAGAGACAGGACCGTAGTAAAGATCAGTTCCTTTCACACTTTTTAGTCGATTTTTTTGTTTTGCTAATCCTGGGAACCAGTACGAATGAATACTTACGAAAGGGAATAAAAAGAAGAGAAAGGAATGAATTGGGAGAGGGAAGGAAAGAGAGTGCACGCACCGCCCTCGTGGGGTAAACAACATGATATGTGGGGGCCTTTTATGTACGGGAACCATTATTCATTTACATCCTTAAAGAAATAATAAATCACATATGTATTTCCTAGATACTTTGTCCCAAAGGATATTAACTGTTTAGTCTCGGTGGCATTAATGCATTATTGATCTAGGACCTAGTTCATTATTGAATAAAACACATATCTATAGTTTGATAAGTAGATTAATAATTTAGTTAATATAAATTAACATTCATTTCAATTTATTAATTAAAAACTGAAATATATTAAGTCAATATTTTGTTTTCCTAAATTAATATTTCCGTTTTATTCTATTGACACTCATATCTTTTTATCTAAACAAATTCCAAAATCCTTCACTACGTCTCTATTTTTGAAAGCTCAATAATTCAAACTATAAAAGCTTAACGATCAAAATAAATTTTCTGATTGTTTATCTACATTTAATGTTTTAATTGACATCAAGAATTTATAAAAAATTAATTGATATATCATATTTTTATATAATTATTTTGAAGTTTCCACGAGAACGGTATTGAAATGATGAGATTATTTTTATAGGTGTACAAGAAAGAATATAGCTCACATCGGTTTGTTTTGCATTTCAATTTCAGAATTTATTTTATTAGAAATCTATAAGGTGAAAAATGCTTACAAGTCTATTAAAATCTCTTCTAGTATTAACTACTAATTTACCTTTTGATATTAAAATGATTAATCCATCTTTTTCGCATTAAGATATACTAAATATGTTCTTTTCACTTTCAAGTTCAAAAGAAAGATGTTATATTAATATTTATTTATTGAAGGGGACAGAAGTAATTTCATTTTTTCCGAAGGTGTACGGAGTGTTACAAAGTTTAGAGATTTTGCAGAATTCAGACGAAATTGCGCTTTGCTTACGGTTTATGTGACGTGCGTATTCGCTTAGCCATTAGGTCATACCACTAGAGTCCGAATCCTCTGCATTAACGTACCGTTTACGTTTATCTCAAAACCGTTCGATCAGAAATAGGATAAATCCGACCACATATGTAATGCACGTGATCTTTAATATTCGTGCGGAATTAAATCGGACTGTCCAGATCTACATTCAAAATTTGAGTTAAAACAGAGGATACGAATTCATACCGCAAATCCGCAATTGGTCATTCGAGTTACGAGAGTACTCTCAGACTTCAATTTTTTTACAATAGACTGCCACTGGTTAGTGGACACCTGCCGATTCAACCATGAACAAGTATCCTCTCCATTACTGTAAAAGATTCCCTTCACTTTACGGTTTGAGATTAACTCTCAGGCGCTTTAAGATTCGGGCTAACGCGGGGGGCAGTATTAGTGGGCTTTGAGATTCGTTCCAAGTTAAAAATAACGGTCCGGATTCAATAATTGTAAAAGATTCCCTATTACGGTACCGGGGGATGTGAATTCTTCAACCATCAGCTCCTGTGACCCGTTGGTAGGTATGCTGATTGCGGTTCGCGACCCGAGGATGGAGAAAGTTACGCGTGGACCCGGTCTACGCGTCACTCTCATCCTGACGAGGTCATCCTTGCGCGCGTACAATTTTAATCTTAAAAAAAAAATGTTTTTTTTTATTTTTAAGATAAATTAAAATCAATTATTTTCACTTTTTTTAAGATAAATTTTTTATTCGGATTTTAAATTCATGTCGTTAACTTAGAAAGTACTATTTGTAGTTGCTGGATTAAATTTTTATTTCATTTGGATATTATTTTTCTTAGATTTAGTCCGCTGCAAACTGCAAACTATCTTTTAAAATATGATATTGAAATTAAAAATTCACAATTTTATTTTGAAAACCATTTTGTTTCGGTATTTAGACAGCAATTTTGCCTTCCACGTGTTTGTATTTAGAAGAGGTTTTAAGTAGACATTATGACAACTTCATCATCTCATTTTTTTTTTTGAAAAATAATTAATCTATAATATTTACCTTTTTTTTAATGTTTAGAAAAAAAAAATGGATGCATACCAGAAATAAAAACAGACGAATTTATTATACCGAATTACGCGCTTAACTATATACCATCAAACAAAAATGGAAAAAAATGAGAGGGGTAAATAGGAGGTAGGAAGAGAGATGGAGAAATGAGAGTTCTACATAGGCATTTTGTTAATACATTTTGAAGTTGGTATTTTATTTGATGATTTTGGAAGGTAGAAAATTTTATAAAATTACCCAATTAATTAATCAAGGTTATTGGAAACACCGAAATGGGATCGTTTTTAATGACAGAAGAATGCTCCCAAGAATTCTTGTAGAAAAAATAATATATGAGTTTGAGATGTGGGTAAAATATTATTAGAATAGATTGGATAGCGTGGCATAGCAGAGTAACTGTGATAGATATTCTAACTCGTTAATAAAATACTTGGCAGCCGCTGTCAAATTAAAAAAAAAAAAAAATTAATCAAGGTCATTACTTATTAGGTTCCTAACAATTTTCTTAATTGACGACCTTACATGTATTTTCCACTTGGAACCAGTAGTACTACCCTAGATATAGTTTGTAGAAAATAATATTTTTAAATTCATATATAGTTTTAAAAACTAAAAAGTACAGAGTGGACTTATCCAAGCTGGCTCTGCTGCTATTATAAGCGCATTAATTGCTGTTTTGTTTTTGCTTAAAGCGACATGTACTGCTTTAACTATATCACTTAAGTTCAAGTCAAAAGGATGTTAACTGTGTTTCCCTTTCCCATCCATTTTATTTTTTTAAATCTCTCTTGGAAAACTCACATTATAATATGCATCTAATAATATCAATTTCAACTTCAGGAGCACAAGGTCAAAAAGGGGATCATTATTTGTTCGGTACTTTGCAACTTGCATATATCAAATTAAGAGTGAGTCTATGGTACTATGCATAGCACGGATTGGTTCGTACTACGGATTAATATTTTTGTTTTCAAAATTTTAACGGTCGATCCGAATTGTTCAATATGATTTCCATATGAGAATATACTTGTGGGCTAAATTTTCTCTTTTTTAGAATTTTTTTTTATTTTTTTAGATAGGTAGAAAATCACTGTTTTTGGATGGTTCAGAATTTTCAGATCAAATGATTTTCTACCTGTCTTAAAATAGAGTAAAAAAATTCAAAAAAAAATATAAAATTTAGTCTACAAGTACATATTCATGTGGAGATCATGTTGAACTGTTCGGATCAACCATTAGGATTTTCAAAATGAAAATATAGCTCCGTAGTACGGACTAATCCGTGCTATGCATAGTACCATAGACTCATTCTCAAATTAATATTCTGTCCCTAATAAGAGTGAAAATTCATTAATAATTAATTTAATAATTTTTCACGACCATATAATTTTATCTAAATGATACATACGAAAAAAATTAAAATTTGATAAATTTTTAATGACCTTTCGATAAAATATCAAATAAAAGTCAACATTACACAAAACTTGATATGCAACTAACTTATAATGCTGACAACATATCAATAATTTGACTTCAGAAAGCACCTTTTAAATCATCAAATTAAGGTGATCTCACTAAATCCTCACGCTTATTCAGATATTCGGTTATTCCTTCATGACAAATTTTGACAGAGCAGTTTTTAATTCATGCAGAGTACAAGGTATACATATGACAGTTTTTATTTTATTATCTGTGCTCTGTACGTATTAAAAAATGCTCTGTCAAAATGTGTACCCGAATTTAGACTGTTAGACATAGTAGCAGAGGTGTCCCACGCACAACAAACAAACACACACACAGACACATGATACAGTCAAAAAGTAAAACAATGAACAATAAAAGCAAGAGTAAGGATACAACCTTAATTTCTTCCTAACAAAAACAAAGGAAACAAAAATAAGGGATGTTTACGTATACACAGGACACAGCTAGCTGTGCAATATGTACTGTGCACACTGAGATAAAAAATATAATTTCCTTATGTTCAGTAAGCACGCTGCAATTTGAAGCAATATGTTGTATAGTATGAATTATAAATAATAATAATAATAATAATAATAATTATTATTATTATTATTATTATACTGAAAGATAGATCGTAAATAATTATATTTAACATGCAAATTATTTGCACTTTTATTTGTATTGAAAATAATTATATTTAACATGCAAATTATTTTTACACAATATGTAAAGTGTTCATCAATTTTTATTTTTCAAATAATTATAATCAAGCTCAAGTTAAATAATTTTTGAATAAAAAATATATATTTCATAATTTTTTATGTTCCTGGTGACATAAGATATAAACACTTTTAATAACAAGAATAATAATTTTTGGAAGAAAATAATCAACACATTTGGAAAAAAAGTTGTGTGTGCCTCTCATCTTACCATGATACCATCTATTAACAAAAAGTTTATTTAATACGCTCTTATGATTGGTGGGCAGAAATGGTCAAGACTCAAGACTAAATGAAAAACAGCCTTAGAAAATGACACATTCAATTAAGGAGGGAGTAATTTATATATTTAGCATGTAAATGACTCATTCTATTAAGGAGGCCTAGGAAGTGATTTTATGTATATTTAGTATGTAAATGACACGTTCAATTAAGGAGGAAGTGATTTATATATTTAGTATGTAAATTAGTGGTCTGCTGAGGGGTACCTCGGGCAGGGCAGGGGTATGCCCGAGGCGGGCAGCGGGTAGGCGGGTAGGCGGGTACAGGGGTAGCGGGTAGGCGGGTTTTTTTTTTAAAAACTCCGCCCTGCCCGTCTCAAACCCGTGCCCGTTGCGGGTAGACGGGTACAACGGGCACGGGCAGGACGGGCAAGGGTATTTTTTTTTTTTTTTTTTTTTTGCTGTTTTTTGTTTTGTATTTTGATTTGTTTTCTTATTTTTTACCGTGTCGTACGAATATTATTACGTGTCGTACGAATATTATTACGTGTCGTACGAAAATTTATTTCATTACACGAGTAATTTTATTTTATTTTCAAACTCTCATTCTAATTATATAGTTTCATAATTTATTTATATCTCGAAATTTGTAGTTTACATGTTGCTTTGATAATATATTTTGTAAACGTTCAATTTAAATTGATAATATAAATCTAAATTAAATAAAAATTCAAATCTAAATTTAGATGCAAATTAAATTAAATCTAAATTGAATATAAATGTAAATATAAATTAAAATTAAAATTGAATCCAAATCTAATTTCAATCTAAATTAAATTAAATAAAAGGAAAAAAAAAACTTCTACCGAATTTCAAAAGAAAAAAAACAATCTAAATATAAATTCAAATATAAATTAATAGGTTAAATAAAATATAAATCAAAAATATCTTAAATCAATTAATTTAAAACAATAAACATTTTAAATTGATAATATATTTTGTACACGTTCAATTTAAATTGATAATATAAATCTAAATTAAATTAAATAAAAATTCAAATCTAAATTTAGATGCAAATAAAATTAAATCTAAATTGAATATAAATGTAAATTTAAATTGAATCGAAATCTAATTTAAATCTAAACTAAATTAAATAATAGGAAAAAAAAAACTCAAAATATGCTGGATTCTGCCGAAAAAAAAAATAAAAAAAAATAAATGAAAATAAAAACTCATCGTGATTAGGAGGAGATGCCATCTTTTAAACCTATTCAAATAAATAAATGAAAATTACTTCACATATTCAAAAAAGCAATCTAAATCTAAATTAAATATAAATGTAAATGTAAATCTAAATCTAAATTGAATATAAATGTAAATGTAAATCTAAATTAAATCTAAATTGAATATAAATGTAAATTAAATCTAAATTATATCTAAATTGAATATAAATGTAAATGTAAATCTAAATTATATCTAAATTGAATATAAATTGAATGTAAATGTAAATGTAAATCTAAATTGAATATAAATTGAATATAAATGTAAATGTAAATGTAAATGTAAATCTAAATTGAATATAAATGTAAATGTAAATGTAAATCTAAATTGAATATAAATTGAATGTAAATGTAAATGTAAATCTAAATTGAATATAAATGTAAATGTAAATGTAAATGTAAATCTAAATTGAATATAAATTGAATGTAAATGTAAATGTAAATCTAAATTGAATATAAATGTAAATGTAAATGTAAATGTAAATCTAAATTGAATATAAATGTAAATGTAAATGTAAATGTAAATCTAAATTGAATATAAATGTAAATGTAAATGTAAATGTAAATCTAAATTGAATATAAATGTAAATGTAAATCTAAATTATATCTAAATTGAATATAAATGTAAATTAAATCTAACCTATTCTAAATTGAATATAAATCTAAATGTAAATGTAAATGTAAATCTAAATTATATTAAAGAAAAAAAAAAAATTGCCTCTGCCCTCTGCCCTCTGTGACAGAAAAAAAAAAAAAAAACAGCCGAATTTCAAAATAAAATAAACTATATAAAAAAATCAATCTAAGTCTAATTCATAATAATATAATTCAAATTTTGAAATTCTAAGTCTAATTCAAAATAAATACAACTTGTTCTAACTTATTCAAAATATAAATCTAAATCTAAATTAAATTAAAAAAAATAAATCTAACCTATTCAAAAATCTAACATATTTATAGATTCAAAAAATATAAATCTAACATATTAAAAATCTAACTTATTTATGAGATGCTAACATATTTAAAAATTAATCCGAAATTAAAAAATAAAATCTAACCTATATTAAAATAAATCTAACATATTCAAAATATAAAAAATAAATTATAACATATTACCAAAGAAATCCAACATATGTATAGATCCAACATATTTATAGATCCAACATATTTATAGATCCAACATATTAATAAATAACCTATTTGAAAAACCTAACAAACTAAAAAAATCCAACATATTTATAGATAAACCTAAACATATTTCAAAAAAATAAATCTAACCTATTCAAAAATAAAGCTAACATATTTTAAAATAAATCTAACCTATTCTAAAAATAAATAGAACTTATATAAATCTAACATATTAAAAATCTAACTTATTTATGAGATGCTAACATATTTAAAAATTAATCCGAAATTAAAAAATAAAATCTAACCTATATTAAAATAAATCTAACATATTCAAAATATAAAAAATAAAATATAACATATTAAAAAAGAAATCCAACATATGTATAGATCCAACATATTTATAGATCCAACATATTTATAAATCCAACATATTAATAAATAACCTATTTGAAAAATCTAACAAACTAAAAAAATCCAACATATTTATAGATAAACCTAAACATATTTCAAAAAAATAAATCTAACCTATTCAAAAATAAAGCTAACATATTTTAAAATAAATCTAACCTATTCTAAAAATAAATAGAACTTATTTAAATCTAACATATTAAAATCTAACTTATTTATCTAACATATTTAAAAATTAATTCGAAATTAAAAAAAAAATCTAACCTATATTAAAATAAATCTAACTTATTCAAAATATAAAAAATAAAATATAACATATTACCAAAGAAATCCAACATATGTATAGAACTATAGATCCAACATATTTATAGATCCAACATATTTATAAATCCAACATATTAAAAAATAACCTATTTGAAAAATCTAACAAACTAAAAAAATCCAACATATTTATAGATAAACCTAAACATATTTCAAAAAAATAAATCTAACCTATTCAAAAATCTAACATATTTATAGATTCAAAAAATATAAATCTAACATATTAAAATCTAACTTATTTATCTAACATATTTAAAAATTAATTCGAAATTAAAAAATAAAATCTAACCTATATTAAAATAAATCTAACTTATTCAAAATATAAAAAATAAAATATAACATATTACCATAGAAATCCAACATATGTATAGATCCAACATATTTATAGATCCAACATATTTATAAATCCAACATATTAAAAAATAACCTATTTGAAAAATCTAACAAACTAAAAAAATCTAACCTATTTATCATAAAATTAACAATAAATCTAACTTATTTAATATATTCAAAAAAATAATCTAACCTTTGCGAGATGAAAACTTGCGCCTTTGCGGGATGAAATAATCTTGCTCAACCGTATTTCGCGCCTTTGCGGAATAAAATAAATTTCCAACTATATTTTTTTTCTAATAATTAATTTAATTTCGGAAAAATAAATAAAAATGATAGAGAGTATGAGTGAGAGAGAGTATGAGAAGAGAAAATCAGAAATTTAGTGAATGAGGGAGAGTGAGAAATTTAGTGAGTGAGGGAGAGTGGGTTTGGGGGTTAATTTATGGGGATTTCAGTCAAAATTCGGAACTGTGGGTGCACAGTGGGGCAGTGTACCAATGGCAGGGGTTCCAAGAGTTGATTTTAAATTGAATTCACTTCCTCCTCGGTACTACTTAATCTGGACCGTTATTTTTAACTTGGAACGAATCTCAAAGCCAAATAATACTGTAAAGTGAAGGGAATCTTTTCCAGTATTGGAGAGGATCCAATTCAACTTGAATTGAATTGATTCGCTGGTTCGCCCAAGCCCCAAGGCCAAGACCCCAAGTTAATGCAGAGGCCAGTAGTCTGCGGCTGCCAGAGGCTACTCGTAGCGTAGTCTCGTGCGAGATTCTCGCCGATTTAATGAATCCACATCCTCTGCATTAACGCACCGTTTGAGTTAATCTCCAAACCGTCTGATCAAATTCTGAACCAATCCAGCCCACACCTGTAGTGCACAGGACCCTTTAATATTCATGCAGATTTAAATCGGACGGTCCTGATCTTAACTCAGAATTTGAGTTAACTCAGAGGATACGAATTCCGAGTTATGCTACGCCAGTAGCCAGAGGCTACTCGGTACGTAAAGTGAAGGGAATCTTTTACCGTAAAGAACGGTCCAGATGACATCGTGCCAAGTGATGTCCTTTGAGATTCGGCTAGCTGACTGAGGGGGCAGTATTATTGTGCTTTGAGATTCGTGCCAAGTTAAAAAGAACGGTCCAGATTAAGTAATTGTAAAAACTGTACAACTGGCGCAAAATTCACAATTTCACATCCAGCGCAAATTAACAGAGCAGTTTTAGATTCATGCAGCGCAATATTCACATGAAAACTATATAAAAATGCACTGTCCGTAGCCAAAAATGCTCTGTTAATATTTACAGAGGGGGGAAAATTTTTGAATTAAAGTTGCGACGGGCAGCGGGCAGCGGGTGCGGGTACACCCGTGGCGGGTGCGGGCAGACGGGCAGCGGGCACGGGTTTGGCGGGTACGGGTACATCCGGGTTTGGCACCAAAAACAGCCACCCTGCCCGTTTCAGACCCGTACCCGCGTACCCGTTTACCCGCCAATACCCGGGCACGGGTACGGGTACCCCGGGCACCGGGCACGGGCGGACCGGGCACGGGCAGCCCCAGGCGGGCAGTGTCAATACACTAATGTAAATGACACGTTTAATTAAGGAGGATGTGATTTTTATATATATATAGTTAGTATCTAGTGTGTTTTGTTTATTATTATAAAAATAAATGTTTCGACCCCCGACCTCAAATGAATTCACATCCTCACCGGTACCGTAATAGGGAATCTTTTACAATTATTAGATCTGGACCGTTCTTTTTAACTTGGCACGAATCTCAAAGCCCAATAATACTGCTCCTGTGCTAGCCCGAATCTCAAAGCGCATGAGAGTTCATCTCAAACCGTAAAGTGAAGAGAATCTTTTACAGTAATGGAGAGGATACTTGTTCGACCTCAAATCTCCAATCCGCTCTCCTCCAGTTCATTTTTTTTAATGTACTTTATTTTTCTCTCTCCGTCAAAATAAGGCAAATATTTTTTTTCTCTCTCATCCTCTCTATAAGGCCTGTTCGGCACGTTACTGTGCTCGTGGGAAAAAAAAAAATCACTCTAATTGGATTTTTTTTTCCCCACACGCACAGTAAAATTTAGTTCAATTTCTACGCCCACGCCCATTCCCCTCTTGGCGCTGAACAAGCCCTGAAGATGGAACCGATTTTTTGAAATCTCCTTCTACGCCAACTCCTGTTGACAATTTGGCTGTGGGTCTTTTTTATTTTTGTTTTCAACACTTTGTTTGAAAGAGCATCACAGAAGAAGTTACTAAGATGAAGAAATGTAAGTAATTTTATGAATGTTTTAAGATAAATTTATTGAATAGATCCATGCATATAAGATGTTTGGTGAAATGCTCAAACCAAAGAGCATTTTGGTTATATGTCCTGTCAAAGTTAGCTGGTTCAAAAAAAAAAAAACAGAAACTCAAACTGTTTTTTAAGTTTTTGAAATTCTAAACTTCTAATATTGTATTTATTTAATTTTCAGAAACTGTTTTCAGCTTTTTTTTAAACTGTGCATGGTGCCATTTTGTAAATTTAATATCTATATGTAGGATTGTTGGATGGAGTTGAATCTAGTTGGAAAATACTCTGCTAATTGCTATAACTTGTAGAGAGTTCAAATTCCAGATATAAACCCACAAAGAGCTATTAAATTTTTAAAAAGCCACTTTGAACGCATTTTTAGCTTATTGAAAATTCCAAGTGAAACTTCATTTTTTTTTATTATATAGTACTAACATAAATTGAAAAGTTCAAATTCATGGCTAAATATTTTATGGTAAAGTGAAATAAAGAACCTTAAAAGCTGAATATTAGCCTTTTGAAGTTTTTAATAACCTTGATATTTTTTTTGAGGTTTCAAATTGTTGAAATAGATCCCAGGTTATTGAAGGAATGATTCTACATATATTTTTCATTTTTATCATATTTTTAAACCTTTCAATGCTACTGGTCAATTCGAACCTTAAAAACAGTTGACTTCAGAAAAATTACATTTTCTTTAGTAAAATTGGGATCAAGTCACAAACTGTTTTTAATCAAGAGGGTTCAAATGCTTCCATTTTTAAAAACTTTAATAACTCAAAATTTAAAACTTAAAAAGTTAAAATAAAACCGTTAGATATGATCTATTTTATTTTCTCTATGTGCTCATAAAAAATTATCACATTTCGATTTTGTTTTCATGTGAATCGATAAGTTGAAAAATCAACGTCTAAAAATTATCCAAATTAGTACGTTTTTTACAAGCTCTTGATGACAACCAAAACAAAATTGAAATGCCATAATTTTTTACACGTGCATAGATAAAATGATGTAGATCATATCCAATAGTTTTATTTTGACTTTTAAGTTTTAAATTTTGATTTATTAAAGTTTTTAGAAATGAAAGCATGATGGAGGCACAAAAAATGAAGGCATTTGAACCCTCCTCGTTTTAATATCAACTAAGACCTCTGAGAAAAATTATTTTTTGACAGACCTTATCTCTCTATCTACAGCAGAGAAAATTGTGAAACTTCGTTTCAAGGAGATTTTTGAAGAATCTGATCATTTTTATTTTACAGGGATTACGTCGGCAATTAATCTCAAGGAAAATAGATCTATCATTTTGCAAATGCAACAAAATATTGTTGAATTTGCCAACAAAAAAATGAAGGTTAAATGAAGTAGATGAATGTTTGACCCTAAAAAGTCAAGACTCTAGTTATTTGGATGAAATACCATTTAACTATACAAAGGGTCAACTAAAAAGGTCAACCATGCTTTAATTCGGCCCATTACCATAAAATAGGGATTGGAATTTATTTAAATCAAATTTATGATTAGATTCTACTCGAATAATCATGAATTTTGATATCTCACACAGTTCCTAACTCAAAATAATCGCAAAAAAAAAAAACATTGAATTTACAAAACAGAAATTATGCATGATGCCACATGGCACGGGGTACCCATAGCATTTGACCTAAGTACTTTGGGTACAAATTGGGGGTGCAAATGAGTTCTAAACGGGGGAGGACCCACCTGTCAGCCACTAGAGTTTCTTTTCGCTACTACCTAAAGATGAAAGAACATGGTGCTCTAAGCCTAAACCCGTACACCGAGTCGCCAGTGAGGCGGCCTACAGTGCACCGAGACTATGCGTAGGCGACTAGATGTCGCTGGGGATTTAAATCCGGGTTTTTGACCCCTTCAACTATAATGGACTAGGCGCCTGTACGCCGACACTTACCTCCCTGCGCGGCTCACCAAAGGCCGAGTCCAGTGAAGGCAACTGCGAAAAATTAAAATATGATTGGCCTAACCCAAGAGAGACCGACAGTGGGCCCCCATTGTCAGCTCTCTCTTCCTCCTTCCCCCTCCCGATTTCAGCGAAAGATGAAGCTTAAACTCGGGTTTTAAAGGTTGGAGCTTTGTATAAGCCTTTACCTGGGACTAGAGAGCACCTCTATCCCTGTTCTCTTGACCGAAACTTTGAGTTCAGTTGCTATCAACGAAGCTTCAATTAGGCCGAGAAAGAAGAGCAAATCAAAATTGGAAACTCGAGACTAAGAGCATTTTAAGCTTTGAAACTCGAGAAGAACACTCTAGATGCCTACACGACGGTGTATGGAATGCCAATTTGGTTTAAGGAGTGCCAATTTTATTGGCACCATGAACCCGAACCATGTCAGACCCGATTAATGGTGGTGCTGCACATCCAGCTGCCTATGCGATAAATTGAGCTTGGGCACATGATAGGAGGGTATAAACAATATTCTCTGTCGATATACCATGCTCTAGGGTGCATTAACCAAGGCAGTACCAAGTTAAGCCGTGATGAGGCTCGGTATAGCACACCCGAAATTCAGCAGCTAGTAAATAGCTGGTTGGTCCCCAAGACACGCGTCCAATGATCACAGGGTGCTGCCAAAATAGGAGAATCTTCTCCAGAAGGTCTGGAGCACGCAATACAACCTTCCATTCTTTGGTGGCAGTAAATCAAAGGGCTAAGATGCAATGCTTTGCTTTTGAGATAATCTAAAGGCTGAGGAGGGTTCAATCAAAGATTAGTAGTATATCCAAATGCTATTGAATGATCCCCTGCCAGCAAGGCACCCGAAACTGAATGAATTAATCAAGACCACACATCAAACACCTGGTGTGCATGATGGTAGCCACCTCAGCAGAATCCTAAACCCTAAACCCATGCCTGCCTTATATAAGGCACCTCAAATGAATGCTAGATATACATCTTCTTCTCCAGAAAACCCTCTGTGCAAGAATCAAGAAAGAAACTTCCATTTTTAAAGAGAGTTTAAGTTAGAAGTTGCAAAGTTTCAAGCTTTAAAAGAAAGGTAATTAATACCTTGAAAAATGTAAGCTCAAAGCTGAGCAATGATCTGTATATATGCTATTTTAGTTGGAATAAAGAGGTTTTCTTTCTAATGGCTTTCTTGTTTGTTCTTTGTTTGATCTTATTCTCATCTTCTATTTCCTTTTTTTTTCAAAACCATGGATGTGAGGGTTATATAATTTCTAGTTCATCTTAGGATGAGGAAAAACAAAAGAAATATATAGCTTGATGATCAATAAAAATGTTTCATTTCTCCTTTTGCATCTTCTTTCCTTTTAAAGAAATATATATAAATGTACACAATAAAAATGTGTTATTTGCATCTTTCTTATTGGTGATCTTATAAGAAAAAAATAAAATATAAAAAATGTTGAAATTTATCATTTTTTTCTCTTTACTTTTACTTTCTACCTCCTCTTTCCCTTTATTTCTTTCTTTTTCTTTTTGTTTCCCTTTTCTTTATTTTATATTGCAAGGGAAAATAATAAAACACATAATCACATAAATATAAATAATAAAAGTGACATTTTCATATTCTAAGAAATATAAAAGGGAGAGATATCAAAGTTGATGTTTAGCTACATCCTTTGAATATTAATTTCTTATATAATTCTTTTAATATGAAAATTAAATTAAAAGTGCATAACAAAATGAAATTTAAATTAATTGACATGATGGGATTGATGTTTAACTACATCTCCCTAATTGTGACATTTTGAACTTTTTAAAGGACTTCAATGCATAAAAGAGGAACAAAATGAGTAATATGTGAAGAATTGATGTTTTACTACATCTTTTTCCATGTTATGAATTTTATTACTTTTCAAAGGACCTAGATGCATGATTACTAGAAGGAGAGGGCAAATGAGAAGAGGGTAATTTCAATCCCCATGTCATGATGCTCAAGGACCCTTTTACATGAATATGCAAATGACCAAGGACCTATATGCATAAATTTTATTGATAGCAAATGACATATGTGATGCTAGCACCCCTTTTTATTTCTTCCTTGATGCAATCTTTTATTCACAGCATTTTAGGACAAAATACCATAATCAATGAAATAAAACAAGCACAGAAAATTGCCCAAATGACCTGTTGGTGCAAATCAGCCAGTGCAGGCTGATCAAAAACCCAAATTAAAAATCTGTTTGAATAGGAAGATAGAGGACACAAAAACAATCAATTTAGAATCAAATTTTGCATCTTTCTGATTTTTCTACTATTTTCTAGCCATTTTCAAAGTTGGATGTCAGAAAATAAGAAAACTGCAGCATGTACATTTGCATTTACACCCCTCTGTCTATTTCTTCTCTTAAAAATAGAAATAAAAAGCATAAAATTCCCAAACTTCATGCATCCACTCTTGATATATCATACTACAAGAATAACATAAAAATCATATATGTCATTTGATGAAATTCATGAGAAATAGAAATAAAGAAATATGAATTTCATATTCTTCTCAAAACCCGAAACCCAATAAGCATATTCACACTCAATATCAACTCCCCTTAAGCTTAAAACCCCTTGATGCCTTCTGAACATGATCAAGTAGAAACATTTCAACCTCAATTGCATTTCTCAAGTCAAGACCTCATGAACCAATGTCAAACCGGTACCAAACCGAGAAATTAAAACTTGAAAGGCACCTAAACCCTGATGAAACTTGAAATTGAATGCACCTGAAGCTTCCTCATGCTCAAACAATGTTAACTGAGCAAGGAATCGGGAAAGAAAACAAAGAAATCAACAGAATTGAGTATGAGCGGTAATCGGTACCAAAATCCGATGATTAGTCTCATTCCGCCGCCTCCGGTGATCAACCACCGCCGACGATGCTACCAACATCCCTCCACCCTCAAGGCGATCCCAGTGGTGTCATCCTTTAGCCCCGCCGTGACCGGAAGCTTCGCCGGAGCAACCATCAATCCAAACCCTAAATCGGGTTTTGAACCAGATCCATATCCAACTTGCACGATTTTTAAAGCAACCAGAATGGCCGGATCTTGGCGCCAAAGCACCAATTCAAACCAGATATCCGAATCTCTGCGCAAAAGGGAGATCTGAAGGCTAGGATCGGAGTTTAATAAATAAAGAGACTGCTGCCAGAGGGACCCACATGTCAGTCTAAGTTTAAAGAACCCCCGAGCGAATCTCAAAGCCTCTGCACATATCTCAAAGCCCAATAACCGAAATCCAAAGCCTGTTATCCAAGCCCAATGATCTGCGCACATCTTAAAGCCCCTAAACTCATCTCAAAGGCCCATAACCCGAATCTTAAAGCCCAATTACAATCTCCAAGCCCAGAAAATAATAAAAAGAAAGCTTTTTACAAAGGGGCCCTTTCCGACAAAACTTCTTCACGAAGTAGTCCCTGATTATTTGTAAATAAGCCCCTGGCTGTCTAAAAATCTCTTCAAATAAGCCCCTGGAAGCCCATTTTCACTCCAGACCTGGTTAAAGGCCCAAATCACAAACCTCAGTCCTTCCAGCTTTACAAATAGGTCCCTGCAAAATATAAAACTTCACAAATAAGCCCTTTTCAGATCTTATTGGCCATAACTTCTTCATTTCAAATCCAAATCAACTCAAATCAACTCCAAATAAACCCAAATCAAATCCCTCATGTCCCTAAATCAAAATCAAGCATAAACAAACACCATACGACCTGCCAAATGACCAAAATGCCCTTCTCTCCATTTTTCTCACATTTAGATCATTTTCTCTTAAAATAAAATATAAATAAAGCACAAATATATTCTTAAACACCAATATATTTCTAGAAATAAATAAAAGGGTATAATAAACATACTTTAATAATATTCATCACATCTCATGTATACACATTAATTAAATACCCAAAACAATGATGATCAAATGAAAATAAAAGATCAAGTACATGAGTTCTCTCCCCTTTTAGCCCCTTTATTCAATTCACAACAGATAGGCCCCAAATCCCGGAATGAACGAGGTATTCAGTATGGCTTGGAAGGGTCATTTGATGTAATTAACAGCGGGGGCTTGCGCCCGCTGGGAGTTAAACGTCCCCACAATCATTAAACTCTCTCGATGGACTGATTATGAATCGTAGGTCTGTCGAGGGTGAACCGGAAGGAATAGCAGAAAGAAAGAAACGAATGTTTCAAGTTCGATGTTCTTTAATCAATCGAGAGCATTGAACCATGGGACATTTAATTACATATGCACACACCTTCCATACCAGCTGTGCAACTTTCTGCGCCCTACAATGAACAAATTTATTCCGACGAAGACCTATCTCCTGTAGAGAAGAGGAAGAGGAAGATGAAGAGGAGGCTAGCTTTCAGCCACTTCCAGTTTCAAGGGCAGACGTATTGCTTTCAGCGGAGGATAACAATAGGCTAGCTAGAAAAGGTTAGAAGTTGTGAAAAGAAATGCAAAACTTGACGTTGGCGAATGGGGAGTACTTCATGTCTCGTACCATATCCGATGCTCAACCATTTATTAAGAGTACTTTGCAAACAAAAGAAGAAAAAGAGAAGGTTGATTTAGTAGTGTTCAAGAGGATGATTGATGTCTGTCTTTTTAAATTGTAACGTTTAGTCTTTAAATTTTGTTGCAGGTTTATTTTCTTAATCATTTGAAATGTTTAAATTTTTTTTGATGTATGAGATTACTTGAGATGTGTATGACTATTTGTGACAATCGATGATGTCTCGTTATTTGACCTATAATTCCGACCAATTTCTGTACCAAAATCTGTGTTTTAAATCACCAAATCGTGTCTATTACATTGAATATCTATAGAATGTGGTACTGCTGCGTTTTTATTCTTACTTTGTAGAAAACAGGCGAAACAGAGGAAGAATTTGAATTCTGAAGGTTTATACACGGACCGTGCACCATCTGCTTGTGGTCCGTACACCCTCCGCCCGACCACAAACTGACCACAGATGACCAGGACACAGACCTGTATATGATGCTGAAATTTCAGCACCTGAACTTAAAACAGTCATAACTTTTGACTCGTAACTCCGTTTTGAGTGTATGACCACTTTTTGGAAAGCTTGCGAGAATATCTACAATCTGAGCCTAAGAAGCATAGGTTACACGGGCCGAACAGATATGACACGGCCCGTGTCAAGCATTTCCGGAAACAGATCCAGAAATCTGGAAACAAGGCTAATGAAGGAAGGTCGACGAATTAAGGATATAAGCTGGATTTCTCGCCAGAGAAAGTCATTTTGGAAAGGAGAGAGCATATTCTAGGGTTTGGATTGGCGGCTAAGCTGGGAGACGAAGTTGAGAAGCGAAAGACGCAAGTTTTCGATTGATCTTCTTGGTGCTTTGGGTTTTGTCATGATTAACTCTATTTTTATTTGTATTTTCTTTTTGAGAACCATGTCTGAGTAGTTTCCTTAGTTTCTAGGGTTGTGATGTAATCGAATGTTTTGTCTTGCATGCTAGTTATTGAATCTTTGTATTGAAATTTGTGTTTGATTGATTGAGTAGTATTTTAATTGCTTAGATTAAATTGTTTGATTTATATTGGTTTACCACTAGA
This sequence comes from Carex littledalei, assembly GCA_011114355.1. NCBI lineage: Eukaryota > Viridiplantae > Streptophyta > Magnoliopsida > Poales > Cyperaceae > Carex > Carex littledalei. The sequence goes on along the minus strand of CM022096.1, from coordinate 2,067,613 downwards.
TGAATTGCCACATCTAGAATGTACTTTGGCCCTTATGATCTCTCAACCAAACTAAGTACATGAGGTAGGATTAATGAGCCGAAAGATGAAACCAACTAGTAACCGAAAGGTGAAAATTACTCCCAATCGATAGATAGGAGTTACCTTTAGTATACCAATCAACCAACTAGGTACTTCAGACCAACATACGACAGTTGAGGTCTAGAACCCGACGAGGGCAAATATTGCAATTCCATACCAAGTTAATGAACCAACAAACGACAGTTGAGGTTTAGAAACATTAGGTCTGGTCAGTAGAACCCTACACAAAGGAACAACACAAAGAAACAGCACAAAGAAACAGTAACTGCTGTATTCACTTGAGGTCAACACGGACCGTGTAGGAAATGACACGGACCGTGTAGGAAATGACACGGCCCGTGTAGGAAATGACACGGACCGGACAACTTGAGGCAAAACTGAGATGAAGTCATAACCCTGGAAACACCTTTTTATTATTGATTAAAACCAGTTTAATTTACTCTCTTGCATTTTATTACTGCCATTGAACTGTTAGGAACTTAAACAAACAAAAAACCAACCTTTGCAGAACTTCTAGTATTTTATAAATCTAAGTAGAGCCCAATAATTGTCAAACCGTCCTGTGGATCGATACCTGAATATACTACTTGATAGGATTGTACACTTGCAATCCGAATCGAAAGGTGTACCAAGGTTTAAAAGGTATAGCTTGCTATACTGAAACTTTATGCATACGCTTTTGTGTGAACAATCGACTTTAATAAAGTATTTTGGTATTGTTAATTTTCTAATGCCATTGACTTGTGGTACATCCTATTGTGAATATAGGCGTCGAGGCGTCGCTATGATGAAGGGTGGCAACGCGTCGTTTCGCGGCTTCTTTTCGAAATTCGCGCAAGTATTGAGCGGGAAAAATAGAGACCCTTATATATACCTTATCCCGTTTCATTCACTCATTATCGTTTATTGTGAGGAAATTGATCTCGGAGCCACAGAGCGAAAGTATTTTCGGTGATAGTGGAGCGAGTTTAGAGCATATAGGAGACCTCGGATAAAACATCCGAAGACTGCGTTGCAAGGAAGTCTCAACATAAGGTAATTCTTAACCATCTCGGTAGTCGGCCTTATATTGATTGGTCATGCATGTAGTTACTAGTATGTATTGCCGGGGTCGAGGGTAACTTAGTTAATGACTTAGGTTTTGGTAATGTTGCTTAGGGCCTAATATAAACTTCGTAACCTCGGCAATCGATGTACATCTGTTGAGTCAATAGTTGTAATTCTTTAGAAAAAGTGAGACCGGTTGCCTAAGCCAATCCTGTTTCTTCATTAATTTAGAAATGACCGAAGGACAAGACGGATCCCGGGACCAATCTTCTAGTGCTTCTGGGGAAGTATCCCCACTGCCTTATCATTCCCCCCGCCCAGGTAGGGGAAAGAGTTTGTATGGTATGCGTCCCCCTAGTCCCGACATCTTACCGGAAGATGTCGAGGAAGATCAAAACAGTGAGGGAAATGAAGATGACGAAGAAAATCAATCTCGGGGAGAACTCATCTTAGCCTCAGTCGGAACTTCTCAAGGGTCTGCGAAGCCGAGAAAGAAAAAGGCTCGTAAAGATATCGTTCTTCGTGATGGTTATCCCCTTGATTCGACGTTCCCTACATCTGCCAATATCCCCTCTAAATTGGTTGTTCAATGTGAGTCTTACGCCAATGCTTTTTACAAGGAACTCGTGGATGAAGTTGACAGAGAGGAATATCCACGACATGCTCTGAAGTTAGTAGCTCCGGACCCGGAGGACCGAGCACATGACTGGAATCGTGGGATGTGCTTATATTAGAAGATGCCTAAGTGCGGTTTTAAAGTAAGGGTGTCTAAGTTTGTTCGCGAGGTATTACGACATCTCGATGTGGCCCCTGCCCAGTTAACCGCACCTGCTTGGTGTTATCTCATGAGCTTCAAATATTTATTTGATTATATGCCCGAGTTGGAGCTATATTTCCCGAGTGTGGGGTTGTTCTTTCACTATTTCTCTCCTTTATATAGCAACGAGAGCCATCTCGCAATTCGGAAGCTTGGTAAAGTTGCGTTTTTTGAAAAATTGTCAAAGGTGGACGATTGGAATCATGGTTGGGTATATCTCGCAAATTCCAAGGAGTTGCCTTGCTTCCGCCAGATACGGGAGGAGTGGCGGCCTTTAACAAAGGAAAATTTGGTCCCCAGTTCTCCTCCTCCTCCGACATCAGTTGATTTACAGGCTATCGAAATTCTTGATGAATATTTCACAAGTTAGTCCTTCGTTTTTAACTCGTACCCGATATACCTTTGCATCACATCTGCTTATTAACCATACTATATTATACATAAATTGTTAATGCTGGTGTTATTTTTGTGTCGTAGGACGCGGGTTTATGGCACTACCCTGGAAGGCCGCTCGTCCTGTTCTTGTTTTTGACACTCCGGAGGACGGCTTCACGAAAGGAAAAGAGGTTGTGACATCTCAAAAACCGACTTCCTCCTCCAAGGGTCCTAAGACCATAAAGTCGGGGTCTGCTAAGACTACAACAGCTCGCCCGAAGTCTACCACAAATACTGCAGCAACCACCAAGGGAGCGAAGGGCAGTGCTTCTGGTTCCTCCAAGCTCGGGGGTTCCCAGAAGAGGAAGGAAGTTTCTGCTGACCCCCCCGTGCGTTTAACAAGGCGAGAGAAGGGGAAGGAAGTCGAGGCGAAAGAACCTGAGCCGAAAAGGCAAAAGGTTCGGTCCGATACTGTGTTAGAGGTGTCTGGGGTTCCCCCGAAGGAAACACCCCAATCTCGGGTTGAGGCTGCTGAGAAGGAGTTAGAAAAAATTATTGAAGAGGCAGCACGCGACGTGTGGGATCTCGTGAAGGAGCACACCGAACATCTCAAGTCGAGTATATCAGAGCAGGGGCGAAATACCGGATTTGTGTGGGGGACCCATATTTCACAGGGATTCCCTGATAGTATTTTGGCGTATCTCCCCGGATATTCCACCATGCAGGACGAGGAAGAGCATCCCGAGGTCCAAGCCGCATTTTCTCGGGAAACCTTCAGGCTGACCACAACCGCTCACCAAAAGAAGTGGGCTGAAGAGCATCCTGACCAAGTCGCCGGTCAGGTGTTAAGGTCGCTACATGATGCCGGGGTTTTCTTTGGGTTCCTCAAAGATTCGCTTGAAAATCGCAGTGCTCTTACTATCACAACTGATCAAGAGGCGATCAACAAGGCGATCATGGAGAGGGATTATTTTGTCAAGTTGGCCCAGTTAAAGGAAAGGGAAAGGAAGATAGCTACTGGCGAAGCCGCCGTTGCCTCGGCAAAATACGAGATGGCGCGGTTGGTAGGTTTGCGGGCTGACAAAGAGCGCAAGGAAAATGAGGAAAAGGCAAAGCGCTATAAGCGTAAAGCTAAGGAGTACAAGGACAAGGTCGATGACCTTAACTCCAGGCTCGAGACCCAGGCCAAGGAGGTGGAGGAGGCGAGATCGGAAAATGTCCGACTAAAGGCCGAGATGGAGGGTTTTAAGAAGAAAACACTGAGCAAGTTTTTGGGCAGTCAGGCCTTTGCTCAAGCCGTCCCCTATGCGTGCCAAGAAATGATGACGGAGACCGTTTATTGTTATATGGGTGAACTGGCCAAGATTTACCCGTTCAAACCCGAGCATATGGGTTTTACGAAAGTGGAACCCGAGAAGCTCGTCATAAAAAATCTCTCGGATCACGGTTGGGACGAAGAAAAGGATGTGTTGTTGAATCCGGATGATACTCCGTTCCAAAAGGAGTTAGAACTTGAGAACCATCCTCGTGGGAGAATTGTTCATCCTTGGCCGAAAGATAAATGGCCTCAGCATCTCGAGCTTATCGATAATGAGGCTGAAGGGGAGGATGACGGGATTCCTTCCGAGACTTCCTCTGATGAAAGTGACGAAGAGGAGACCGACATAGGAGACACCGAGGTGAATGTTGAGGTGGACCCTGTTGCTCTACAAGGTGATGGAAAGGATCCGGAGGATGTTTCCATCTTTCCTTGTGATGGTGGAGCTAACGTTCTTGAGTCGGATAAGGCTCCAACTTCTGTAAGTAAAAGACTTCTAATATCGTGATTGCCGAGGTGTTGCTTTCACGCTTAATCTTATTCCTTTTGTTTTGTTTGTAGGAAGGATGATGGCAAGCAGTACACTCGACATGTGGGAGTTTGAAGATTGTTGTTTTATTTGCACCCCCGAGATGTGGTTAACAGAATTATTTTGTAATGTACTGTTTTATTTATACCCCCGAGATGTGGGGGTTTAACAGATTTGAGATGTAATATGGTATTTGATACCTCCGGGATGTGGGGGTTTAACAGAACAATTTAAATGTACTTGTTTCTTTTAATCGCATGTTTCTTTGCCCGATCTGGATTTCTTTTCTGTCAATTTTATCTCGGTTGCATGCTTTGGTTTTCTTTGTGAACAAGCAAAATGTGCTTGATTGTATATCCTTGCCCCCCTTTTCTTTTTCTTTATTTTTGACAAAAATGGTCAATGTGGGGGGACAGGTATGTCGCGTAAACGTATGCGTTACCCCGAGGGGTTTTCGATAAATGTTCTCGACATAATAAAATTCATGTTACTGGTAAAACAGTCGTCGTCCCTTGGGACTATATTAATCTGTTGTGTATCTCGGGGGTATTACCCAAGACGAATTTCGTTGCCATAAAGGGCTTTCGTTCATGTATCTCGGACCCAATAAATGAAACACAATCATAAATAATACTATATATATATATTGATAAAAAGCTTAGAACCATACAAAAATTTTGCATCTTGGTCTAAGTGACTACATTGAATAAAGAACAAAGGCTTATCTCGCCCTGAGTACCTCGTGGTAAATAAAAACATAAGAGCTACATAAAAAACGACATACATTAAGTGTAGAATTTACGGAGATGACAAGTGTTCCATGGACGAGTAAGTATGAAACCACTCGGGTCTTCCAATTCATAAGCGCCTTTACCTCGCGGGCGAATGATCTTGAAGGGACCTTCCCATTGAGGGGCGAGTTTGCTTACATGTTTGCCAGTTGCTTCCACAGTTTTGAGTACTAGGTCGCCTGGCTGGAATTCCCGAGGTACCACGTGTTTGTCAAACGCACGTTTAACCCTGCGTTGATACTCCATGGTGCGGATGCGGGCTTTCTCCCGACCTTCTGTGATGAGGTCGAGTTCTGCGGCGCGTGCATCGCGGTTGTTGTCGGTGGAATATGTCAAAGTTTGGAGAGATGGTTCCATCATTTTCATTGGAGTGACTGCTTCCATTCCGAACACCAGAGAGTACGGGGTTTGCTGTGTGGCTTCTCTAGGTGTGGTGAGGTAGGTCCACAGAATTCCATCAAGTATGTCGGGCCAATTCTTTCTGTTCTCGGCAACTTTCTTCTTGAGGCCATCCAGAATGGTACGGTTTGTGACTTCTGCTAAACCATTGCTAGCAGGGTGGCTGACCGAGGTAAAGTTGTTCTGAATGCCTAGGTTAGAGAGGAATGTCATAGTGCGTGCTGCGTTGAACTGTGTTCCATTATCCGAGATAAGAGCATGCGGTATGCCAAAACGACAAACGATGTTCCGCCAGATGAACTTCTCGGCCGCTGCGGCAGTGATAGTTGATAACGCTTCAGCTTCGACCCATTTAGTAAAATATTCAACGGCTACAATAATCCAACGGTGCTGTCCGACAGCTTTGGGAAATGGCCCGACTATATCTATCCCCCATAGATCAAAAGGCCAGGCTCCCGAGATGGATATCTGATCGTAAGCTGGGATGTTGCTCAATTTGCTGTGGTATTGACATCGCTCGCATTTTCGGACTAAGGTTGCCGCATCATGTTGCATGGTTGGCCAATAAAAGCCGGCTCTGAGGATTCGTTTGGCGAGAGTTTTCGCTCCTTGATGGCTGCCGCAGACGCCTTCATGTACCTCAGATAGCATTTTTGAGGCTGTCTCCTCATTGAGACACTTGAGCCAAGGTCGCACGTACCCCCGTTTGTAGAGGTGGTTGTTGAATATAGAGTACATCGGTGCGATCCTTTTCAATCGTCTGGCTTCCAATTGATCAGTGGGGAGAACCCCGGTGTTAAGGAAATTCCACATCGGGGTGAACCAGGATTCACCGGGTTCACCAATAGCGAGTACGGCTACGGTCTCAAGGTTGATGCTGGATTCCGGAATATCCATAACAATCACGGGCCGATCTTTGTCAAGGTTGCCCGCGGCGCCAAGTTTTGACAAAGCATCAGCTTGGCAGTTTTTGTTGCGCGAAACATGTTGGATATCAACCTCGTCGAAATGGCTCTTGAGCAGGTGGAACTGCTGTCGGTACTTGCGCAACTTCTCGTCCACAACTCGGCATTCATCATTTATCTGCTTGACCGCTAACTCGGAGTCACTGCGAAGATGAATCTCGCGGGCGCCCAATTCTTTAGCTAGCTTAAGGCCTGCTATCATGGCTTCATATTCCGCGGTGTTGTTTGTTACCGGGAATTGAAAATGGAGAGCATAATTCAAGGTTTCCCCGTGTGGTCCAGTGAGGGAGACCCCGGCCCCAGCCCCCTGTAATGAAGAAGCTCCATCGACATGGATTGTCCAACGTCCCTCCGACTCGGGAGGAACGCCGGAATACTCGGCGATGAAGTCGGCGAATATTTGGGATTTTAGAGCATTTTGGGGGTGGAAAGAAATATCGAACTCGGACAATTCGAGCGCCCAAGCTAACAATCGCCCGTATGAGTCGAAGTTTGCGAATGCCTTTTTTAGGGGGATCCCGGTATAAACCTTGATGGAATGGGACTGAAAGTAAGGCCTCAACTTTCTAGCAGCTATGACGAGAGCATATGCTGCCTTTTCAATCTGAGAATATCTGGTTTTAGCATCCCGAAGTACGTGCGAGACGAAATAGATAGGCTTTTGATCTCGTCCCTCTTCTCGAACAAGAGCGGCGCTTACTGCATGACCCGTTGTTGCCAAGTACAACACGAGGATATCGCCCGCAGTAGGCCTGCTGAGACATGGGGGATTGACGAGATAGGCTTTGATCTTTTCGAAGGCCATTGCGCATTCCTCTGTCCACTCGAATTTGGCCGACTTGCGCATGGCTTTGAAGAAGGGGAAACAGACGTCCCCGGATCTCGCAATAAATCTGTTGAGAGCGGCCAACTTGCCTGTAAGGGATTGTAGCTCTTTGAGGTTTCGAGGTGGTTTCATGTCGAGAATGGCTTGTGATTTCGAAGGATGGATCTCGATGCCTCGCATAGAAACCATGAAGCCAAGGAATTTTCCACCAGTTAAACCGAAGAAACTCTTCTTCGGGTTAAGTTTCATGCTGGCTGAATTCAGTGTCGCGAAGGTTTCTCGAAGATCTCGGACATGGTCAAGGTCAGACATGCTCTTGACGAGCAGGTCATCTACATATGCCTCTACATTTCGTCCGATCTGGTCGTGAAATACAGTGTTAACCATGCGCTGGAAAGTGGCTCCGGCGTTGCGCAACCCGAAAGGCATGACTCGGTAGCAGTATAGCCCCGAGTTGGTGGTGAAAGCGGTCTTTTCTTCGTCGTCTTGATTCATCCGGATTTGATTGTACCCGGAGAACGCGTCCATAAAACTGAGGTAGGCATGTCCCGAGGTGGAGTCGACTAGTTGGTCGATTTTGGGCAAGGGGAACGGATCCATGGGGCATGCCTTATTGAGATCAGTGTAATCGATACACATACGCCAGTCACCGTTGGACTTCTTGACAAGCACGGGGTTGGCTGTCCATTCTGGACACTCGACATTTCTGATGAAACCAGCGTCAAGTAGCTTCTGTACTTCACGTTTTACGGCCTGCTGCCGTTCTTCCCCCATGTTACGTTTTTGTTGCCTAACCGGTTTTGAACCCGGTTTGATATGCAGTCGGTGTTCTGCTATTGACCTCGGAATCCCTGGCATGTCGGCGGCTGTCCAGGCAAAAACGGACTGATTTTCTCGGAGAAACTTGATGAGTTCGTCCTTCGCTTGTCCCTGGACTGCCTTTCCGATGTTGAGCGTTCTGCCTCCGCCCAAATCGAGTTGTTCGACTTCATCTGCCGGCTCGAGGGAAGCTTTAATCTCAGCTTTATCAACTGGATCCAGCGCTAGGTTGGTGTTGGGTGGCAGATACTCGGTACTCGAGCGCAACCGCTGTTGGTTGGTTTTTGCTTCCGACTGTTCGACTTGGTGGACAGAGCCTCCTTGGCTCTGAATGGAAGTCATATAGCATTCACGCGCCACCTGCTGTTGGCCACTTTCTTCCCCTATCCCGTTATCTGTGTGAAATTTGATTTTTAGATGGGAAGGGGAGATGATTGCGCCGATTTTGTTCAGAGTTCCTCTTCCCAGGATTGCGTTGTATGCCGAGGGAGCATTAACGATGAGGAAGTCCACCATGACTTCCACCGTACGAGGGGATGTACCAAATGTCACTTTGAGTGGCATCATACCCCGAGGTCGAAGGGCATCTCCCGTAAAGCCTATCAAAGGTGAGATATGCTGTTGGAGGGCGCGAGTGTCGAGGCCCATTTGCGTGAAAGCCGACAAGTACAGGATGTCTGCTGAGCTTTTCGTGTCAACTAACACCCTCTTAACCCGGTGGGTGTTAATCTTGAGGTTCAACACCACGGGATCATCGTGTGGACTAGAGATCTCACCTAGGTCCTTCTCGGAGAAAGATATTGTTTCCTCCGGACGAGGTCGTTTTTTGTCGGTCTCAACCTGTAAAACAGTGGGATATGGCTTTCGATTGTCGCGAGGTAAGATTTTTCGGACGGCACCGCGATGGCCTCCGCTGATCACGTTAATGACAGGGCTGCTCTGCCTTTCCTGGCGCCTTGTCTCGGGACCATCCCGAGTTTGAGGACTGACCTCCCCAACCCGAGGTCCCGTATAATCCTGTCTGTAAGGAATAGGTTTCTTAAAAACCTTACCTTTACCGTTGTACTTCCTGGAGAACTTTCTGAAGAAATCGGGGTTGATGAACTCGATCAGCTTACCCTCGCGGGCTAGTCTCTCCAGGATGTCTTTGAGTTGAAGGCAATCCGCAGTGGAATGCCCATTGAATCCGTGGTACTCACACTTCTGGGAGTTGTCTTGCACCGCGAAAATGTTTTCAGGCAATGGCGGAGGGAGGTCGAACATGCCTTCTATGATGTTGTACATCTCGTGCCGCTTCTTAGTGAGAGGTGCATACCTTACGAAGTGTTGGCGATATCCCTCGGTGCCAGTTTTGTGTTCTTGCTCGGTCGGTCGGTCGGGTTGGTTTCTTCGAGGTTCTCTTTGGTTACGAAACCTATCTTGAGTCGGCTGTTTGTTAGTTCGGTGACGGGGAGATCGGGATCTAGGCCTCACGGGGCTCCCGTTGTCATCCTCGGCACGGATGTAACCCTCCGCAAAGGTTACAAACTCCCTTAGAGTGGTCATTTTCTTCATGTGGGCTTCGTAACGCAAAGTTCCCGAACCCCCTTTACGGAGTCCTTTCTTGATGGCGGCTAAGGCGAATTCTTCATTGAGATTCTGAATTCGCCGAGATGCCTGTATGAAACGGTTAACAAACGCACCTGTTCTTTCGCGCTGTCCCTGGACAATATCTAGGAGCATTTCACATGTTGCTTGCGGCGGTTTGATAATCGTATACCTCTCCAAGAACAGTTTCGCGAAGTCCTCGAATTTGTTGATGGACCTCCGAGGTAGTGTCATGTACCAGTCCCATGCTTCTCCAGTTAAGCAAGTGGTGAAGACACGGCACATGATGGCATCGGTAGCTCCGAGGAGGCGGAGTCGCTCAAGGAATCCGTACACAAAGTTGTGCGGATCTTGTGTGTCGCCGCTACCCCGAAAACTTGGAAGGGTCGTCGGATACTTGAAATCCGTCATTGATTGGCGGTAGATGTCTCTGGACAGGGGGCCATCCTCGATTCCCATAGGTCGAGAGTAAGTGCCTGTCTTCTGGGATTCGAGTTCGGCTAGTTTGGCCGCAAGTCTGGTTTGGATCAGCTCTTCAACTTGGGCCATGTTGATACCTCGGGTTGGGGTAGGTGATCGCCGGTTCCTTCTTCGGTCATCGCGGCGAGCTCTATCCCGACCTCGGGGTGGGCTTCGTTCGCGCTCTCTACGGGAGCGAGATTGGTCTCTGCGGGATGGTCTGGGCCCTCTGCCGTGGTTAGCTGATTCTCGCTCGTTGTTAAGGTGGACTCTGGGACCTTCGGCATGTGGTCCTTCCGCGGGATGGGGCCCCCTATTCTCATCCTGACCTTCCGGGCGCCTTCCTACATCGGAGTGTACCCCTGCAGGCAGGACATTTTGGTCCCTGCGTTCGGATTGGACCTGTTGGTCGGGTAGTGAGGGGGTATCCGTCTCATTACCTGTTCGGACCTGTGCGAACTCTCGCTCCAGATTTCTTGGCGAAACATTTGCCGGCCGACTGTGGACACGATTTGCAGACAAAGGTCGCGGTACAGCTGCGGCGGGTGGTACGGCCTGGTGGGCAGGTCGCAGTGGTACTTGCTGGGAACACGGTGTTGGACCTGTCATGGGATACGTCCCGTGAGCGCCTCCCGGGCCCCATTGCCCAGGTGGCGTGACATAGGGATACTGGGGACCCGTGGGAGTGTAAGGTGTGCAAGGGGTCACGCCGTAGTGATATAGCGGCGTTTGCTGAGGGTAATACGGTATGTAGGGTATCTGATAAGCACCAGTTACCTGATTGTGATAGGTACCAGCCATCTGACTGTGCTCGGCGTAGAGTGGCCTGGTTGTGTTCCCTTCAGTGAATGAAGGTCGAGTAACGTCGGGGCGAGGTTGAGCAGGTTGAGGACCATGGGGTCGCACCATTGAGCTGCTAGGCCTCGCCCCCGGGAATTGACTGTGGGAGGTGTTTCCCGTAGGCGGGGTTACCAGAGGAGGGGGTGTGATCGCTACTCCTGGCGGGATCGTTACGCCGGGTGGAAGCGGGATTGATGTGTTTGGTTGAGCCATCTAGTTCTGTGTTCAAGTTAGGCGTGGCCCCACGGTGGTTGATACGTCCTATCTCGGGAGATGAGGCCGTATGGAAAACTGGGCTGGGTTGGATTCGCCCTGCCAAAGGTTGGCAGGCCGAGATGTGGATTGAGTTAGAAACTCGGGGTGGATTGTGAGAGATTCGGACTCTGACCTGTATGATCTCTCTCTTAGTGAAAATTGCGTCCCCCGTTTCATGGGGATCACTGCCTTATATAGTCTAGCCATAACTGCCATCTCGGGCGTTTATGGGAGAACGTGGGCAGTTATGTCGTCCGTTACTGGGACGTGGGCATTAAACCAGCCGTTTCTGGGACTTGGGCATTAAGCTAGCCGTTTCCCGGCTATCCCGTATGTCGGTTGGCATGGGTCTATATTAAGGCTCTGGTTTGGGGCCGGCATATTGGGCCCCGGCTTAACGAGCTTTTGGGCTTTTTCATATGACGTCGGGTTGGCCTTGTAAAGGTCCGAATCCCAGTCTTTCATGGCCCAGTTTGGAACAAGTAAAAGGGCCTGTGGAACATGGCCCTATCAGAATGTTTATTTTGTAAAATGTGACATTCATTCTTATAAGGACTTAGACGAAAAATTAAATAACATGTTGGAATTTCATGTTATTAATTATAATTGTATAAAAAAATTCAGCGATTGAACCGAATGATTTATCGGTCCAACCATCGAATTAATGAATCAGAGTTCTATTGAGTCAATGTCCGGTCTGGCGTTCTGGTTTCGATAACATTGTTTAAAAGGCTTAATATGCTATATATAAAAACTTGACATACTAGATATAAAATCATGTTGCTATTAATAAAAGTTTAAAAACAATGAATTTTTTTATGTTTTACACTAGCTAGTTCTACTTTTAATACATAACATTTATGGAAGATTTCAATTCAAGTCCAACTAGCATTAGCTGTCCAGTTTTCATAAAAAGTGAATTGGTCTTGTATTTATAAATACTTGATATGTTAGGGATAAGGACTTATATTGTTATGTATAGATATTTGCACGCATCAAAGGCAGAGCCAATGTATAGCAGGGGTGCCCACCCATGGATTTGAATTTTGTTTTTTGTCCATATTACTATTTAATTATGAGTGAGGCTATGGTGCTATGCATAGCACCGTAGCCTCACTCTTTAATTATTGCCCTACTCTGATTTTTATTTTGCCCAATTTTGATCCAACTACAACTCATATTTTTATTCTCATTAAGGGCCTGTTCGTTTGTCACGGGATTGTGCGGGATAGGATTTGATGGGTTCGGGAACTCACTTTTTTATTTACGGGAACCCATACTCATAAGGATTCACGGGAATAATTCTGGGAATGTACTGAATGAGTGTTCGGTTGTACCGTGGGTATAATTGTGGGAAATTCTATTTTCTTTATAAAATTGATGATATCAATAAAATAATTATTAATTAAATTAAATTAAATCAAATCAAATCAATTAAATAATAATATAACATTACTTGTACCGTGAGCTTGTAATTAACCAATAACATAACATTACTAATTAAAAACAATAATTAAAAATATTTACAAAAATTATAAACATTTATAAACAAATAAACATTAAAAATATGTAATTACAAAAAAAATTCTAAACCCTGACATCCTTCTAATATGCACGGGTTTGAAGTGCATCTAAAATTAGATTCAGGTGCATTTAATAATTTATCCTTCTAATTAAATATCTTTCAAATATGCTGTAAAAATTAGATTCATTTTCTCACTTTTTTTAAATTAGACTAATAATGTTATAAAAAAAACTTCAAGTGCATGCCCAGTTCTCGAGGTAGAAACCACAAAATTTATTGGAGCATATATGTATTTTTGCTTTAATTGAATTGGATTCATTTGTTTTTAATTTTTTATATAAATTTTTTCGGTATCTTCAAATTATAAACTGAAACTTATATGAGAAAGTCCGGATTCGGATTTGGATTGGCTTAGTCCCACAATAGACAACAAACAAAGGAAGAGCTCTTTATATATACATCCCCCATGTCTGTGATAAGGTTATCTTAGGGAGGAGAAAGAATGATATAGGCATTAAAAAATTGCACCCATGAGAATCTGACAGAGGAGAGAGAGTGAGTGGGAAAAAAAATATTGAGTCTGAGTTCCGTTTTTTTATCCCAAAATATTACACTAAATTTGGAGTTCTTGGGAACTACCCACGGGAAATATTTGGAGAAAACTATGGTTGCCGAACACCTCTGTAGAATTGTGATCCCATACTGTTGAAACCCATCAAATTCCCAATGGGAATAGGGATGCCGAACAGGCCCTAAGTATGTGTACTTTTTTTATATGGAAAAATACAACTTATTAGAATTTTTAATATTTTAGTTGAATTTTGCTGTTTTGTTGATTTTTTTGTCCACTCCTAACTTAAATTCTAACTACGCCACTAACACGTGTCAAGTAGCGTTAGCTGTAAATATACTACCGACCTTCTATAGGAGATAGTCTCAAAAAAATCATTAGTTGAGATATTTAACTTGTGATTAAATCTGAAGAGCAGTTATCACGTCCCTACTGTAAATAAGACATTTGTAATTATAAATTAAGTAGAATACAATTTTCTTCCTTATAAATTTTTTTTTTCTCTTAAAAAAACGCATTGGATATTAAATATAATCATGCCCAAATAGATTCAGGCGAGTCCGATCTTCTCTCTGAGGGCCTGTTCAGTAGAGATATGGGAACGGGTTCTGAAATTTTTGAACTGGCCGATTACTGTGCGCGTGGGACATAATTCGCGAAGTGTGAGTGAATTTTTTTTTTCCACGAGCACAGTAATGAGCCGAACAGGCTCTGAATGTACGGATTTTATATAATTATACTGTTCTAGACGAGACATCGATCATGTATTTAAAATTAATGAATAATTTATGTTAATTTTATATCGGCTCTTTTTTGACTGCTTCATGATACGATATAGAACGTTTGATTTGAACTGAGCAATCTAAATTCGCATGGGGAACCAATTTAAATTCGAACTACTAGAGAGGATCCGAACCCGATATGGAACTTTTCAACCTAGCTAGGTAGGTGCTACGCATCATTTGTAAATTCATCACTATCCGTTGATGTGACACGTTGTACCTTGTAGGACACGCCGATTCCAAATTATTTGCGTGTTACAGCCTTACAGGAGAATGTTGATTGATCAATGAAACAGGGGCCGCATGTTTGGGTAATGCGTGTCCAAATATAGAGTAATGATAATGATATATATATTTTTTTAAAAGAGGCAAGAGCCCATTTCATTGCTGAAATTGTTAAATACATATATCAGTTCCAGCAAGGCTGGTCCAAGCATCCCGCCATGAAAGGCATACTAATCACATAACAGCAAAAGATAAAGCAGGAAAGTAAGGATATAACCCAAGTTTTTGAGATAGCTAATCTCCAAAAATATTCTAAGTTGGCACTAACTAAGCCACATAATAGAGGGCTGGGTATACTAACTAGATACAAAAATTGATATAGCTGCCACTTCATGCTTAATTGGGGGTTCCTGGTGGCTGATAAACCACCATCTCCAAAGGCATATACTGCGCCAGTGGCACTGCATCTTCAACCACTGGAAGCCATTCTTCAACCGAAGGCTTAGATTTCTTCTTGGTATTACCTGTCCAAAACAATGCCAAAGATTTAATTAGAAGAATTAAAGACCTAGCTGTCTGTATGTTGCAATTATTAAAACAAATATCATTTCGATGTTTCCAAATCACCCAGCATAAGGCACTTAATACTACCAGAAAACCAGTTCTTTGCTTGCCAGGGAGTTGGACAGCAAAATCCATAATATCTGAAAATGAGTTCCACTGTGACATAATATTTTGGGTCTTACCTAACCAAAACCAAACTTGTTGTAATAGGGGACAGGTCAAGAATAGATGTGTCACTGTTTCATTGGCAGTACAAAAGGCACAATTAGATGAGCCTGTCCAGCCTTTGATAGCTAGGTTATCCTTGGTAAGAATTTTATTGTGTTGGGTCAACCACATAAATATCCTAATTTTTGGTGGTACTGGTAAGGTCCACCACATGAGAGGTATAATAGGGAAATCCCATCTACAGTTCAGGAATTTATAAAGAGATTGAGTAGTGAACTTCCCTGAGGCTTCCCATCTCCAATTCATTTTATCATGTGTATGAGTGAAAGAGGTAAAACTGAGTATATGGAGGAGTTCCCCCCAATCATGTAGGTTAGCCCCTTCTAAAGTTCTTCTAAATACCAAGTTTGCCCCTTGAGAGTGAATGACATCTGTGTAATATTAATGATATCACCCCACATATGTCAGCATGTACTGTTATTGGTTAAGATGGTTCGGATGAATTTCATCGTATTTCGGTCGCATGATCTGATTTAGAATACATTACATATATATAATCAAGTTTACATTAAATGTCAAGAAATTGCCAATGTGGTTCCATTATAGATTAATTCTAATTGAATATGTATCTCTCCGTAATGAAATAATTGCTCGTGCCACTGCATTAAATTTGCAGTTCTTAAGCATATTATATTTAATTCTAACATAACTTAAGATCCTCTAAGCCAAAAATACAACTACAGACACTTTTTTTTACTTTCTTCGTGATAAATACTAAAATGTCAGAAAAAAAATATTTTTAAGGCTATAAACTACATGGAACATTTTTTGCCTCATTAGAAATGCGAAAGTTATAAAAATCAGGAGATGCAACTGTTACTTTTTGAAAGCAATCAATGACAAAAATAAATATTATTATGTTATAAAAATCGGGAGATTAAATGTCTGAACCATCTGATGAAGATCAGAAGGGTGTGAGCTATGGGAAAAAATCGTTTGAAATAAATTTTGAACACGGAACTACTGGGTCGTCTGATGAAGATCATGTGTGCTAGAATAATAGAATAATAGAAAATTTTGAGATACGAAGCAACACGAAAGTTAATAAAATAAAGCATACAGAAAAACTACCAAAACAGAAACACGCGGCAGCAAATCGCTCCAGGCCTCCATTTGATTCTATCGAACGGCCCAAAACTCTAATAACTTGACGCAAGGCATTCCCTCTTTCTATCGGCCGATATTTTTATTAATACCCTAAAAAAAAAACAAATTATCAAATCTGCCCTCACTCCAAAATTATTTTTAAAACTACCCCAACCGCTCGCCTGCTGCGCGGTCCACTCTGGACACTTGACCGCCCCACAGCTGGACGGTTCACTACCCATAGCTGACCGCCCAGCAGCTGGGCGGTCCGCCATAAAACCCCTATAAAAGGGGTTTTTCTCTCTTCTGAGCAGCACAGTATTCATTCCAACAAATCCAGAACCGAAAGAGAGGCGATTTTGAGTGATTTTGAGGCTAGTAGAGGTATGAACAGTAACAAACGAGGTAAGAAAGCGAGCAACCGAGATCGTGGCGCAGCGAGATGAGTGTCTATTAGTGATCGAGGTAAAATGAGGAAAAAAGTACAAGTGTCAAGTATGTCATGATTTTCTTAATTGTGAGACATGTAAGATGGAGAAATGGAGTAGACGACATGGTCGGTATGAAATTTCAGATGATGACTTTGTGGAAAACCACTACGGCTTTGGTTTGAAAAAGAAGAAAGTTGATCTAGATACTCCAGCATCGGACGATGAGTTTGTTCCTTGTACTGGTAAGGCTACCACTTCGTCTGCTGTGACTGATCCATATCAGGCAAACTCTGATGATGACTTTGTTCCATGCACTTTCAAGGTTCGTTGTAAGAAGTAGACTTTTTAGGAATTTATGTTGTAGAATTTTTAGGAATTTTGTCGTAGACTTTATTTCATCAGTTTTGTGTTTGTTTATATTTTATGTTGTTAATTTTTGTATATGTAATTAAGTATTAAAAATAACAAAAATTAAGCATATAAAATAATCGAGGCAAATAAAAAATTGCATAGCTCACAAACTACCAATTAGAATAGTTCATAATATACATCTAAAATAGTTCATAACATAATTTAACAAAACTTGGTAATCAGCGACGACGGCTGAACAAACTCAAAATACGACGTCTGGGTCTGGGTGCAGCTGGTTGTGCGACACTACGGGATGTCTCTCCATGGCTACTACCGGTTCCTGGGCTTTTATGAGTGCGGTGGCTACTACCGGTTGCCTCAGCAACAACTCTAGCATTTTCTCTTTCGTTGGCTTCGTTAATGGCATCTGCATTGCATTCCAGTTGAAATAAAATCAAAATAAAATATAAGTAAATAAATAAAATCAACCGTACCTGCTCGGTGCCTGTCAGTTGTTGAACGGCGGGCCTAATGCCCCATTCGCCTACCTTCCATCTCGTCCATGGTCATTACGGCACGCTTGTGAGGTCTTCTTCCTTTTCTGATCCACCCGCTTGCGGGACAAACTCTATCACCAACATAGGCCAGCCACTGATATTGGTTGGGATAAGGATGGAAAGATGCACCTCAAGTACTCGCAAGGTAATCGGTACGGTACATGTGTGCGACATAATCATCCTCAGAGAAGTTTCTCTCTCGGCACACCGCCATAACATGAGGACAAGGTAGGTGGGCCAATTAGATTCCTTGGCAAGTGCATGTTACAGTATTGTCAGGTCCAAAAATAACAACATACTTGAACATCCTTTTCACAAACTCCATAGTCTCATCCGGTCTACGGCCGGTTGGAGCAAACTCATTTGGATAGTGCACTTCGAATTCCAATTGGTTCTCCTCGTACATGACAACTCTCATAACTGCACCTTTCTCCCTATGTTTCCTTAGTTTCCCCTCCACCCTTGTTGAAAACGTTTGATTCCTGGACAGTAATTCGAGGGCTTTAACACGCCGTGCAACAAACCATGCATTTAACTTGTAGAATGTGTCCTCCACAATTGCTGCCACGGGCAACATCCAACTCTGCTTGAAAACAACATTCAAAGACTTAGATCTATTTGTGGTCATAATTCTCCATCAGAAACCTCCATCACGGGCTTGCAATATCTTGTCATATGCGGGGGGCTCAGCAAGATCGGTGGGATTATTTTTTCCCACCTTGAGTAAATACGCATTTGCCTTTGGACAGTACTGCAAAAAAAATAATTTTAGATGAAAAAATTTAAGTAAATAATTCAGAAAATATAAGTCAACAAATAAAAATATACATACCTTGGCAAAATCTCTGAACATCTCTTCCACCCTTCTCGGCTTCTTCCTCTTGCAACCAATTCTGAATTATCTGCAACCCATTTTTCAGATCTGTAATTCTTGTGTAGATTGTCTGTAACATGTTGCATACACAGCTTGTGCACACAATCATCGTTCGCTGTCGACCACCCGAAATCTGGGCGATCAAAAACATATTTGATTCCTTTGTGCTGGTCTGATATGACACAAAAGAACCGGTCGCCAACCACTTGTCTTCGTACGAACCTCATGAAAAATCTCCAGTTTTTCCCGTCCTCCTTCTCAACAATTACAAAGGCCAAAGGCAGCAACTGGTTTTCAGCATCATATGCACATGCAATCAGCAGTCTCCCGTCGTAATGGCCAGACAGGAAGCATGCATCTACACTGATGACCGGTCTAATGTATGGCACAGCTTGAATACATGTACCGAACGCCCATGCTATGGCCTTGAATTGCAACGCGTTGTCGACATCCTCTACGCTTAGATTCCAACATTCAAACCTAGTGCCGGGATTTGTACTTGCTATGGCCTGCAGCAATGGTGCAAGCAAGTTGTATGAACCATGCCAGCTACCGAACATTCGGCAAATCACAAGTTCACGCCCTCTCCACAACCTGTTGTATTTTGGGATGACATGCTTGTAAGCGCGTCTGACATGTCTAGCGACCTCCTTAAGGCTCATCGATGGGTCCTCCTTAATATCCTTTTCAATTACATCGGTAATAAGTAAAGCCATAAGCTGTGCATGGTTTGTCCTTGATGACGTAGACTTGCATGTGTGAGGTGGTTCACACTTCTTAATAATCCATGCCTCGCCCTTACCCACATGGGTTGCATAGAGACGGAAGTGGCATTGCGCTTCGTCTTTACAAACAATTATTAACATTCTTTGGTCCCTTTTTTGAGTTCTGCACTCCCAGTTGCCGTGAACATGGACCTCATTTATTTTCTTCACAAGTTCATCTATGTTGGTGTAAATCTGCTGCGGAGCAAGCTCTTGATTGTACCTGACACGCGGCCCAAAAAATGAGATGTCTGCCTCTTCAAAAGCAGTGGTATCGTTGAATGTGGGGCACGGATGCCTATCTGTCCGACCTTTAATCGGAAATCTGTCTTCCTTATGTAAATAATCTCCATCACCTTCTGACATGTGATCCGAATCCCAATGCCCGTCCCATTCGTCACCCGTTTGCAAATCTCTTTGTGGTATGACATCGATCTCAGCATCAATGTCAAAGTCTCTCCGGGTAACAACAGGTGCCACTATAGGTATTGATGGTGGTACAGATGGAAATCTGGGTTGGATTGGGATTTCAGAAGGAGGTGGTGGTGGTAGATCGGTGGTAAAATCAGGTACATAATTCTCATAAACGGGTGATACGGGCGGTTCATAACTCGAGTGGCGGGGGTTGTCATAACTATAGTGGCGGGGGTTGTCATAACTCGAGTGGCGAGGGTTGTCATAACTAGAGTGACGGGGGTTGTCATACCCCGAGTGCTCATGACCCGAGTTGTCATAACTCGAGTGCTCATAACTCGAGCTGTCATAACTCGAGTGACGTGGGTTGTCATAACCCGAGTGATCATAACCTCTATTTTTCCTAGATGTTCCAATTCCGGGTTCACGCGGAACTCTCCTGGAATATAAGTCAATTACCATGGTACCCTGTGACTCAAAAGTATTGTAAACACTCCTCCATAACGACTCATATGTTATTGGATACCTGGTATAGTAAGGTCTACCACCACTTACTGTGTTAATCCGAGTAGCTCAATCTATATCATACCGGTTGGGGTTCACACTGATCTTTTCATACACTATTCCCTTTAGTTCAACAAATGAGGTATTTTCATTTACCTCGAAGCCGTATGCTGCTTCCTTAGTATACTGTGCTCCCTTCGCTCCCCGGGTAAACTTTCCGCCCACATACAGTGCAACCAACATATTTCTGTTTGATAATTACTGTTCAAAATCGCCTCTCTTTTCTCTCTTTCGGTTCTGAATTTGTTGGAATGAATACTGTGCTGCTCAGGAGAGAGAAAAACCCATTTTATAGGAGTTTTATAGCGGACCGCCCAGCTGCTGGGCGGTCAGCTATGGGTAGTGAACCGCCCAGCCAGTGGGCGGTCTGCTAGGGAAACTGGACCGCCCAGCAGGCGGGCGGTTGGGGTAGTTTTAAAAATAATTTTGGGGTGGGGGCAGATTTGATAATTTGTTTTTTTTTGGGTATTAATAAAAACTTCGGTTCTATCGGTATATGTCGGAAACAAATATGCTGTGATTCTTTGAGATTTGTGCATAAAAAATAATAGCTTCTGAGATTTGTGCATTCTAAAAAATAGAGGGATGAATTTGAAATAACAGGATCATCTTCCATGCCAGGATACAGGCGGGATATGTGAAAGGTGTAGTGACTTGTGCAATAACATTTTAAAACAAATCTTCATAAGATAAAAAATCTTAAAACAAATCAAATTATAGCTTCTGTTTTTTTTTTTTGAAAATTTAAAAAAACTTCTGTTACTTGAAACCGGCACCACTTTTTTTGAGGAAATAAAACAACACATCTAAAAAGGGTAAAATTGGTATTGCGCCTCTCGCGAGTTTGGCATAAGTGGCCATTTTTACTTTTCTTCTTTTGAATGTACCTCAGTTGTATGTTTCTTTCTTTACTGGCATGTAGCTACTGGTAATTGGGGATTCTTTATTTAGAATGAGTACAGTCGAGTGGTTCAACTATGTAGAAGGATGGGACTGGTATTGTCTGAAAGATTTGTAAACTGCCTAAGGGCTTATGAATGACAAAAAAAAAAAAAAAAAACTGTGTTAGTTTGTGAAGATACAATTATAGACTGGTTAGTTTTATCCATTTAACCATTATTAAGCTTCTATTAGCCAAACTTTGTAATTGTTCCCAACTCAGCCTTAACTTCATTTGTGCAGTTTACTGTTGAACAACAACCTAACTAAGGAATGATTTTAAAGATAAAATGGATTTCTATGTTGTTAAATAGCATGGTACAATGCTGTCCTGTTTTTTTAATGTTGTGGAGTGGCCGTACAACTTTGAATCTGAATTAGGGCTTAATACAACTTTGTTGTGGAGTGGCCGTACAATGCTGATTTAATGTCCTGTTTTTTTTTAATGATTTGCTTGCTTGGGGTTTTATGAATGAATTAGGGCTTAATACCGACAGCAGCGGAACTAGAAAATTTAGATTGGGGGATAAAATTTAAAACGCATAGCCTGAACTATATAAAAATTACAGTATTCAAAAAAATTATTTAGAGTTATGTGATAAGATTTATAGACCATTAGAAATAGCATCTAGATGCTGATTTAAATTTTTTTTTTGAAAAAAGTAAATTATGTCTACAAGATTCTTTAATTAGATTTACAAGATTCTGACTTATATCTACAAAATTCGTTTAACCGGGAGCGTCAATTTCTTTTTATGCTCCTGGTTAAACGAAGTAGTGCATGCATTGGGACCACAGGGATGTAGTGTATAACTCGATTATATTTTATCTATGTAAATACAAAATGCTTACAACTGTACTGGTATATATCACAGGAATTGAGGTTTTTTTTATTTCATTCTTGCATAAATTGCAACTTGGAGTTCATGCCTAGTGGTAACTTGGAAGTATGGTTACATCCAAATTCATGCTTGTACTTGAATTCATGCATTAGGTTTACATAATTCTTAACTGAGGTTTACAAAATTTTGACATATTATTTTAGGTTTTAAACACTTGAGATCATCTTAGATTTGTAGAATTCATGCATTAGGTTTACATAATTCTTGACTGAGGTTTACATAATTTATGTATTAGATTTACAGAATTCATGCATTATGAGAACCATTGGATTTTGTAAAATCAATGGGGCAGGAGTATCACATTGTAGAGTTTTATAATAAGGTTTATAGAATTCAAAAAATTTATTTTTTGGATGCAACATATCAAAAAAGATAAAATTCATAATTTATAATTAAAGTTTACATAATTAAAAATTTAAGTTTACAGAATTATGTGATAAGATTTACAGAATTCAAAAAATTAAAAGGAGCATCTAGATGCAGAATTAATTTTTTTTTGAAAATTAAAAAAATTTAAAAAATTAAAATTTGAAAATTTTTCATCGGTTTACAGTATTTAATAAAAATGTCTACGAGTTATGTGATAAAGTTTACATAATTCAAAAAATTGAAAGAAGCATCTAGATGAAGAATTAAAAAAAAATTTGAAAAAATTGAATTTGAAATTTTTTAACCGGTTTACGTTATTCAACGAAACTGTCTACAGAGTTATGTGATAAGATTTACAGAATTTTGGGAAAAAAATTGAAATTTTTTTTAACTGTTTAAAGAATTCTTTTAAAAAGTGGTTCCAGTTAGTTACTAGTTTTGAAAAGCTGCTAGAGATCTTCTAGGTGTGGAAGATCGTGAATTCGAAAACCAAATACAATGGAAGGTCATTTATGGATAATTAAATAAAAATTGATAAACTGAATCTCCATATTTCTATCTAAAAAAATTGTATTCCTTCCTCAAACAAATAATTCAGAGTTCTGATCCAAGGTGTGAATACATATCTTCTCTTTTCTAAACAAGTCAAAGCTCATGGTTGATCTACTGTTTCTTTACTATTTCTAGGTAATGATGGAGGTAGTTTAAAGTTTGAAAGTTTGTATTGGATGATACAAAATTCATTGGACAGCACTCTTATAATAATTTAAATATATCTTTGGTATCAGCATTATTGACTAATAAGGTGACAGTGAAAACACTATATTAATTTAGTTAAAAAGGTAGAGAGAAAGTCTTAACCTCAAATAAACAAATAAAAATAAAAACTCAAAAGAAGATTTGTAAATTGACTTTCATCTAAAAAAAATTAACATTCTTTGACTGCCAATCGGTATGTAAATAGACTCTTTGTTTTTTTAAGCTTCAGCGGCGGCTGCCAATTTACCGATTCTTTTATCTACAGTATAAAATAAATTTAAATTTATGACATTATTTTAGAAAAAAAAATTCAAACAGAACACAACCGGTATAATTCGAGAGAAGTGTAGGTTTGATTGGCTTTGGATCTACCTTCGGTCCGATAGGCACCAGAATTGTTCGATATAGTTTAAGATGATTCAAATGTGCTGAAATCTAAAATCATGAACAGTAATTCTGAAATTCCGAATCCAGCTGTTGAACTGTTTCAAGATACGTGCACAAAAAAACTAGCTATTTTGAGATGCGTGCACCGAAAAAGTTAGATGGCTGGATTCGAAATTTTAGAAATTCTAAGATCCTGTTCATGTATTGATAGCAATCCAGAAAAAAACATTTCTTTCTCTCTCACATGCTTCAACCAGAAGGGAATGGTAATTAAGAAATACATGCGCAGAAGCAACTTAATGAGATGAGGTTGCGAATGGGGACACAAACATCAACACCACAATGTATGTAGTGATTCACTCACAGTACCTGGTGACCCGCTACACGATATGGAAGGTCTGTACCAGCTACAATTGGATTCAGCACATAAAACAAAAAGGATTAAAAGAATTCATGGAAAGAATTGGGTCAATGAATAGTCAGATGTCTCTTTGCAATAATGTCAAACGGTCTTTGCTAAGTTGTTAAAGGATGTCTCAAGTCCATCGATGGAATTTATAATGGAACGGGTCAAATCAGTCGGTTTTAACCGGGTCAAACAGTGACAAGTATTTTTTTTTTTATTTTGTTAAGACAATATTTTAAAGAGGAGGGTTCAAATGCACCATTAGTTTTGTGCTCCAATATGCTCCACATTTTTTATCTCTATTTTCAAAGTGCGAACAGTTGATCCGAACCGTTCAACATGATATTCATAATAAAATATGTTTGGAGACCAAATTTTATATTTTTTTAGAATCTTTTACTATTTTTTTAGATAGGTACAATATCACTTTATCCGATGGTCCAGAATCTCCTTAAAAAAATGAATTTGTACCTATCTAAAAAAATAGTACAAAAATTCCAAAAAATATAAAATTTGGTATCCAAGCATATTTTATTATGAATATCATGTTAAGCGGTTAAGATTGACGGTTCTGACTTTAAAAATAAAAATAAAAGATGTGAAGCATATTGGAGCACAAAACTAATGGTGCATTTGAACCCTCCTCTATTTTAAAAACCTAAATGTGATATTCAAAACTGATGTTTTGTTTCTTTTGTGCCGTAGCTAGAATTTTTAGAAGCACAAATGATGGACAAAAATTAATTGGGTGAAGGCCCAAGAGCCCATTAAAGTGGATTTGGTCACAAAATAAAAAACCCGGTTTAATTTTAAGGAAATGAGAAATGATTACTTTGTCATCTCGAGTATTTCCTTGTGACACTCAGTTTCGTTTCATATGCAACGGCCTAGATTATAAATTCTAAAAAGAAAATAAAATTATCCCGTAATGCTCCCCTTTCCTTATATATTTGTTTTCACCTTTTTTATTTTATTTCTTAGCTCAAGTCCGGGTCCATGTGAACAAGAAAATTAACGGGTAATATTATTATTATAATATTGCAGTAACTTAAATATCTGGAAATAGTCCATTCGATTTAACATTGTACTAACTTTTGAATTGGTATATATATATCAATATATGCACAGAAATGAGAACACAACCCTTGATTTCTGCCTTGAAAAGTTAAAGCAATCATAATTTTTTCCTTTGCTGACAACAGGGGATATGAATTATGTGACGTCGTATCATATATATACATAGAGGAGTGATCCACTTACAACATTTGAAAGTTATTATCTTACAACAATTTAGTTTTGTAATTTTTAAAGTCCAAACAGTTGATCCAAACCGTTTAACATGTAATATGTATTAAAATGTGCTTCAAGATCAAATTTTACATTTTTTTGAATTTTTTTACTATTTATTAAGTATTTTACAAAACTAATGTTTTTAGATAATTCTAAATCACTGAAAACAACAGCTTTGTAAAATACTTAATAAATAGTAAAAAAATTAAAAAAAATGTAAAATTTGATCATAAACACATTTTGGTACAAATTGCATGTTGAACGATTTGGATCGACTGTTTAAATTTTAAAAATCGCAAACTAAATTGTTGTAAGATGTTGTAACTTTCAAATGTTGTAAATGGATCGCTCCTCGTATACATATTACCAAAACCATCAATAAAATCATTCAGCAGTAATTCATCAAAAAGAAGACAAAATTAACATTTTTTCTTAAATCACAGCTGATTTTCCAAACCCTAGCGGCCCCTGCCCCGACCCCGGCCTCGGCCTTGAACCGGATTGTTCTCATTATAAATCTGTTTCATGTTCATGCAATAATCGGCTATCTCTCTAAACCTCGGCACGCTCCTCAAATCAACAACTGTACCATCTACTAGTGTAATTACAATATCCCCCCACTCTCCGATAAGCCGAGGCACCACCTTCACTTCCTTTACTGAACTGTATGGGAAATCAGACCTGTCTTGACCCGTGAAGCCTGATATAACCGTAACCCGTTTGTTGGTGAACCGGTACCGAAGAAACAAAGCACGTGATACTGCAGCCAAGGTTAGAGGTAGCCAGAACAAAGTGAAACCTAGTAAGAGGTTGGCCACGAGGTCGCCATAGTGGGCCCCACCATCGAAAAAGATTTTCTCCTGGTCTTCTAGGTTGGTGGTACTCACGGAGGCAGTACCGGTGGTACGGGTGGTACGGGAGGAGGCGGATGCCAAAAGCTTGGTGCTTTTGAGTAGGGGGAGGGGTGGGAAGAGAAATTTTGAATATACAGGGGGTTTTGAGTAAAATGAGGAGGGGTGAGGTGGCCGGAAAAGGGAGGTGGTGGCAGCGGGGGTGGTCATTTGTGTGGATTGTTTTCTTAATTCCCTTTGTTTCTTCTTTCTTATTATTTTCCTTTTTTCTCTTTGGCGATGATTTGGATAAGATTTTGGGTGAGTGAAGGAATTTTGTTGAGATTTTGATTGGTAGCGGAGGTCTAGTTTGAAAACAACTGAAGATTTTCTGTGGCAATAACGCTTTCGATGAAAAATCATTGGGCCTATTGTTCTAATTCAGTTGGATCCGTGGTTTCTACAAAAATTAAACTAGGCCGAAATGAGATGACTCATAAATCATTTTATTTCTTCACAAAGAAAGAGCATGAGTCTGTACTAATAACAAGTGGGAATAAATGGGCTTAAAATTTTGAAGGACAAAAACGATTCCGCAAATTTTAAAAAGAGATATAGATCGGATCTAGGCCTAAAACACATAATTTTTTTTTTTTTTAGAGGGAAAAGCCCGTAGGCGTTGGTCTTTCATAAAAGCAATGTGAATAAGATTGCATAGGTTCCTACCAAACCCGATACCTAATGTACTAGTTTGCAGAAGTTTCTGAAGATTAGAAAATTAAAATTACAATAGCATTGTTATCCTAAAAAATTGAAATAGAAAGACCAAAATAAATATGTTATCCTAGAAGACAGGCTCGTTGCCGTGTCATTGTTGTGATTCAGTTTCTTCAACTAGCAAGCTGCAGAGTCTTGAGTACATTGTACCAGTTTGCATGGTGCTGAGGCTGATAGGACTTAAGTGGGTTGTTGTGTTATTATCCCTGTACTACTAACAAAATTAAAGTGGTCTTTGTTCAGTAGTGTTGGGATTTGCATGAACTCAGTCGCCCCATCAGGTGGTCTTCCTTGGAAATTGATTCCATCTCTCCTTGTTCTGTTGCATACATGGTGCTTTGAGTTTGGTTCTTGGGACATATTCAATTGTAACTCTTTCCTTGCATCGTCTGTGATGCATAATGCATCGTACCACTGTTTCTTGTGCCATCCATGATGGTAGATGGTCAGGTTGCTCTGTCAATGTAATCAATATTGACAAAACTGAAATGTTCCCTCTTAATTTAGATTCTGATGAGGCTCACTTACTAGCAGAGGTCTTTGGTTGCACATTGGGTTCTTTCCCTTTTAAATATCTAGGTTTACTTCTCCATCATAAGAGGATGTTAAACAAAGATTGAGATTTTATACTGCAAAAATGGGATTCCAAACTTCAAAGCTGGCATAGCAACCTTATTTCAATAGAGGGTAGGAAAACCTTGATCAATGCAGCTCTTTCCTCTGTTTCATTGTATGCTTTATCTATTTTCTAGATTCCTAAAAGAGTTCTAAAACAATTAGACAAAAAAGGAAGACAATTTCTTTGGCAGGAGTATGGAACAAATAGAAAAGGTTATGCATTGGTTGAGTGGGAGAAAATTTGCCAACTTAAAGAATCTGGAGGGATGGGATCTTAGATTTAGCACAAATGAACAAGGCTCTTTTAGCCAAATAGTTATGGAAATTTAAAGATCCTTGTTATCAAGGAATGTGGAAACAGGCTATACAACTCAATTACTACTCTGATAGTCACATTCCACATTCTCAATTTTGGTCAGTTTTGATGCAATTGCAACAGATAGTGGATTTGGGTTGTTCCTTCCAACCTGGTATTAACAACATGGTCAAATTTTGGACAGATATTTGGATAGGAGACTGTCCTTTATCACTGACTTACCCCTTCTTATATGATTTGTTCTCAAATCCAAACATCTTGTTAACAGATGTGATTTCTTCTCAGGGTTTGACAGTTAACTTTCCTAGGTTCCTAACAGGGGTTAATAAACATGAATAGGAGGAAGTACTACATATTATACATTCTTTTCAGCCTGATAGGTAGTAGATAAATTACTCTGGCAATAGAATTCTAAAGGCACTTAGACTGTCAAATCCATGTATAAATTCTTGAATTTTAGAGAGGTCCAAGAGATTCATGCACTCACTTGGTGGACTGTTAAAACTCCTCCAAAAATGTAAGTTTTTATGTGGCTCTTAACCAATCATAAGGTCCTCACTAAATCCAACTTGGCTAAAAAAGGATGGAATGGGAATACTTCATGCCAGTTTTGTAGACAAGAGGAATCTCCTGACCACTTATTCATACAATGACCCAGAACAAGACAAGTTTGGTTTTAGATGGGGAGATGTCAGGATTTACTTGAACAATGGCATTCCATAGAAGATGTGATGAACTTTGTTTTTAGTTTGCCAACTCACAATAGGAATCACTTTTTGATTATGTTTAGTGCGCTCTCTTGGACTATTTGGCTCTTTCGCAATAAAATTTGCTTCAATAATCAGGTTTGTAGTACAATTAAAACTTCTGTACTACTGATTATTAATTGGACTTCTCTTTGGTCAGGGAAAGCAATAGGACAGGAGGACAATGATGCTGGTCAGCAGGTCTGGATGCCAGAAGACACTTCCTTCATTCTTCTCAGGAACAGGACCCGGATATAGCCTATTTTACTGTGATGCAGCTTTTCACTCCTATTATAGCCTATTTTAGTTGCTTTTGTTTGTTTTGATGCTTGTCTCTCTTAAAACTGGTTGTGTTATGTTGCTTGAACTTGTTAGTTAATCTCATTAGGAGAACGTTTTGTTGATATCAGACAACATACATTGGTCTGATAGTTGAAACTTATAATTTATCTCAGTTTCTATCAATGAAACGGGCCTATGCCTTTTTAAAAAAAAATTGCTTACATGACTATATCTATAAGATATGGAGTATGATAATTGCCCTAAAATAAATTTCCGAGCGTGCCCCTCAAGTATTTGATGTCTAATTCCCATTTTCAGTGCTCATATTAAAGTTTTTAAAGCTTTATTTATAACATTTTACAATGCTACTCACAAACAATTAAACCTCTATTTGCAAGAATTTAAATTTTAAATCTGAGCAGTTTTAACTCCTAACTATTTTTGACTTAAAGTAGATTCCTTTCACCCATTTTTTTTTTCCTCTGATAATTTTTTGTCCATTTTCCCGACGACCCGTGATGAATTTTGCGAATCTAAAAATATAAACGTTTTCTACTCGATTTTTCTTTCAAATGAGATCCATGAAGAAATACTTTTGAGTTTTTTTCAAGTCGTTGTTTTTATCTTTTTTGAAAGTAAAGCCCATGAGCACTTTAAATTCTCAAACTTTTAAACCTGACATGGAAACTATTTAAAAAATGTTTGACACAACTACTTTAAACAGTTGTATGTAGAGGTTTAAATGCGTGATACTAAATGATTGGCATCAGAGGTTTAAACGCTTGAATGTAGTAGTTTAAATGATTGTAGACTGATGTTTAAAAGCTTGAAAATTTAATGCTCATGAGATTTACTTAAAAAAAACGATTTGAAAATAACTCAAAAATATTTCTTCATGGATCTCATTTGAAAGAGAAAATCGAGTAGAAAACGTTCGTATTTTTATATTTGTAAAATTTTTCACGGATTATCGGAAAAATGGATGAGAATGACCAGAGAAAAAAATAAAAAAAGAGTTGGTGAAATGAATCTTTTCTTTTTTGGTTGAAGAAAAAAAAAGTTAGAAGTTAAAACTACTCAAATTTAAGATTTAAATTTTTGCAGACAGAGTTTTAAATGATTGTGAGTAGTATTAAAAAGTTATAAACAAAATTTTAAAATCTTGGATATGAGTGCTGGAAATAGAACTTAAGTTAAAATTGAAAGGTTTTTTTTTGTTAAACTAATTGGAGGACGCGCTCGGATATAATGGCTCGGAAGCCAGAACATTTTCCATAAAATATACATGTCTTATTTTACTTCTTAATTAATTAGACATCCGTTATTACATTTATCCGTTGTCACATATATCCGTTGTTACATTTATAAGATAAGTCTTATCATTTATTTATTTATTTTATAACCCAAAACACATGTCTGTAGTTTACCGAACAAAAACAATTAATAGTGTGAACGTTGTAAGGACATGATGAAGACTTAATTTTTTATCTAGTAACAAATGAAATGAAATGCTTTCTGTGTGAGATCGTATATTTGAAATCTGGATAGAGAATATCTTGTGAATAATAAATAATTAGGTGACTTGACCTTCAATCTATATTCAAAAAATAAATAATGATAATTACACATGTTCAAATGCGTAAGAAGCATGTAAAAAACAAATATCAAAGTTAACGAAAGTCTTTATTTTAACAATATCATAATAAAAAAATTATCATGCTAACAATATCATGCAAGTGGCCCTTCAAGAAAAAAGATTTCCTTATTTCTGTGTGTTTTTAGAAATGGGTAACTGCTTTTAATATATACATGAACAAGCATGTTGATTTAATTAAGCAAAAGAGAGCATAAATTACTATAATTCATGAATCATATATACAAGCATAAGTAATCTCTACAAGCACCAATTAAATATCCCATACCCATGTGCCTTTACTAAAAATAGTCCAACTAATTAGTGTACTAACACTCAATATAAAAAACACTTAGCATTTTTTAGGATTAAAGATATATAGTATGGAACAGTTGGCAACACATGTCCCTCACTCTTAGCACCTAATTAAAATTGAAAAGGCATAATATATAACCATCTCCAGTTCATTTGTGTCCAAATCACATCCATCATATCCTAAAAGCAAATTTTTGGGATTTTTTTCTAAATATATATGTGACAGTTAGTCGAACATCTTGCAGAATTCTAATAATTATTATTTTTTTTTTCCAATTTTGTGGGCATCCAATATCGCTATCATTACAAATACAATATATATAAGCTGAATAAAAAATAATAATAACAGGTTCAAAAACATCACAACCACAAAATCAACTTTGAGAACACTTCTCTCTCTTTTCTTTCTGTTTTTCGTTTTACTATTTCTGAAAAGGACGTCGAGTGATCAGTTTTTTTTATTGATTAAAAAGTTGTTTAATAAATATCTGTTAGCGATTAATAACCCCTAAATAAAATAAATTAAAAGAAACTTTTACAAAATAATCACAATATTAATGTCATAAGAAGTCAGTAAAACTATGACAAGAGAACTAACCATTGATTTAATGGAACATTTCATGTATACCACTCAAAATCTTCGAAATTACATATTCCCCTCTAAAATTCATAATATCATATTTACCCTTTTAAACTTCAAAAACTCACAATTTTACACATTTTATTGTCCTTTATATTAATAAATGATTGTAAATTATTGAAATACCCATGTTACCCTTCATTAAAAATAAAACAAGAACTAGTAGCATGTTTCACAAAAAAAATCAGTCTTCTAATTGGTCGATTTCTGTGGACAAATGAGTAATTTCTCTACTTCTAACGCTTACACAAGTATATACCTAAATGTCATTGTGTAAGCGTAAGAAGTAGAGAAATGACCCATTTACGCAATTATACCTAATTGTCAAATTATAATGACATTTTTCTAAAGCATGCTACATATATATATATATATTTTAATAAAGGGTAAAATGTATAATTTATAAATCTAAAATGAGTTTGAATAGAAAAGATATTAAAATGAGTATACTTGTGAGGTTTGAAGTTTAGAAGGGTAAATATGATTATCAATTTTAGAGGGGGAGATATGTACTTTCCAAGTTTTTGAGGGGTATACATGAAATTTCCCCTTGATTTAATATATGGCTTAGACAATACTACTTTTCATGTGAAAAATCAGTTTGAAAGTTGAATTTTTTTTTTTGTGAATAACTGAATATGTATATATAAATAAGGACTTGATTCTTATTCTTTCTAAAAAAATAAAAATAAAGGACTGGTAGAATGTCATGACCAATTGAGAAGATCATGTATATAAGCTTAACAAATGAAAGTTTTAAGTAATTTCAAGATAAATTGTATATGATAACTAACTAGTTACCACAATTAGGAGATGCATATATATTTTGTTTTATTGGGTCTCAACCTAATGGAGCATGAGACCCCATTAGCGCATCAATTAGTGATATTTAATAGGCTCTGATATGCTTGTGATGCCCAATCAACTTAGCTTTTTTAATGATACAAAAAACTTAGCTTTTGGAATTTGGATTTATAGAAGTTAGATAGCCGCTGACTTTAACCTCCATGTCATGTGAATCAACTTAGCAAAGATTCCTTCTAATTGTATATAGTAATAATACCATATATCCTATAATAAAAATAATTTTTGCACAACACCTCTTCCACCTGCGTCCACCTCCTTTTGGATCCAAATTCATACTTTTTTTTTTTTTTTTTGGCGTTGTAACTATCCTTCATTAATTTGATAGATTTGTACTTGTGAATTGTTTGCCCCCCAGCTAATTTACTCCTAACGATCATTCAAATTTACCCATTGCCCTTATTTCACATAGTAGGAGTGGGGTAAACAAATTTAAAATACGAGGGAGTGACAAGTATAATATATTTTTAATTTTATGAAAGAGATCAAAAGAGTATTTGCATTGGAAAAATAAATACAAAGTCTGAAATTTTTAATTCATAGCGTTAGGAACCTGTCCGAGTGGCTTTGGACAAAATTCCTCTCCAAACATTTCCTTGCCGTCTGATTTAATTTAATGCATTGCCAATATCCTATTATATTTTCCACATCCCAATTTAATTTACAAGAATTATCTGACTATTTATAGTGGATAATGCTAGAGAAATATTCTCTGCACCCTGTCAGATAACATAACCCATAATCCCGTATCTTTAGGTAGTCCTGCTGTCAATTATAACTCAAAAACGTTTTCTCTGTCTTCGTCTAACAAATCTGTAAATCCCACAAGAGAAAACAGGTGAGAAATAATAAATTATTTCTCAGTACTGATTGCCACTCAGATTATTGGATTCAAAAGAAATCCATATTCATAATGAAATCTCCGCACAAGAAACTAACAGTTCATTATATAATGTTGAATGCAAATGCTCAATAACAATATTCAATTGAACGACAAAAATTACATAAATAAATTAGAAACTCTAAGAATTATTCTGGTTTGGATTTAAATCTTTTAAACCATAAAGTCTGGTAACGTTTGGTTTCCTAACTTTACAATTTCTAATCTGGTAACACTGATATATACCATCCGACTTGTTGTTGCAGACGCCATCGAACAACCCAGTCTGCCTTTTCACATAACATATATCTGTCGTGTCAGGCTTATACTATTCTAACTATCCTGACAATTTGTTAACATAAACAATACGGAAACAATATTACAATACTGTTATTATCGGAAAGAAAATTAATGATAAGACAGTTATCATAGTTCATTAGTCTTCAGTCACAATAAACATTTATTCAATATCCCCTACCCAACCGGTACTGGATTCAGTTAGGGTCATTCACCATATACGCATAAGGGTCCTCGAGTAAAGTCTAGTAGCTAGCTAGACTTTACGATATATTAATCATTTTTCTTCACTATATGGAGGTTCAAGGATTACAATATTATTCAATCACTGTGGTCTCAATCAATTATTTGCAATATGAATTAATCAATCGATAAACAACATCAACATGACGGTCAATAGACTTACCTGTAGTTCAGTTTCAATTGTATTGGGCTATGCATATGATGCAACAGTTCAATCAATGCAGTCAATCAGATATTCAAAATGCACAGCGAGTTACAATTTAATTCCTAGTCATGAATCTCAGACTAATCCAATAACCCCGCACCTGATATCGTAGGGCAACATGTGAGGTCGTTAGCAGTCTATTCTTTCCTGAACAGTCTCATTAATCTCCGTCATAATTATGCCTACGTTAACAATAATATACACATTCTAATCAATACGTTGTTCTTTAATATCAGTTAAAATCTTGCATATAATTAGACATTTTTATAAACCACTCCAACCCATTTTAAATGCTCATTAATTATTTAAATTCAATTTCAGTCCAATAATTCATATTCGGATCCAATTTCATTTATTCTAAATCCAACAGTCCAATTATCCAAATAAATCAAGGTTCAAGTCTGAATCCAATTCCAATTTCACATATCTTTATTCTTTTATTCAGAACTTTATTTGTTCTTTAATATTTATATGTTCAAACATCCACTTTGTGCCAAGACCCCTCTGACAGTCTAATTTACCATATCATCGGTATTTTACAAATATACCTCTCCTATCTTATTTCTTTTACGTTCATGCCCCTGAACTTTTGACTAGATATACTGGTAACCAAACTAAATTGGTACTGTTAGGTACCAATTTTATGCATTAATAACCCATTACCCATTTTTCAACACATTAGAAAGAAATTAAACAATCGGTACAAGACAAGTTGCTCGGTACATAAAAATGTACAATTAAGGTTTAAGTCCAAAATATGAAATCAGAAATTGAATCAATCTCACAACCTCCCTGCACCCCAAAATTTCAGTTTGGCCATTACCATCAAGAAAACAAAATAACACAATCAAATTGAGCTATCGGGTTCAAAATCTGATTAAAAGAATAAATGATATAAGAGAGGCCTCAGGCAATTTAATTCATACACTCAATTAAACAAGATTTCTTTCAATTTCAATTCACAACAAGGATTTGGTTTGCTTCCTACTTTTTCACAAATTACCAAACTCTTATAGGTTGAGAAATTAAGAAATTCACAGCCAATAGAAAAAGAAAAGATTACCAATTAATAACCGTGAAGCTCTCTGAAAGAGAGTACCGGCCCGTGATTGAATAGCAAAAACCAAATTAAAGAGTAAGATGATTTCTCTGTACCTTTTTTTTTTTTTCTCGTTTTCATTTCACACATTTTCTGATTTTACATGGTTTTTATTTTCTTATTTTTCTCTGTTCTCGGAAGAGAGAAGCAATACCCTTGATAAAGGGAAATTTAAGTAGCTGAGTGTTTCACTCAACAGTGGCCGCGTGGCCCTAGTTATTTGGTTATTCTCCTTTTATTTTATATTTTATTATTTAAATCTTAAGTTTGCATTTTTCATAGAGTGAGGCTACGGTGCTATGCATAGCACGGATTGAGCCGTGCTACGGCTCAATATTTGAGTTTTTAAAATTCTAACAGTCGATCCGAACCATTCAATATGATTATAAAATGAATATGTACTTGCAAACCAAATTTTATAATTTTTCAAATTTTTTTACTATTTTTTTAGATAGGTAGAAAATCACTGTTTTTGGATGGTCCAGAATTTTCAGATCAAGTAATTTTCTACCTATATAAAAAAATAGTAAAAAAAGTTCGAAAAAAATGTAAAATTTGGTTTACAAGTACATATTCATTTTATAATCATGTTGAACGGTTCGGATCGACCGTTAAAATTTTGAAAACTCAAATATTGAGCCGTAGCACGAACCAAACCGTGCTATGCATAGTACCGTAGCCTCACTCTTTTTCATAAATTCAATCTTCATATTTTCAAGCTTTGCAAATTAGTCCAAATACTAATAAGAAGATTATAATTATAACTAGGTGCTTAATATCTATTAGTTTGTCTGATTTTCAAATATTCGAACAGTTTAGAATTTAAAATTAACAACATATAATTGGACAAAGTAACTTAAATATATCATGTTATGCTTAATAAAATGATATTTGACACTAAAATGTGATTTATTCTATTAAAAACATATTTAAGCATTTCGTATATTATTTTCACTTATTAATAATATACATATTTTGCATAATGTTACACCGTTAGACAAATAAAGAAACTGCTTCTTTCTTCCTTTTCTCTATTAGACAGAAAGATATTGAAATCAAAGCAAGATTGAAACCAAAATCCGAACATATGATCCAAAGGCATTGAATCAATGTTTTAACGGAAATAAACAAAGGAAAGAAATTAAGGAGCAGTTTCTTTATTTGCTTAACGGAAATATTTTAACTTCCGTCAACATTAAATAACAAATCTTGATGAGATTTTGATAAAATTAGATCAAACGGTGAAACAACGCTTTGGAGAGAATTTTTGTCCAAAGCCATTCGGACAGGTTCCTAATTAACATGTAACTGAAATAGGAATAAAGAAATCAATCCTACGGCCTAGGAAATCAGAATTACTTTGCTGCCACTTTTTGTTCTGCTTCCTAAATATAGACTAATTAAGACCTCTATTGAAATGTGTTTTTCCATTCTTAATTTTACAGATCAAACCTAACCTTTTTATAGTATTAGCAAAAAAACCCAACATTTTAGAGATTTTATAACCAACCTTTCTCGAGATATATTGCTGATAAATTCCATCCATTAAAAATATATGAGTCCAGCTACCGTGACATCGGTGGTATTAATTTGCTACCAACTTCATAACTTATCGGATAGGCTTCAAACGACGAATTCAAGTTGTTCAAACCGATCTACTTATGAGTGATGCGTTTACAACCAAAATTTATAATTTTTCAAATTATTTTAGTATCAAGCCAAACAGTAAAAAAAAATAATAAAAAATGAATGCATTAAAAATAACTTAAAAAACTCCCACATTTGACAGCTTGTATCGATACTAAATAAATTAGAATAATTATAAATTATGTATATAAACACACCACTCATAATGTAGATTGGTTTGAATTAATTAATGATTTGAATTTGTAAAAAAAAGATATTTAGGCTGAAATACAATCAATGCCATACTGCCATACATGGTAGCCGGACTGAAATATATGAATACATATGGTATAATTTATGCACCCAAGATTGGCAATTAACCCTGATTCGAAGTGGTGTGGTGTCCAGTCCCGAGTTTGCTTGCCTTGATTATAATTTCATGGTAATAAATTGAGGGAACGGTAACAAACTTTTGATTTTTTAATCTTATTGGTTTGACGGTCGGTACTAACCTAAAGAAAAGTCAAATAACCAGAGCCAATCATTTTTAATTAACACCCTTAGATAGGTGCAAACGGGACGGATATTATCCGACCGTATCTGAATCCGTATTCAAAAATTAGATACGAATATCCTATATCTGAATATCCGTGCGGATACGGATACGGACATGGTTTTAAATTTTAATTATCTGTATTCGAATAGTTGATATATACTATATAGTTTAATATAAGGTAAATTTCGCTGGAGGTCAATAAACTTTGTCATTTGTCATAAATTGGTTACTCAAGTTTGATTTGTTCCTTTTTAGTCACTTAACTTTGTCATTTGTCTCAATCAAATCACTCTATATTTTTTCGTCTAAAATGCTAACGGAATATGCTAATTCCGTTAGTATTTTGGACGGAATGAGTATATTTCGTTAATATTTTGGACGGAATGGAAATATTCCGTTAAGATTTTGGATGGAAAAATACAGAGTGACTTGATTGGGACAAATGACAAAGTTGTGTAACTAAAAATGGACAAATCAAACTTAAGTGACCAATTCCTGACAAATGACAAAGTTTAGTGACCTCCATCAAAATTTTCCCATTAATATATATTATGAATTTTTTTATGTTATTCACTATTATAAAAAGCAGAATTCTGAATCTGTATCCGTTTAATATCCGATCTGTATTTGTATCCGGAAAATAAAAGCAGATACGGATATGATTTTACCACTATCCGATCCGTTTGCACCCCTACCCTTATTACACCGCCAACCTCACGTGGAAGTCACCTGAACATCTGAATAAGTTTCTAGAATTATCAATTTGCAAACAAGAAAAATAAAAGGGTCTATTTTGCAACCTCACGCATTTGTGTTTTATTAAAAAATACCTACATTAATTTGAACGAGGAAGCTGAGGGCTGAGCTAGCTAGCTACCTAATATAAGATGTTTGTTACGAGCTCAGTACTAAAATAAGATGCTATGCTGTCATATCGTTAGGAAACATGAACGACTTTAATTTAATGTTCGTATATATATGTAGAGATAGGGTAATATATATATATTAGCGTAGGCATTCTTCCCTTGCCAACCGCTAAGTTAGAAGCCAGGGCATTTGCGTCGTGCATGGTTGGTGTTGTGTCAATTTTCGTTTCCAGCTTGGTTCTTGCGTAAAATTTAAGATCCCAACTGTTTGGTGCCGCGCGCTAGATCTGTTTTTGTTTTGTTCTCATCCACATATTTATCTGACAAATGCTCAGTAAGCAAAATAATGAGTACCTAGCTAAAAGCAATTAGCCGTATGAATTTTTCTCTTCCAAATTAAACCCTTTCGTCGTTTAGTCTGTTTCATCTCTGGTAAAAGCTATATATATATATATCTAGAATTGACACAGTAAATCTAGAATCGGATTGATTGATATGTTTGCCATTACTGATTATCAGTGTCTGTTCTTGTAACACTGATGTATCAATCGACACCGGTGATATATTATTATGTTCTAGTGTTAATTACTAGTATAGACTACATCTATATATCTAAGATTTTTTTTTGGGTTTTAAATCTATCTATAAATTGAAACAGTAAATCCGGATTAAATATTTAGACATGTATATATAAATCCAAGTTGTAAAATGGTTTTACGCTGGTCAAATTAGGCTTTACATGAGGACAGGAAGTAGAGACAGACAGAGAAGTTGTCAGAGATAACTTTCATGATCCAAAGCAGCTCTGCAGTGCAGAAATTGTGAATCTAGAAATCTAACCTAGACTATGAAAACGACAAGATAAAATTTAACAAAGAAAACGCAAACTGTAGATGAACAGATGAAAAGCATGCTACGTACTTTTCACACAAAAACCAATTGGGATTTTCAGGTGGGCACAAATTCATCCACAGTATAGCTAGCCATCATGGTCCTTTTTGAAAAGGACCCCGGCCCCTTTGGTTTCTTTATCATCCAAGAGTGATAGGAGAGATGATTAATTAGGAGATTCCCTCTCTCTTGACATTTTTTAATTTGTGTGGCTATTTATGTAATACCCCGATCGAGTTGGTTTAATTTCTTACCAGTTCTAAACTAATTAAGACAAAAATGTGTCTGTAGTTTGTATACTATCAAAACATTTAGTAATCTTTTCATAATTAAGACAAAGATAGATCAAAGACCACATGTCCACAGTAATTGTAATAGCTCTGTTTAACACTATATATCATATCATGAAAATTAGATAAATTGGTGATTTGTGTAGATTCATAACATGGTTTTAAGTTAACTTGGAGCTTCAAAAAGCAAATAATTAACAGAGCCACACAATTAAGTAGGTGGTAGAGAGAGAGAGAGATCAGAGACAAAGATATGTGTGCTTGTGACTGCGCTGGGCCCACATTACATTTCTCTGAAAACCCTGCAAACCGCACAAGGTAATGTTTCAATTGCAGTAAGCTACCACGTTCCCTCTTGCATAAGCATTGACCGCCTTTTTTCTGTTTTTTTTAACCTTTTAAAATGTTAATTTTCGCTCATTTTCCCCTATTTCAAGACTAAAATTATTCTTAAAAACAGCAATTACACAATACCTACAGATCGTCATATAGTTTAAGAAAATGGGAATACGATTTTTTGTTTTTCTGAGGGCTTAAATGTAATTATGTATGTGCTCATGAGTTGATCAGAGCCTAAAATGGCTTGGCATGACCCAGACAGTAAGATTTATCTCATTTCATTTTGAACTGGAATGGCTCTTTCTTATATTGATGAAGAAAAAAAAAATCTAAAATTTGAAGGCCGATGCCTTTCTTTCTTTGTTTGTCAGTTGGGGCCATTGGCCCATTGCTATGTAGGAAAGAATTCTCTGTGGCTCATGCGATACATTACACTGTATGGCAAGTTACTGACATCTGATACACAAGTTACTTGGATAAAGTCTTTGAGTTTTAGGCCTTGTTTCACACGCTTGTTAGTGAGTAATTACTTGCTAGTTTATTAAGGTGCAAGCCACAGAAAATCCCAAATCCTGATCAGCTGTTTATTGCTAAACATCTCTACTGTATCAGCCCCACCATCTTCTTGCTACGCTGTCCTTTATTTTTTGTCTTTTTCTTTTTTGGAAATTTTTGTTTTCTTCCTCACTTTCTAAGTAGATTTTGGAGTTCATAAGAGGAATCAGAAAATTTGATCGATTGAGTAAGAGGTTACTTACATTTTTTTTGTAACGAGCATACATAAATTTTTTGTCGCTTTTCTAAAGAACATATATAGAGTTGGGCTATGGTGCTTCGCGAAATAAAGCGAGTGTTTTACTTCACACTCATATTTTATCATTTCAAAGTTTAAAATGTCGATCCGAACCGTTCAAATCGATCTCCATATTAAATTGTGCTTGGAGACCAAATTTTACATTTTTTGAAATTTTTTTACTATTTCTTTAGAATTTTTTAAAATTGTTGATTTTCAAAAATTCTGAAAAAATTGTAAACAATTTCGAAAAAAATGTAAAATTTGGTCTCCAAGCACAATTTAATATGAAGATCAACTTGAACGGTTCGGATTGACGTTTGGAAGTTTCAAATTGAAAATATTGACGTGAAGTAAAACACTTGTTTTACTTCGCAAAGTACCGTAGCCCAACTCTCTCTCTCTCTCTCTCTCTATATATATAGTACATGTAGTTATATTTTTTTTTGCATTTTTTTTAATTAAGAGTGGCAATTGCCTCACTCAGGCCACTAATTATCTGAGTTTGACAATAGAACCTTAAATTAAAATCCGGTTAAGAAATTCAGATTACTTGTATTTGAATTGCTTGCTCATAATTAAAAAACGTGAACGGCTATTAATTTTTAGCAGAAATGATAATAACATCTGTTTTTTTTTTTCAAACGAGTGTATATAAATAACAAAAATGTATTTAATTTTAATTACCACAATAAAAAGGGGATTGCTTCTGTCACACGCCATGTAATGCGTGTAAGACAATTTTACCCTTTTTCTAGTCCTTCAAGTGGTTCTACCCTTGCATTTAAAGTTCAAATAATCACCCACAAAAAAAAAAAAAAACCGTAGGACCTTGAAATGAGAAATAAGACATATATTTTCCCTTTCTTGTTTTACTACTAGGACCTTGAGTTTTCTATTTTTACAAATGTAATAAAACAACTACCAAAAGGTGTTAGCTCATTTGGGGCCCATGAATTAAGAACAGAAGGTCGTCATGAAGTGGATTAGTTGTCTATTTTGCCATCGACGATCAAAACAAAGTTGATCATTCTGGAAAACTTTTCAAAAGTGTTTGAAACTGAGCTTTCATGATGATACATCCCACTTCCACAAATTGCTGGATAGATCCATTGTATGACATGGAAATTTATCCCATCCGACCTAAACATACACACACACACACACACACACTTCTGAAAAGAATTGCAAATAACAAAATTTTGGACATTGTTCCATTGAATGATGCATCCCGAGTTGTTAATTAACAAGCTACCCATACATTACAGTATTACACCAAAGTCTACCTAGCTTATATAAATTGATCATTGTAATCTTAGATTGAGAAGATAATCAATGGGACCTCAAATGATGATATGTCACAAAAATAGCTAAAAAGTACAACGAATATATCCCGCACATACACATTCCGAATTCTCACACCTGATTTTAATTTGAATTTATTCAGTAGCGATTGCATCTACGACCTCTCGATCAGCATGTACCGCTTGCATGCTCAGGTACCATGCATATTAGGAATTGATCGATCCAACAGCAAACAGCCGTTCGGCATCTCCAACTCGCACACGCTCAATGAAAATTGTGATGCTCCGCCCATGACCAGAACGGTGGCTGTTCTTCGACACTGCACAACAAGTTGCTAAAGTTCCCCTCTTGCACACCTGGCTCGGTCTTTGCGCAGTGCAAGTGGTGATCCGACGGCCGTGGTGTGCTCTGACTAAGTAGTTGTTCAAACTCACCAACCCTAACTGAACCAGGGTTGAAAAAGGGTAGCCCTTGGTGCACTTCTGGATTGAGTGGGCTCTCAATTGGAGGTGTTCTTGAAATGTCTAAGTTAATTTCAGAGCTGTTCTCACTCCTGTTGCTACAAGAGGCTTCAGTTTCTTTGTTTAGGTTTATTAGGTCTGAATTTTCTCTCCCCTTCAATGCCATGATCTGTACATGCCCAGAGTTAATATTTCATTTTGTTTGGTTTAGTTGGTTTGGAACAGGTACAAGGTACAAGGTTCAATCAAGTCCTGATGATGAGAACCCACTTATTAATGAACCAACAATTAATTGTGCACCGCAAAGTAAGATACATTACTAAAAAGCATTGAATTTTGTATGCTAATATAGTTGTATTGATTAAGGTTAGGTCTTAACAACTGGACACGTGCATGAGAGGGATAGAATGCTTGAAAAAAATAAATCTGTCCTTGACATGTAATTGTACTGAAACTATAATTATTATTATTTTCAGATGCAATATATATAAAATTTCAAATCTTAATGTTTTACCTACATTTGTAAAAGCGAAAAAAGAATTTCAGGTCACACAGTTAATTATTTGTGTTCATTTGAAGATATGAAAATAACCAAGAATTTACTCACAGTTATATTCCAACGCAGTTTATCTAAACAACTCAAGTTCTTATTAACAAACAAAATCGGATTATATTAAAAGAAATCATAAAAAGTATCTTGGAAAAAAAGATATAAAGATAATTAAAGTCGAGTCTACTTAAAAAAAGAAGAAGAAGAGGATAAAGTTGAGTAGAAAATATTTTAATAAAATAAAGAGTACAAGAAAAGCTATATATCTTGTCACTCATATATGTCCAAAGTAAAGGTAAGATACTAAGATCCCTTTTTATTTTTTTTTTATGAGAAACCCGTAGGTATGATCCCCTTAATCTCTCGTATAAATTATATCACCAATCATTTGCAAATGTACATTGATGATGAGACCATAACAGAGGTCGTATCATTCTAAAAAGACTCGAAACCATTCAAAAAGGAACTGAGTCATGCCAATGTATCACTGAAAAACATGCTGATCCGAATCGAACGAAAAAACAAAAAAAAATTACATAGTATTTAATATTTTTAACAGTTCCCAATGAAAAGTAAAATGCATTTACCACAGTAATACATTAGAAGTTAATAATATATGTAAATATTATGTTATGGGCATCGAATACTTATGGGTTAATATGTTGTTGATAAGTTATTAGTGTGATAACTTTAGCGATTTTCAAGCAACTTTTCATTTTCTAAATCTAACTTTAAGAATTTAATTGATACTATGTGTATATCACATATATGAAAAGTAATAAAGTCAGTGCAAACATTTCTGTTTTTACCTATACTTTAAACTATTTTAATGACAATTTATATTTAACGGTCTTTCTTAAAAAAATGCCAGTATATTCAAATTGCATGAACTTTGATATACGACTAAATTTTTTAAGTTGATATATGACTAACTTATTTAATCAATAATGCCAGTATAGTTAATTTATTATCAGTATACGTACTCCAACCCATTTAGAAAAAAGAAAAATCAATATTTCACCTACGGACATAAAGCATGAAAAAAAAAAAATCAATAGACTTGAAACTAATTAGGAAATACATTTGATGAAATCATCATTTAGATTTGTCAAGGAATATATATAGTAAATAAACTTATACCTGAGAACAATTACTTTCTGATTTGGACCCAAATATTTTCACCAGTAAAATAACCTTGGCATTGCTACAAAAGAAAATAGAGAAAATGAAAAAAAAAATTGAAAACTAATTTAGCATATATACCCAAAATATATAATTATTATCTTATCTTTTGTCATTCAAAGTTCACTAAAATAATAAAAATTTCCTTTTGTTTTCTGAAAGTGACATTAGAAATCGATACAAGTTAATCTTATTACGCCCTGCATGAAAGCATTTTTTAAGATTTTAATAAAATTCATTATAAATGAACTTAGATAGTAAAATACTATAATGCAACCAAAAAAAAAAAAAAAACATGCAACTGAAATCAAACAACGAAATGGTACACTGCATCCATACCTCAGCTTGAAGTTTCTTGTTTTGTGCTTGGAGAGCTTCATTCTCTGACTTGACAGCCTCAAACTGCCTCTTAAGCACATCATAGTCTTTCTCTAGTTGCTTTGTCTTCCACCTTGCTCTTCTATTTTGAAACCAAATTGCCACCTGTCTTGGTTGAAGACCCAAAACTCTTGCTAATTGAATCTTTCTCTCTGGCTCAAGCTTGTTGCCTAGTTCAAAGTTCTTCTCAAGGGTTCTCACTTGCTCTATGTTGAGCCGCCGCTTCTTTTCCCCGACCTGTGAGCAATCGTCAGATAACTCATCTTCTCCATTTGCTGGGTCTTCACATGGCTCCATTCCATGGAACTGCATTGGTCTCTTTCCAAGCATCGGTGCCATCCCTACATGTCAGGTGTGGCAAAAAAA
Source organism: Carex littledalei (assembly GCA_011114355.1). Classification (NCBI taxonomy): domain Eukaryota; kingdom Viridiplantae; phylum Streptophyta; class Magnoliopsida; order Poales; family Cyperaceae; genus Carex; species Carex littledalei. The sequence continues at coordinate 2,023,169 of CM022096.1, read as the reverse complement.
AAATGCCAAAAAAAACAGAAAATAAATAAATCTAGTTCTATATGTATTGTGTACTAGTGCCATGAGATTCTTGGGAGCATTTAATATGATGGTTTTTTAATCTGATAGAGAGAGAAGTTACAACGGGCTACGGGCAAGAAGTACTTTAATTCAATTGGAACAATAATGAACATAATTTTCCTTCTTTGGTGGTTTATGACGGAGAAAATTAATGTTGAATGTAGTACCTCTAAAATCATGGAGATTCGTGCAAGGATTGGCTGTGAGGAGAGTGTTAGTGGGAGGAGCATGTTGGGGTTGGTGGTGTTCTTCTTGTGTTGTTTGCATGTGCAGTAAGAAGTTGGTTGGGAAGAAAGAAGGAGATCCCATGGCATTACATGCAATTTGCTTCATCTGATAATGGCGGTTTAGAAATACAAATCTCCTCTCTAATTATGGAAATGTACGCTTGACATGATGGAGAGCATTAAGGTAAGAGAGAGGAGATCGATCGACTCTGAGCGAGTGAAAGATGGGAAATGGAGATATAGATGAGAGAGAGAGAAGCGCTGACATGTGCTGAGGAAGAGGTAGGGGTCCAGCTGACAAGAGATGGAGAAAATGCAGTGAATGGAAGTGTTTGGTTGTAAGCAGACTCAGACTCAGCCTTTGTAATTGACTAATTGTACTGTCATCAGAAAGTTGTTCTCTACCTTTCCTGATTTGCATTTTTTTACTTGGGCTCTTTTTTCTGCATTGGTACACCATGAAAAAGTTTACTTTTGAGTTTAAGGTACTTCCGGATTCTATAACCTTTTATTTACCATCCACATTAATACAACTTTTAATTATATATATTCTTCAACGGGTCAGATCTCATAAATGGCGGTTTAGAACTTGAGAAGATGGATTTTTAATATAAATGCAGGGCTTGAATATTTAGATCAGATCAAGTTGGATAAAAAACAAATCTGGTTGAGTTGACCATTAATTGAGTCTATTTCATAATTATTGTAGTCTTGTAATGACATAATAATGCTGTATGGATATATATATAGGATTTTGCTAATATGCTACGCGTAGCATAGAGCCCCTCCGTGCTACGGCTCACTTTTTGAGTTTTCAAAATTCTAACGGTCGATCCGAACCATTCAACATGATCTCCATATGAATATGTACTTGCAAACCAAATTTTACATTTTTTAGAATTTTTTTACTATTTATTAAGCCACTTTGAAAATTACTGATCCAATGATCCAGAAGATTTTAATTAGTGTTGTGTACAAATTACTGTTTTTTCAAAGTGGCTTAATAAATAGTAAAAAAATTCTAAAAATGTAAAATTTGGTTTGCAAGTACATATTCATATGGAGATCATGTTGAACGGTTCGGATCGACCGTTAGGATTTTGAAAACTCAAAAAGTGAGCCGTAGCACGGAGGCCTCTATGCTATGCATAGCACCGTAGCACTGTCCTATATATATATAGTACCCTCTCTGCGTCAGTATTTGCATAATTACCTGTATATATATAAAAATAGTTGTACTCGTAAATAAATTATCCATTCTTGAAAGAGATGCAGATATCAAAATTATCCGCCTCTGGAATAATTAATAACGGAAATGAAGGGAGCCTAAAACATGTCTTAAATTCATTTTTGTATGGCAGTATAAAATTATCAACATTCTATATATGAGTGAGGCTATGGTGCTATGCATAGCACGGATGGCTAGTGTACTATGGCTCAATATGGTACTTTTTAAAATCCCAACGGTCGATCCGAACGGTTCAATGTGATATCCATATGAATATGTACTTGCAAACTAAATTTTATATTTTTTTGAATTTTTTTACTATTTTTTTAGATAGGTAGAAAAATCAGTGTTTTCTGAAAATTCTGGACCATCAAAATTGTACCTATCTAAAAAAATAGTAAAAAAATTCGGAAAAATATAAAATTTAGTTTGCAAGTACATATTCATATGGTTATCACATTGAACGGTTCGGATCGACCGGTAGGATTTTAAAAAGTACTATATTGAGCCGTAGTACACTAGCCATCCGTGCTATGCATAGCACCATAGCCTCACTCTTCTATATATATATCGTGTATCTTAAATTTTAATTTATTCCATTTCATTGTGATGGAATATTCTCATATTTTATATAATTATAAATTATTATATTTTATGAGTATTAAATAATATATAGATTAGGATATGTTGTAAATTTTGTTATTTTTTATTATATTATTCTCAATTGTCTACTTTTGATATATACTTTAGCAATATGACCAACATCCATTAATTATTCGTTTCAAATTCTTATTTTTCAATTATCCATTTTGTATCAATTAGGTGTTAATTTTTGTTTGATTTTAATATCTGTGAAATATTTATATCCGTAATTATATATTCGCTTAATTAAATATAAATACATACATGATTTTAACACTATACACTTTGAATTCTTTCAAACCAACCTTAACGTATGAAACATATATATGAGTTCCATTTAATTTGTTTTATATACTTATTACGGTTGATCCTCATCATATTTCCTCTGACCGAACTAGTCGCTGATGCCGGTCGCTGAAGACCTGTTTTGTTGTAGTGTGAAGACAAAAGAATAGAAGTATATATTATATATGTTACGTGTATATAGATCCCTTAGAGCATCTACATCCCTGGTATTATTAGAGTTTCTAATTTGATGTAACAATTTCTAATTCAGTTTTAGGAATGTGGGAGAGTTTCTTATTTAGAAACTATGCAGTAAAGTTTCTTATTAAGAAACTGTTTATAAATTCTATGTTGGCCAAATGATTGGCTCAAATTACTTCTCATTATTAATTTGTTGCTGATATGGCTTAATAGAAACTCTAAAATTAATTTCAGGAATGAGAAACAGTTATTTAGAAACTCATTTGAGTTGCTGAGATGTAGATGCTCTTAGATTAAAATCATTAATTCCTTAACTTATGTTATGCTCTAATAATGAAGCAATCATAGCATCATATATACATACTCATTAAAAAACTTGTACCAATCTGTTACAATCATTCCTAGTTATTAGTCAATCAATTACTTAGTTATAATATCGTTTTACACGATCTGACTATATATACCCTGTTTGGCTGTTTCTATAGGCTGGATTGGCATGATCTACCATTTGCAGTTTATTTCATTTTAGGATTATGTTCGATTCGTTCTTTTGTGACTCGGGTTTATGTAGGCTTGCGTGCGTATCTACTGTTATTTATAATTCTATAGCCATTTACACAGCGTTGTGGATTGACTTTTTTTAGAGTACAAAACTGACTTAGTAATGGTTTTTTTTTATAATTAAATGCAGTAATTAAAGTGTACGTGTCTGTATATATATACTTGAAATATATATGAAACATTTATTTCTTGTACATTTATATCAATTTGTAGTAGCACGCATTTTGATTTTCCTTGACTAATTAAATAGTAAAATTTTCTTATAATGAAATATATAGTAATGCACATGTGGCTTTGTGGCACAGAAAATCTAAGGAATATGTCCATTATGTTGGTTGTATTTGTATTTTATTTTGAAGCGAGAAGTGGGGTTGTCAATTGCCATGTGGGAGAGAATTCTTTGGAAAGAATTAATTTATATGTGAAAAATTAAATTATTATTGAAGTTGGTTAAGGAAGATTCTCTCGGGGGATACAGGATGAGGGGTTCCATTTCATAATACAGCTAGTGCATATTTTCAGCTACATGTTATAAGCACAGATCATGCATGAATAAACTTAAAAATTAATACTAATTAATAGTAAAAGATCAGGAGATCGAGAGTATTATATATATATATATATATATATATATGATGCAGGGAACTTTACATTTTTAAATTTGTATCCCAAATGAATGCAATATTAGAGATTACAGTTTGTATATATATAGTTACGGAATGATGAGTAATGGTAAGAAAAGAACACTTTCCCGTGAAATATGAAAACTTGAAAAAGTTTAGATAAAGAGAGAGAGGAATCTAGGGATCGATGGATGGGTCCTGTGAGCGCAGCACTTGCCACCTAACCCACGTACAGCTATCGTGCAGCATCTCTCTCTCTCTCTCTCTCTCTCTCTAGATCTCTCTCTCAGGTCTCAACACACACGCACACACAACAACGAACGGACCATATAAACGCACCTAAGCTAGCCAGCACAACCAAATGGGAACACAATATGAAATGTTACAACAAACAGGAGCTGGCTCGATCTGGGAATATATATATATATATATATATATATATATATATGCATCAGATCTGAAAAAAAAACGATTCTCATGGCGATTTTAGGCGATTCAATTGGCGATTAAGAAAAAAAAAAAAAAAGTAGAAGATCAAAAGAAAAAAACAAAAAGAAGAGAAAAAGAGATCACAGATCCAAATCGCAAAGCCCTTAGAGAAATATAAAACGCAAAAAGGCAAAAAGTGCTTAGTTATGGCTGCAGCCCAACAGCGTAGATTGGGCCTGCTTCGGGAGAAATTCTTGAATACTTATGGTGCTCCTAACACGCCATTAATGGCGGATTATCACGGCCTCAATTCAATTGAACCGAATGGATACCGTCAAGCTCTGTTAGCACCTCCACGTGTCAGCAAACCGATCAAACAACAAGGTCCGTCGAGATCCGAGATAGTTAGAAAGCGAATTGCCGAGATTCGTGAGCATTCCAAGCCAAACCGACCGATCTGTATGAAATGCGGTGATATTGGCCATCTAGCTAAATCATGTCGCAATAAACAGGTTTGCTTCGCTTGCAACAAGTTAGGGCACAGAGCCACTGAGTGCCGCACCGTGCCTCCTCTTATTCTTACTTCTTCTCCTCCCTACCTCAACCCTAAAAAACCGATCTCGCTCACTACTCTTAGAAAACCTCCTTCTCTCTCAGCACAGATGGCGATCACACCGCCGCTTGTAGTACTCGAAGCGACACCCCGATCCCAAGCGATTGAATCTAACATGATGTTGAGCTTCGTGCTAGACGATATCGCCGCCTGGGGTCCTGAACGGGTCGAGAATGTGCTCAGAAGCAAGTTTGACAAGCATCGCTGGGTGGCATCGGTCTTTGATGAGTACAAGTATCTCATCAAAGCACCTAATCCAACCTGGTTAGAGTCGGTTGCCACGCGTGGATACCTCCGACTCGGGGACGTGCAGTTCCCGGTCATCGCCTGGGATAGAGGTTTTAGCGAAGGACTTCCACTTGAGACAGTATGGGTACGCATTTACAACTTCCCGATCTTCCTCGATGAGTGTTCCGAATATGATCGGGTTCTAAATCCATTTGGGGCTTACGTACAAGAAATCGATAGCGCAACCCGCAGTGGTTATGATGTCCGCTTCGTTCGATTGAGGTTAGCGGTGTGTGACATCAAACTTCTCCCTTCAACACACCTGGTTCCGTATCGCGATCCTACTGGCACGATGACGAAGTATGATATTGACATCGAAATAGAGAATGATCAAACCGAGCCACTGAATGCTTGGGCCGGCCGGAAACGCGGTCGACCTTACCCCAACGGAACGGAGTTTGGGGAAAGCGAACGCAGAGATTTGGGGGGCACTACAAATCCAGCTCCCAGAACTACCACTACTCAACCGAATCATCCCAACATCCAGCAAGGGGGAGGAAGTATACGCATGGTCTCTTTGGATGATCACCTCTTGCCAGAACCACCTTTTCGCAATGACAAAGGAAAAGGGCCCAGAGTAGATGAGTCGGGTCCTAACTCTTCTCCAACATCTATTACTCCTCCTTCTCTTGCTGACTTGGTCTCAGAGGCAGTGGTGTCAGTTCTAGAACATATGGTAGAAATGGGGACAACTTCAGCACATACTGGTAATGTGGTATCAGGTCAGCACAACTCTATCCCCACTGACACGGCACCTGAGATATCAGCGTCTCCATCAGCAACACTTGGTCCCTCCCCTACCCCAGTTGTGATTCAGACAGCAATCCCCTCACCAATCATACATTCCAAGCCAGCAACATTCCCACCTATCTCACCACACACTGCTACACCAGATTCTAGTGAAGATGATGAGGAGCCCATTCTAGCGCGAGCACTCCGTCTCAACCTTATCCCCAAACCTGGAAGTGCTCCTGTGCCAACAACCAAACCAATTTCTACTATCAGAAATCGGGCCAACCCAAAAAAGAAGTTTACATGGGGCCACAAGAAAACTCTAGGGATTACCACCTTCTCCAAACCAGGGACTTCTAAAGCCAGTGGTATTGGCAAGCGACTACGTAGCACCACTCAGACACTCAGAACAGGCAATGGCTCTTCCCCTGCTAAGGCTATCTGCCTGTCTGACACTGAAATGCCCACCCCTCCTGCCACTGAGAGTACCAAAAAACTGAAACCTGCTATTCCAAGACGCAGTCTCCGTGTCACTGTTAAAGGCGATCCCACATCAGCCTTGAGCAAAGCACAGAAGAGGAAAAACAGTGATGGCAGTGGTACTTCAGCAGGTATCAGTTTGCTCAATAGCTTCCCTTATAATAGACTTAGCAATGATCAAATTTTAGAATTGTTTCAGGTATACCAAATCAAATTAGGTAATTCAGCTGAAGATAGTTTGCTTATCATTGAATGTCTGAAAACAATGGACAGATCCACTTTTGAACAAGTAGTTACTCATATGTTGCATAGTTCTAGAGATACTCAAATAGCTAATTTCTCTTTAGAACAAATCAAGAAAATTAGTCCAGTAGCAAATGCACCTACTAGCCAAGTAGCAGCAAGTACCTCTGTAGCACTAGATACACATACTAGTCCCATTTTAGATACATTAGCACAAACTAGTGATCTCATAGGTACCTTATGAATATACTTTCCTGGAATTGCAGAGGTTTAAATTCTAGTAGGTCTAGACATATAGTTAAGGACTTAATCTTAGATCATAAGGTAGACTTTTTAGCTCTTCAAGAAACAAAAAAAGAGGATTACACACATAGATGTCTCACCAATTTGTCTACTAGACTAGACTCCTGGGCATGGGTGCCTTCTAATGGTAGGTCAGGAGGCATCTTAGTAGGATGTGATAGTAATAAAGTACATATTATAAAGTATACTATCCATACCTTTTGCCTTGACATTCTTTTAGAAAACAAAATAGATAATTCTAAATGGCAAGTAACAGTAGTATATGGTCCAGTTCTTAGAAATTTAAAACAAGATTTTTGGGATGAATTAAACCAGGTCAGAGATCCATCTATAGACCTTTGGTTCTTATGTGGTGACTTTAATGCCATTAGAAAAAGAAATGAAAAATCAGGATCTAATTTTGATGCTCCCATTAGTAGACAATTTAATTCTTTTATCAATTCCCACCATTTAGTAGAACAAAAACTCCATAATAGGAAGTATACTTGGTCTAATGGCCATAGATTTGCCTTATTAGATAGGGTGTTTACCTCTCTAGCATGGGAACAACAATATCCTTCTAACTCCATCCATGATATTAGTAGTCATGGCTCTGACCATTGTCCTCTCTTAGTTCATACTTCATCAAATGTAGCAATAACCCCACATGTCTTTAGGTTTAATCCCATTTGGACAGAACAAGAGGAGTTTGTCCAGCTCATGCATAAATGGTGGTCTGAATACCCACTTACCTTTCCTAACATAGCAAAATGCTGGAATCTTAAACTAAAACATATTAGAAAACGTATAAAAGGATGGACTAAAAACTTTTATGGTCAAAAAAAGAGAGCAAAAACTCAATTACAACAGATCCTTCATGAATTAGAACTGCTTAGAGAAACTAGGGAATTCACTAATAGAGAGGGGGAACAATGGGTTAATGTTACCCAACAATTAGAAGATCTGTACCAAGAGGAAGAAGAACAATGGCAACTGAAATCCAAACAAAAGTGGTTAGAGGGAGGAGACTCTAATACTAAATACTTTCACCTCCTAGTTACACATAGAGCAAAAAAAAATAGGATAAATGCCTTAGAAATAGATGGCTCCCTCAATTCCAACCCTTCTGATATCAAAACTCACATAGTAGACTATTATAAGAACTTGTTAGGCACTCCTGGGATTAAATTTGCTCACCTAGATTCAAATTTTTGGGATTTAGATGACAAACTATTAGCTGTAGAACAATGGGACTTAGAGAGACCATTTACTGAAGAAGAATTAAAACAGGCTGTTTTTGCCTCTGATCCAACTGGTGCACCTGGACCAGATGGGTTTACTTTTAAATTTTATCAATTTTTTTGGGAGCTCATCAAATCAGATTTAATGCTAATCACTCACTTCTTCTATGAAAACACTTTAGATTTACATAAAATCAACAAGTCTTGTATTTGCTTGATTCCAAAGGAAAAAAATGCTAAAGTCATTAAGAAATATAGACCCATTAGCCTAGTGAACTGTAGTTTTAAAATCCTCTCTAAATTACTTACTATTAGACTAGAAAAGGTAATGCATAGACTGATAGATAATTCTCAAGCAGCCTTTATTAAAAATAGGTATATTCTAGATAACATGATAGTTAGCCAAGAAATACTTCATTCTTGTCAGGTTACTAAACAACCAGGAGTGATTATTAAAATTGACTTTGAGAAAGCCTATGATAAAATCCATTGGGAATACCTAATAGAGGTCTTACAAAGTAGGAATTTTGGTAAGAAATGGATACAATGGATTACAAATTGGCTTTATAGCTCCCAATCCTGTTTAAACATAAATGGTGAAGCCACTGAATATTTTTATTGTAAAAGGGGAGTTAGACAAGGGGACCCTTTGTCTCCTTTTCTATACATTTTAGCTGCAGATACATTGAGTAAAATTTTTAGTAAGGGTAGAAGGGAACATGTACTACAAGGATTAGGACCTGTCTGTTTAGATAACACAGCCATCACCAACTGCCATTATGCAGATGATACTATTCTCTTCTTGGCAGCTCAAGAAGAGAATATAGAATCTGCATGGTGGGCTATGATGGCTTTTGAAGCCATTTCTGGTATTAAAGTGAATTCTGAAAAAACAGCTATGTATCCTCTCAATATAGACATAAATACTGTTAATTACCATAATCTGTTTAGGTGTCAATGGGGAGAATTCCCAATTACCTACTTAGGACTTCCACTTCACCATCATAAGTTAGCAATTAGTGATTGGCAGTTTTTAATAGATAAAATAGAAAATAGGTTACCAAGTTGGCAAAGTCAACTGTTATCCATAGGTGGTAGAGTTACTTTGATAAATTCAGTATTATCTACAGTTCCACTGTATGCACTCTCAGTATTTCAGATTCCATTGACAGTAATTAAGAAAATAGATAAGATTAGGAGAAGATTCTTGTGGCAAGGAACAGAAACAAAGAGAAAATATGCATTGGTTCCTTGGGAAAATGTATGTCTTGCTAAACAATTTGGGGGTATGGGGGTCTTGGATCTGTATGAAATGAATAAGGCCCTATTATTAAAATGGTGGTGGAAGTATAAAGATTCCACCTATCATAGTGTTTGGAAATCCATTATAACTCACAAATATCAGCATAATATCACCTCCTTCTCACCTTTCTGGAAAAGTATCTCAAAATTAGAATACTTAGGGGATATTAGTGTTCAATATACACCAGGCATCCAATCCCAATGTAGGTTCTGGTCTGACATTTGGGACAGAAATTGTAGTCTAGCTACAAGATATCCTATCATCTATAGGCAATGTAGTAATAAGCAGATTTTGTTAGGAGAGGTTATAGAGTCACAAGGAAGGAGGGTTCAATTTAGAAGACCTTTAGAAGGTTATGACCTAGTTGAATGGGCTGAAGTTCTTTCCATTATTAGCTCCATCTCCTTCACATCTCCTCAAGATCAGATTATCTGGAGATGGGATCATACAGGGAAGTTTCATACAAAATCCTTGTACACATTTTTAAACTTTAGAGGAGCCTTCCCTTTGCAAAATGACCTGATTTGGTGGACTCTACCAATACCTCCCAAAATAAGGATTTTTATGTGGTTAACAGTTCATAATAATATTTTAACTAAGGATAACTTGGCAATCAGAGGGTGGGTAGGAAATCCAACATGTTATTGCTGTCCAAATGATGAATCTGTGACACATTTGTTCCTGCTCTGCCCCTTGGCACAGCAGGTATGGTTTTGGATTGGCCAAAGCCAACAATATATGTTTGAGTGGCTCACCTTTGAGGATATAGTCAACTTTGCCATGGACTTACCAGTGCTCAATAAAATAGCTTTCTTAATAGTCCTTAGTGCTGTGTGTTGGTCCCTGTGGAAACATAGAAATGCCTTGTACTTTGATAATGGTACTGTCAGTTCAGCTAGATCTTTGATATTTAAAATTAAGTCCTTGATTGCTTATTGGTCAGGTGCTGTTAAACCTCCAGTGCAGGCAGCAGTTGCAGAGTGGATGCCAGTGGTAGAAGATGCTATTCCTCTAGCTCAGTTCATGCCTATGGAGATAGTGCCGTACCAGTCCCCAGAGCACACTGCTCAGCCATGATGCATGCTTTTGCACAAATTTTGTCTTTAGAATTTAACATTAGTCCCATATTATGTGGTTTAGTACTTTCAAACCTTGCTTACTTTTGGTGTTTAGCTATAGCTCAAATCTGGTTGAGTAACTTGCTATTATGTTTAATTTCGGAGGATATGCTAGTTTGTATCACTAAGTATGTGGTACTGTAATCCTAGCTTCTGGTGCTTTTTGTAATTAACTTTTCCTATCAATGGAAAGTGGGCTTTGCCTCTTTTAAAAAAAAAAAAAAAAATATATATATATATATATATATTCATGGAATGCATGAAATCTATTAAATTTAAATTGGCGTTTTTGGCCCCGTGGCCATCTTGGCACCGCAATCTCTTTTTAACCCCATCAATAAATAAACGAAATATTTGAGATACATGTATAATAATAGTAAATTTATGACTTCACTTTAATTAAAATATATAGAGGAGATTAATTTACATGTTCATGATCTATAGCTAATAATAGCTTGCCATGCTAAACCGCCAAAGGCGGGGTGAGACATGAAGGGAATACGTATCTCTGCATTAACTCAAAAGATCCTCTTTTGAGTTAATGAATCTCAACCGTCTGATTTTAAACAGAACCAATCCGGCTCCTGCCTATAACATAAGGGGCCCTTTAATATTAGTGCGGATCTAATTTGCACGAATTTTGAAACAAATCGGATGGTCAAGAGACATTAACTCAAAAGATTATCTTTTGAGTTAATGCAGAGGATATGAATTCGACATGAAGGGACCTGGATTGCATGGAGAAAATGACCTTTTTGTTCATATGAGGAAATACAAAACGAAAAGTAAGGCCTACTTGTTACACATTAACAGGAAATGCACTGTTTTAGTATCCAATGTATTTGTTACCATTAAAAGGTATTTTATATACATATATTAATTGCAGGTTTCTTCTTCTTTTCGAATAAATTAATAAATACATATACTAATAATATTCCGTTTGACATATAACAGACAGGATTATGCAATAACTATATATTCTTTAAGCATAGATTACTAGCTAGCTATTCTCAACCTTTATCTTTATCTGAGGATAATTCAACCTTTATATACTTTATTATGTCAGATTTCTGATTTTTTTTTTTTATGCTCGCTCTTTTTATTTTTGTAAATCGGATTCATATATAGTTATATACTATTGTTGAGTCCGGCTACTATACCACTAGTGTCATTCCAAACTAAATAACACCACATCTTAAACCATTGGATCTACTTTAATATTCGTACAAGACACTAGTGTCATTCCAGCGCTATCTTGTACACGAATATTAAAGTAGATCCAATGGTTTAAGATGTGGTGTTATTTAGTTTGGAATGACACTAGTGGTATAGTAGCCGGACTCACTATTGTTATATATCCCTCGTGTTAGGTGCTGTCATGTATTTTGTCCATCTTATTATTCCACTATGAACTCAATTACAGTAACATTTGTAAATTAATACAAATAAAAATCTGTTTAAATTCAAATTTCCCCTGTTTTTTTTATTAATAATAAATTGAAATAAAAATGCAGCTTTGGAGGGGTGGAGATGGGGCCACCCAAAAAAGGGGTTGTGGTAGAATGGTGGCCCTCTCTCTAGTTGGCCTTTATGCAAGACATCACATGGTTTTGTTAGTTAGAGACCCCCCCACACCTTATATTAGATGTAGTCGCCTTCTTCTTGGAACTTAGTCCATGTTGGATGCTTATTGCTTTGATGCTCCTTCTTCTAATCTTCTAAGACCTTTTTACAAATAAAGAAACCAAACCGAACCTTCTTCCACCTATCACATGCTCATCATATTAATTTACTTACTTTCACGAGTATATATATATATATTAGCCAAAAATTGAGAATTAACAACCGCCACTAAACTTGCTTTATCTCCCTATTTAATAATATTGTGAATTTAATTTATATCATGATTCCTTTTTATCTTTTGATGGAAAAAACGACCTTTGCATCTCCTATATATATATTTCAAATGCTCCACTTTTAGTAACATCTCAATATGCAATTAAAAAAAACAAAGAAAGTTATTAAGAAAAAAAAAGTTTAAAAAATAACATCTCCTAAACAGTTTTCCCACATTTTGTTACTCTAGGCCCATTGGGCTAGTTGACAAAACATATTTCCATTTTAAAGCCCATTATATAGGATCATTGAAACAATTTCACCGCCGAAAGCCTCCTGGACTAAGAAGTTTAATAGGCAATTTTGTGTATAATCATTCATACTCGACGAAGATCCAAAGAACAAAAATCTGTCTTATGAGCTCAAATGAAAAATCCTTCATGTATATAATCTGCTAGAGTACCCATCACATTTTCGGACAGATATCCTCCCAGGTACCTGACTCAAGCAAATTGCAACGGCCAGCCCAGATTAATTAATTCTATCTGAGTCAAACTCAATCCGGTGCCTATTGAGACTGTAGGGGGTCTGTTTTGAAATTCGTGCTATGTTAAATGGGCCATCCGATTGTAATTTGCTTGAATCAGGTTACCTGAGGTGATGTGAATTCCACATTTTCTCTCCTTTCTGAATTTTTTCCGATCTTCTACGAATTTATATTCCAGAATTTTCTGCGGTGAACATACTGCCAGGGGTGTTCATCGGTTCGGTTCGGTTGAAACCGAACCGAACTGGGCAAACCAAAGTAATAATTCGGTTTGTAAAATAGAACCGAACCGAACCGATTTAGCATTGCAACCGAACTGAACCGAACCAAAGTTTTATTTCGATTTGTTCAGTTGAAACCAAAATATATTAATTTTTTTATTTAAAGCAATTGATTTATAATAAACCGGGGTATTAAGAAATAAACCGGGTAGGACCGGACCAAATTCATGATATATAAAAGTTCGGTCGGTTCGGTTACGGTTTTGAAAATTTTCAGACCAAACCGAACTGAAATTATAATTCAGTTTTAAAAAGCAAACCAAACCGAACCATTAAACCGAAAAAACCGAACCGTTTGGTCCAAACTAATTCAATTCGGTTCAAAACCAACTAAACCGGACCCAATGAACACCCCTACATACTGCTGATAACAGTGTGGTGAACTAAGCCAACAAAGATAACGGGTAACAACAAATTCCTCTCCGTTGTTCATGCCTCTACTCGCAACTCGTGCTGGGAGAGAAAAAACGTAGGATGACCACGCACTACCGTAGCGCGTGCTCCGCTCCGCTCTTGTGACTAAATCCAGTAAATTATGTATGTTATGGGTATGTCACGGCATGTCACGTCATGTGTATCGGTCACGTGACGTTATATGGTTGTCGTGCATCATGTCAATTAATTCGTGTGATGTGTATTCCTTATGCCAAAAATAGCACGTCACACATACTAACCCGGTGAAATGATTAATTTTTTCATAGTTAATTCTTTATTTAAATTTATTTTGCAATATTTTCTTATTCTATCATATCACTTAATGTTGGTCACAACGAAGATTCTTTTTCACCATTTTAGTCACATCACGTCATGTCACAAAAAAGAACTTTTGATAATATTAGTCACATCGATGGCATCAAGTTTTTCTTTGTGTACATCGGTTTGGAATAGTTACTTTATCAAAATACTCACCTCATTTTTGTGAATAAAATACCGAATCTTGATGGACATATATGATTTATGAGTCCTTTGACTAATCGAATTTTGTATTTGACATATAGGTGTGATCTGATTGCTCAGCGCTCAGCAAAAACATCTGGAGTTAATTTGAACTACGAAGACAAATAATTATATTATTGGTCTATATAAAGCCCATCAAGGGCCCATTTATAGGCTCTATTTATAGGCCCAAAAGACCCTCTGTTACTTTAGTTCTATGATTTGAAGGGTTAGGACTTTGGACCGTTATGGGCCTACAACTGATTTAGATTAAAGTGTTTACGGTTTCATCGCTATATTTCTTATATTTCATTTTATTCATTTCGAAAATCTGCTAAGAATGCATAATAATATGAAGAACCTAGCGTTCACGGTACAATGGATAGGCATTTCTACCTCATATCAGTCTTCTTGAACGGGCTCAGTTTCTCTCAAGTTTCCCCAAACCCATTAGATTTTTCTCACAAAAGTATGAATGGTCCATTTTTAGATCAATGATCCCTGTTGGGTAATCAAGAGCGGAATCAGGCTTTCAACATGTGTGGGTCAAACACATATTGACAGGGGTGGATTCAGAATTTCGATCAGGGGTAGACACAAAACATTGACAAGAGTGTAATTTTTTCTCCTGACAAATCGGAGCAGAGTAGCGGATAGGAATCTAAACAAGTTACGGCACGACACAGTTCTGTCATGGCATGACACGGCACATGTGTCGGTTACGTGTTGTGACTCGCGTGCCCCGTGTCGTGACCATTCACGTGACGTGACTATCTTTAAAAATTTTGGTATGACACGTCACGTCACGCGAAAGATTTGGTCATGACACGACACATGGTCACGTGAGTTGCGTGTAATTAGGACCGTTAGATCTTGATTGAATGGTGAATCTTGAATAAAATAACCTAAATTATGAAAAAAATAGTTAAACGTGACCAAACATGACAAACGTGACCGGTCACGGCGTGACTAACGTTCTGTGTTGTGACCATTCACGTGCCCTGACCATCCTTCCAAATTTGGTTATGGCACGACACGACACGACACATATAAATCTGACTCGGTCAAAACATGACACGTGATTCAAGTCATGGCACGGTACATATTTAGATCTCTAATAGCGAACGTCTTTTTTCTCTTGGCGAATCAACAATACTTCTTAGTGGAGTAGCGAATCGGACCGCGTCTCTTTCTTTCTTTCTTTTATGTGAATCAGTCTGAGCTAACTTTCTTCTCCGTGCAATTTTCTTCTACTGGGCCGTGAATTAAATCCAGGGATATGCATTATTTCTATCAAGGGATAAGCACAAGTATAAAATACCACTGGATCTAATAAAAGTTCGAATTCAGAGGTAGGCACTTGCCTACCCTTGACTCTCTTTGGGTTTGCCAATTCATATTGAGGTAATATATTAAGTATGAAAATTAATTTTATAGTACACATAGCATTTTATTCTAAGCTATATAGAAAATTATATGCAAGTACAAATATTTTTAATATAAATAAATAATCAGCACAATTTGATTTCAAATAGACAGTCCAATTCTATATGGAAAAAATTGAATGAATTCCGTAGAATTGATGAGAGCCAAACCCCATTGTCATCTCTAGTCTTGGAATTAACCTTTATTAGAGGTCTAAAGAGATCAAGGATGTTCCATTAGATTCTTAATAAAATAAGCAGCTCAGATTGCATGAATTCTCCAAAAAAATTCGGTACAATTGGAGAGGAGCTAACCCTAAAAGATGGCATTATAGAACACAAAGGTCCCTGAAAGGAACAGTACATAGTATCAAAAAGACCAGTGAACAGGGTCCTAGATACAAGGAATAGATAATTAAAAGGATGAGAGACAAAAAGAAAAGGCTTCGATTGTGAAAAGCAAAGCTAGCTGTAGCAGTAGTGGCCTTCAGTTCCTCATGTTTTTCCATTTCAATAATTTATTTGCCCAAGTATAATTTTCTAACTTTTTTATTTTTCAAACAATCTTAAAATTTATAATAATTTTGACTATTTTGTGTTGAATAAGAGTATGGCTCCTTACCGTATGGTAATGCCATGATAAGCGGAGCAAAAATAAATTATAGAATGGGACGAAATTTTAAGATGCAACATCAATTTACAATTATTTAAATTATAAACATAATTTTACAATTAATTCTTTTAACATAATTTCATTAGCATCTCACTACATTTATTCTAGATCACGGAGTATACTTCTATAATTATTTTTTCATTAGAAGTATTAACTAAGTTTTACATAAATATATAGCTTTGTAATTATTTGAATGCTCTCAGTGGAGCCAAAGATTTTTAGAGTCTATCTGAAATATATATAGGAGGGTTTGCTTTAAGATTGGTGCAAACTTAAATTAAACAGTCGGGATCTAAATTGCAGTATCAGTTATCTCACCTGATTTGAGTTCCTCAGCCAGAATGCCACTCCATGTAACCTCTATATGGTTGAACGAGATAAATATTAAATATGGATTGCTCTTAATTTTTTTTAAAGAACTTTGCATAATAAAATTTTGTAATGAAGATAAGTTTTAAGGACTTATTTGATACTTTGTGAAAAGTGCAAGGACCGTCATAGTAACTAATTAATCATCTTAAAAAACCACAATTAATTATCTAATACAAATCTCATTCTACTCTTAATTTAAGTTAGCCTTTCTCCATTCCCCACATAATCCAGCTCAATCTCCTCAAGGAATGTTCCTTATTTTCTTCTTCACATCCCCAAACACACAACTATAATCTCTCTGTCTCTCTCTCCTCTGCCATTAATGGGTTGTGCCACCTCAAAACAAGCCCAACAAGACCTTAGTCGTAGCCCCTCTCCTCTCCCTCATGACCACCATGTAGTTTCTTTCAGCTCCTCTATTCTCCACTCTATAAATCTCAAAACAGAAACTGAACCCCAAGCTGAAATTGAAATCAAAACAATTGATGAATCATCCAAGTTAGTTCCAACCAAAAACCCCAAGTGGATACTATGTACTCCCACCATGACCCCACCAAACGAGCCCGAAACAATCAACACATGGGAACTAATGGCCGACCTCGACCACTCGCTTCTCTCTAGACCCACCACACCGCCTCCTCCAGTGGACCGCTGCTCTTTCTCCTTCCAGTCGGTACCAACTGACATAATTGAATTTGATCAAGAGGTGTTATCTGCTTTCAGAAAGGCAATGGAGGAGTTATCACCGGTGCACCCGGCATTGCTAAGATCGTCTCCGAAAATTGACAAAACAGAGATGACATGTAATGGACAGATGGAACTGATGATTAATCAAATGAAAAGGAGTTGTGAAGGGAATATTGATTACAACAATAACAAGGTGGTGGTTTATTTTACTAGCTTAAGGGGTGTGAGAAAGACTTTTGAGGATTGTTGTTTGGTAAGGATGATATTGCAGGGGTATGGTGTACGGCTTGATGAGAGAGATCTATCTATGCACAGAGGGTTTCGAGATGAGCTACAGCAAATTCTTGGTGAAGGTAATTTAATTTTTATACATATGAAGTTACTTGTTAATGTCAACATTGCTAGAAATTAAGGACTACACCATTTCTCCTTAATAATTAACCCCTTAATTAGTTTCCTCCTCTCGTAAAGAGCATATCTGGTATTTCCTCCTATCAGCAAGAGGGAATGTTTAAAATTAAGTACTAACATAAGTAAAATCATACTTTTCATGTTTTTAATTAATTAGGTAAACTTTTTCCATATATTAATTCAATTTATGATGCCGTGGCTTTTAGCACCAACCATTATTAATTTTATTAATTCAATCTCGCTTAAGCACTCTCATACTCACGTGCTCTGCTAAAAATTTGCCAAATCATGAGAATTGCATAGTCAAGTTTTGTGAGTGGCTACTCTACTTACATAAGCATATGAGGGTATATGCTTATAAGTTATTTTTGCGTTTTCAATGTCTAAATGGTCGATCTGAAGCGCTCAACATGTTCTCCATATTAATATGTGTTTGGAAACGAAATTTTACATTTTTTTGAATTTTATTACTATTTGTTTAGAATTTTTTAAAATAGCATTTTTCAGATTTTTTTTTTATTATTTTTTTTACCATATTAAACCACTGTTTTGAAAAATTCTAGAAAAATAGTAAAAAAATTCAAAAAAATGTAAAATTTCGTTTCCGAACACTTATTAATATGGAGAACATGTTGAGCGCTTTAGATCGACCATTTGGACATTGAAAATGCAAAAATGACTTATAAGCATATGCCCTCATATGCTTATGTAAGTAGAGTAGCCAACCTCGTCAAGTTTTTTTTTTTTTTTTTTATTCAAAGGCCGTAGGCATTTTTTACTGATGCTTATATATATAGTAAAATATATTGTGCATACAGTATTCTATGATGCAAATGAAAAGTTGGGTCTTCAATCTGTTTATTATGAGTATCCAATTATATATATAATGATATACTCATGACCAATAACAGGTATAAATTGGCAGCTACCAAGGGTTTTTGTGGAAGGGGATCATATTGGAGGTGTGGAGGAGGTGAAGCAAATGCATGAAACTGGGGAATTGGCAAGTATACTAAAAGGCTGTGAAAAGGTGTCAGAAGAGGGAAATCGACCGTGTAATCAATGTGGAGATGCGAGGTTTATGGTGTGCCAGACTTGTTCTGGCAGTTGCAAGCTTTGTATAGAAGAAATTGAAGAAGAATTGGAGGATCAAGAAGACATAGAGAGGAGAGAGTTCATGAGGTGTCCTGATTGCAATGAAAATGGCATTGTGAGATGCAATCTTTGTTGCTAGCTATGAAGCAGAGCATAAATTTGGACGCATGTTTAGGACAGTTTTGAGTTGAGACTCGGTGCATGGTATATCTCAGAAGGAGAGAGAACTTGGAAAAGTTTTGAAGGTTTGTAATTTTGTTGTAATTTTTGTTTATTGGTGTATGTTTTTTTTTTTTGTAAGTTATTGATATATGAGAAGGGTTCAAATTTTTATATTTTTTGTGCTTTTATTTTGAAAATTTTAAGATTTTCTCTATGCACACATAAAATATTACGACATTTTGACTTTGTTTTGATTGATATCAAAAGTTTACAAAAATATATTGATGTGGATAATTTTTGTAAGTTGATTTATATAAGAACAAAATTGAATACATATATAGAAAATAATATAGATCATATATAGCCGTTTAATTTTGATATTTAAATTTTAAATTTTTTATTATTAAATAGAAAAAAGATAAAGATAGATATAATGAAGGTATACAAAGCTAAAGACGATAAGTTCACCCTATGTCATTTATTTAATTTTAAATTGTTATTGACACTCTTTCATTTATTTAGACGATAAGTATTCTTTTGGCGCATTTTGTTAGCCTCCAAATTAATTTTTCCATTTGATTTCTGTTAACCTTAGTGAAGGATTCAGTATTCTATTAGATTTTTTGTGAGACAGATAAGATCCTCATCTGATCTAGAATTGAAGCAATATCTGTATATTGATTCCTCATTTAATGGGAAAAAGTAGGAAAGAGATTCGCTAGATCCGTTTGACTGTTACTAACATTGGTCAAGTGTAGCTCTAGTTTATTAACAATTTAAACAAAAAAAGTAGGCGCCGTTCTCCTTTTTGTTCTCAGACTAATATTTCAAATATTTAAAGGTCTATTAATTTTCAACAAAGTGGTGAGCCTTTTTGACCGCTTTTTGTAGGCTTTTAACAAGTCTGTTTGGGTTCGTTGGATTTGAATTTTGCAAAATATGCCCCAAAGTTTGGTAGACTTCTACGAGGTCTTCATTTAATTTTACCGAAGTTTCAAATATAAAGAAATCTGATGAAGAAACAACAACCATTGCCAATCCTATATTAAGGGTAGAACAAGGGTGCTCTTGAGTTCACCAAGCCTTTGGTGAACTCAAGTCTAAAACCCATCGGATCAGCTTCAAACAACGAATCTGAACTGTTAAAACCCGTCTACCTTACGAGTGATACATCTACATGCAAAAAATTTAAATTTTGAAATTAATTTTGCATAGAATCAAGTAGTCAAAAAACATCAAAAAAATGAATGCATTAAAATTAATTTATTAACCTTCTAATTTTGACCGCTTGACTCTATCCTAAATTAATTCAAAAGTATAATTTTTTTACATGTAGACACATCACTCATAAGGTAGGCGGGTTTCAACAGTTCGGATTCATCATTTGAAGCCGATCCGATGAATTTTAGACTTAAGTTCACCAAGAGACTTGGTGAACCTAAGAACACCCTAGTTCTACCCCTATATTGGGCAAGATTGTTCAAGGGACCCAATGCTGTCAATGAAGTATTGACAACCAAATAAGGAGGCCCAAGCCCATCACACAAACTTAAGCCTGAGCCTTCTTTTCAAACATGACCCTCAATACAAGCTAAAGCTAAAGCACCCTTTTTCTTTGCAAAAGAAATGCCAAATCAAAGCGCACACAGACATAAGACAAAGTATAACTTATTATTTTTAGTTATTACTATTACATTACTGTCCTTTGTTGGAATAAGAGATCTCCTGTTCTGAATGGCCAATTAGGCCTTTGACCTGCAATGGCTTTTCTATTAACACAGGAGAGCAACATGGGTCCGGTATGTTAGTGACCACCCATGGCTATGGTTTTGAAGCTGCTACCCGAGGTCCTTGGCAATTTGAAGAAACCGACGATACCACCGACAAGCCCAACCACTGAGGCAACTGCAAATGCAGGGGTATTACCCTTGCCAAATAAAGCATCCCATGGACCGGCCCCAAGTGATACTATCACCTATAATTTAAATAAAGAAGTTATATAAAAACAACAACAAAGAATTGAAAATAAAAGGGATGTTTAAATCTAATCTATGATAGATATTCTCCACTGCATTGTATTATTTACCTGAGGGATCACTATGGAAATGTTCAAAACCCCAACGCAAAGCCCTGAATACATTCATATTATTAGCCAAAACAACAATTTCATATATATGCATAAGTTTAATAAACCAGAAATTAGAGAAACTATAGACTAACCTTGTCCGCCCCCTTGAGTCGCTGCCAACTGTGCCGTGACAGCAAAAGGAATGCTATACAAAATCTATAAAGCACACGGAGGAAGAAAATCAGCAGTGATAAAATCTAGTTAATTATTCCTAAAAATTTTGAGGAAAAAGTTAGGTGGCTTATTATTATCTTTCTGGCACACACTCAGACTCTATATATAATATATTTTCCTACACAAGTATATATAAGCTAACAAAAATAATACAAACAAACATAAAATAAGGGTAGAATGATTATGCGTAAATAAAGAAGCACGAGAAATATTTACAGCAAGAGGGAAACCAAGGACAGTGAAAAGGCTTAGAGCGACGGCCCGAACATCCTTCTCGGCAGTGACGGGCAGCTTGTTGGATGCATTGTTAAAATCCTTGATTGACCAAGTGCCGATGATGCAGGTGACTGCCATCAGGATGGACAGGACCACGTTGGTCATCACCCACACCATTCGTGCACTAAATTTTCGGCACACTGGTTGTATCAGTAAAGACGTTCCTGCCAGCACCACCTAAATGTAATAATTCCATGTCATCAAAACAACTACATGCTACAGAATTTTCTAGTTGGTATATGAGAAAAAAAAACTCAGTCTCCACCAAAGATCATGGCATCATAAGTCAAAACTAAAAATCAAGTGAAAATGATACAAAACAAGAAGAGGTGGAATGAAGCAACAAAAGTGTACCCCTCAGGTTAGCAGGCAACAATCACTTCTCTAAGCATGAATCAAGAGAAGTTTATCTAAGACATACCGAATTCAACAAGAGACCAAATGCTCCATCTCTGACGCCACGTTCATATGCACTAACTTGGCTCGGCGTACCCTTTGGCTCTCCATGGTATATTTCACGTCCCATCCAATCAGTATCATACATGTTAAAAGGAAACCATGACAGCTGAAAATTGAAGTACATTTCTTACTTTCCATATTTCAAAAATAAAAAGCAATCCAATTATTTATTTTAATATTGTTTTCTATTACCCAGGTGAGACAGGTTACAAGAAGAACAGAGAGCATGCCCGGAGGCAAGTCCTTCAAGCTTCGAAAAAAGTTTAAAATCCCACCGTTCTCCTCTTTTTTTGGTGATTCTGTTTCTATTACTGTGCTTCCACTTGTGTCTAGAGCAGTTTCTTTTGCTGCAGCTTCTATTTCAGAAAGTGGGACCTCATTGGCAAATATCACCGTCACAGCGACAGAAGTCAAAAGCAAAATCTGAAAACAGGGACGAAATTTAATTTGAGTATTTATGTTTTTTTTCCTATGGGCATGAAAAGTTTAAAATGTTTAAAGTCTGCAGATTATAGCATACCATGGCAATCAAAAATGCACCTTTCAGATTTGCACATGCCTCGCAACAAGCTTTTGTCATGAGAAAGGGAAACCACCTAATATTTAATGAGACACATACTCATTTAAATACTGCCAGTTTGTAGAACTCAAAAAAGTGAAGGAAAAATTCTCTGATTTTTTAAAATTTAATGAGTTGTCCGTCCATAGTTTTTACAAGGTTTCGATCAAACATTCAG
Source organism: Carex littledalei (assembly GCA_011114355.1). Classification (NCBI taxonomy): domain Eukaryota; kingdom Viridiplantae; phylum Streptophyta; class Magnoliopsida; order Poales; family Cyperaceae; genus Carex; species Carex littledalei. Next base: position 2,000,415 of record CM022096.1, on the reverse strand, counting down.
TTAAAGTCATCTCAGATACATGGTTATATGATACAGAGTAGGCATACTGAATATTGCTATCGGCGTATAAGCAAAGGGAAAGATCGAAAATTAGAAAATCATACTTGTGCCATGCTCCAGTGGAACCAGAAGCATATCCAATAATATTTCCAAAAGCCATCCATGAAGAAAAAATTGCATTAGCCTGATGGCACCCATGTGCACCTATTAGAAAATTGTAAATAAACAGTCATCAGTTTTGCATGAAAAAAATGTAAAAGCAAGAAACTTCTTTATGAATATAGTTTCCATTTTACCTGACAAGTCAGCCATAAGAGCACGAGCTGGTCCCTATAATACAAGTGAAAGCAAGTAGAATATTTGAGATAGTAATCCTATCTTTTTACAACTATTGGAGATTATAATCAACATATTTCTTAAGAGAATTAATGATGATAGGGAAAAATATACTTGGACAAGGTTGTTAGAGAAATCCAGAATCCAGAATCCAAAAACAAAGACAATAGCAGCATGCACTCGAGCACCACTGTAGTCCCTGTTTACAAGTCAAAACATAAATTTATCAAGTTACAAATGAGCTTGTCTGGAGGTTAAAATTGAGAATCAGTGCAAAACATACAAATGTAATACACAGACTATTTGGAAATCAGTTTGCATTTAGAAAAATGAGAGATAATGACTATACTGAAGTCAAATTGGTACATTAAAAGTACCATATCTCTTACTTGCAATGTAGTTTGGTATCGCCTAGAGCAAATCCAATGTCAGATGAAAAGCCAATGACGATCACCTGGATAGAAAAGATGATTCTGTGTTAGTATAAGTTAACCACTGATAAATAATGAAACAAAGGACATATATTTTAAAATTAGGAAGAAATACGAACAGCAATGCAGATTAACAAACACCCGCCAAGAATAAAGGGACGTCGCCTCCCGATTGCTAAGCGACATCTGTCGCTCCAGTAGCCAACACAGGGTTGCACCTGTTGTTGTTCCAAATAATTACATGATACAATGGAATTAATTTGACAAAATATCAAAACATCATGTATGACAATGCAAACAAAAAAAATCTTGTACACCATTTTAAACATGTACTTCTTCTCTTTGCAAAGGGAAAAAACTGGCCCTTTTGCTTCCACAACTATGTCGAGATAAACATTAAGAAGCGCTGCGCAAGGCATGTTTGAGGTAAAGGGGAAGATAAATGGGATTAAGATTATTGCATTAATGGCCATGCTTGCAAGTTGCAAAGGAACCTGAGATATTAATTTATGTTTTTCGTTGGATAAGGATGACATATTTCTTACTTTGCAGGAGGTGCATACAAAGTTTTGGCACTCCTTAGGGGTGTACAGATGATAGCCCCTAAAAAATGATCTACAGATGCAGGTGCATTGATAAGAGGGTGTACTTTGAAGTTTGAACCTTGTAAATCAAAAGCTATTTGTAGTATGTCAGAAATATTACTTTCTTAGGAGTAAGGAGTAAATAACTTTGCTGAAGCAATCTTACCACAAAGCCAGCGATAGGACCACATATCCACATAACTGAACTCAGAGCATGAGAAAGTCCAAGGGTCTAGACAAAAGCAGATAAGATAAGGAAGTCAGATCATCTACAAAATACAATTTCGAAAAAAAAAAAGTTCATCTAAAAAATAATATATAAATGATAAATCAGCAATTTTGTGAAATTGACAAAACTTTGCTTTGTTTTTATATATACATATTCACTTGCACTAAATTATTCTATTACTAAGATCATTTTTATACAACTAGATCAACCGCATTTTATACTGGATAAACATACAGAAATTTCACCAACCGCGGTTCATAGAAATAGTGGTGTGACCCCTGTTGCAAAAACCATGCATTATTAGCTATAACAAATAATAAGGTAAACACGGGAGGCAATATATAAATCATGGATGGTAAATAGTTATAGACTTATAGTGTGAATTTGAGTCAGTCTTAATCAAGAGTTTTCTTCTTTTTACCTTAATTTACTTATTTCTAACTTGTTCGCTTTAGTAGCTTTCAATTACTTCCACTTCACCAAAAGTTTAATTTATTTTCATTCTTACTTATTTATCCTTTTACCCGACATTACAAACGAGACATCACCAATTCACCATGTGCACATTTCACAACAATACCAACGTACAACTAAAGCTACACATATACGGTAGCCATAGAGTGGAAAAAATGGCACGGTGGAGCTGGCTCCGTCACGGAATAGCATGGTTACGGCACGGAACGACACGGCACGCGTGTCAGTTACGTGTTGTGACTCGCATGTCCCGTGTCGTGACCATTCGCGTGCCATGCCCATCTTTTGAAACTTTGGCACAGCACGGCATGGAAGCGTGAAAGATTTAGTCACGGCATGGCACGACACATAGTCACACGAGTCATGTGTAATTAGGACCATTAGATATTGATTTAATGGTGAATCTTGAATAAACTAACCTAAATTATGATTAAATGGTCACGCGAGTCACGTATGGTCAACACGTTTAGGCACGGCGTGACTCATGTGGCATGACCATTCGCGTGCCGTGACCACCCCTTGATATTTTGATCATTGCACGGTATGACACATGAAAAATTAACTTGGTCACAAAACGGCACGAGACCAAAGTCACGACACAGCACGGCACGCGTTTTTTCCACTATAGGTAGCCATGTACTTCGCTGTACAAATATGGTAGTCAGTTACTGTTGGATGCCTTCACCTAAGCACTACGTCTACTCCCAACTATTTCTAGCAACAAATTGGAAGGTAACCCTTAATATCCACAAATCCAAAATTAATCTTCTGGCTTTAATTCCCAAAATTGTCAGCTTTTCACCCGTCCATCAATGAAAATTCTTTTTACCTCATAAATGCACCTGTTGCTTAGTAATATTTAACTTTAAACACGGAGGAAGAAATATTCAAATAAAATATGCTAGTTTTAAATTATTTTCCATCAATACCAACCAATCCAAATAAAGGTGCTTTTTTAACAAAAAAGAAAAGGAAGTTTAAAGGACACATCCAAAAACAAGATTTATCAAATTTATTAACAAAGGCCACCTACACAAAGAATTAGCAAAGTCCACTCACACAGAGAAACAACAAAACACAGAAGGACAACGTTAAACCTAGCGCACCGGAGTGGACACCGCCAGTAGAAAACGCACGGAATACCGACTAAGGTCTACTCGAGCTACTGTCGCGAATTTCGACATTTCTACCAAAAGATGAAAGAAAAAAGAAGGAACAGAAACGCAGAATATTTCTGAATAGCACCCCATATTTTGGAGAATATATTTATAAAATATTTCTTTGATGTACTAAAATAAGGGAGCAGAAAGGTTCAGAGTGCAAAATTTCCCAACAAAGAGAGCGAATACAAACAAGGAGACAAATAAAAGAAGGAGAAAAGGACAAAAAGGAAGATATACCTGCACGTACGGAGTGAGGAGGGACAACTGGAGTGCCCAACCGTACTGGACGCCTCCAGCAACAGCGCATGCCAAAACTAGTCTCATGAGGCTGATCGGGCGCACTGGAGGCTTCTCCGCCGTGCCTCCTGCCTCGATCTTCTCCAAGCCAGTGGTCTCCATCATCTCTAGTTCTACTTTCTGCCCTTTCTCCATCTGTACCTCGCTCAGCGTCGCAATGTGAAATCGTATACACTTGAGTAAACGAAGAATTTGAAAGAGAGAGATAGAGAGAGCAAGCAAGAGAGGAAAAGAAGGAGAGAAATTCCAGTGACCACTCGAAAATGGAAGGAGGGGTTGTGGTGGAAATGGAGCGGAGTTGAGGGTTTTTATAACGGTGCTCTGTCTGTATTGTGCGGTGTGGTGTCCCGCGGGTGCCGGATCAATCAAATATTACGGGATTGCTGTTTCCCGGACACTGATACTTGATAATTTGTCGTTATTTTTATCCAGATATTTTGAATTTGTCGTTCTTGTTTATCGAATTAAATGTGTTAATTTAAATCCGTAATAATTGTTACTCCGGTATTTTTTTAAAACATTAAGTTTATAATAATACTAAATCAATTACTTTAAATTGTATTACTATTTTCTTTAAGTTTACAATAATTAAAAGGGGTAAGGAGTGTGACTTCTAATTATATGTAAAATGAGATTTATTTTTTAAAATTAATTAGATAGTTTAAATGATCGACTTGACCTAACATGATGAAAATTATTTAAATAAAATTTGACCAACTTGTTTTGTATGGATTGATGATTTTGTTATTTAATTTTATCTCGTAATTTCAAAAAAATGTTAATGCATCAATAAACTAGAATTAGTATTTATGAGATTATGAATATGCACTAGTTATGAGTTATTGATGAGGAATTAATTATCAGATCAAAACGAAGAAATATTCATATAACTAATTAAGTACTAAAATTAGGCGCGAAATTATAATAGCCTGATAGTAGTTAATATAATGCAGTGTTCTAAATAGCGGCGCTATAGCGTTTTTGGACCCTAAACGCTAAGCTATGGCATGAAAATACGCTAATTGCGCTACGGCCGCTATAGCGCATAGCGTGTAGCGCGCTATTTGCGCGCTATGCATATTGGGCTTTTTTAGACAATTTATATGGGCTTAAATAAAAATCCATAAAATTTATTTTGTATAGAAAAAAAAAATAGAATGAATCATGATGCTTAAGATATTTTGTATAGAAAAAATCGATAGTTTATGATATTATTATGGATATTTTGAACCATGGACTTTTGTACTAGTTCAATATGAATATTATAATTTCTTAATTAATTTGGTGTTATTTATTGTTCTATGAAACTTTAGATAATGTTAATATATAGTACAAATATATAATATAATTTTTGTAAAAAAAAAACGCTATTTGAAATAGCTTCCGCTATAGATACGCTATTCGCTATAGCTTTTTTGTAGCCTTCCCGCTATGACGCTATAAACGCTATTTAAAACATTGATATAATGTGAAATTATATTTTAATATAATGTTTGAGCAAAAAAAACTCTTATCAATGTAAAGTTCAACTTCTCATTAAAAAATATATTAGACACGATTTTTTTTGTTAATTTATGTAGTAATATTAGATATACATCATAATAAAAGCACTTTATGAGATAATTACAAAAAATATGGTAATTATTAGGGTAAAATTAGAAGGAACATTTCAATTGTAAAAAATATATTTTTTTCTTTTATACAAATTTAATAAAAAAAAATTCTTTTGAGATATACATATCCATACAACTTTTAAGATATAAAATTATTATCTTTACAGACATGATAAACACGTTGCCTACGAAGATAAAAGATTTGAATCTTGCGGAAAAATCTTTTGGCGGGATTTCTCCACGTAGATGGTTCGGGTTTACCGTTTACCTTTAAAGAAAGGTAAGGTTAATTTTCTGGAGTGAGGCTATGGTACTATGCATAGCACGGATGGGGTTCATGCTACGGCTCAGAATTTGACTTTTTAAAATTCTAACGGTCGATTCAAACCGTTCAACATGATTATAAAATGAATATGTACTTGCAAATCAAATTTTACATTTTTTCGAATTTTTTTACTAGTTTTTTAGATAGGCTGTTTTTGGATGGTCTAAAATGTTCAGATCAAGTGAATTTCGAAAAAATAGTAAAAAAATTCGTAAAAATGTAAAATTTGGTTTGCAAGTACATATTCATTTTTATAATCATGTTGAACGGTTCGGATCGACCGTTAGAATTTTAAAAAGTCAAATTTTGAACCGTAGCACGGACCCCATCCGTGCTATGCATAGCACCGTAGCCTCACTCAATTTTCTGTCGGAATTCGCATGTCAGCCACACGTGTCAAAACATCGGTGCCACGTAAAACTTGGACATTCCAGTCGTCCAGCGCAAAAACCCATTCAAAAATTCTCAATTGGGCCCCATTTTTCAGGGGGATAAGCACTTGACTGGCGCATATCTCTTCTCCATTTCTCCAATGGCTCGACAAAAAAAGGAGAGTATGTGCGATTCTAGAGCATCAGGTCTGACATTATCACATTAAATGCTTGAATAAAGTGGGATTTGGATAAACAGATAATTGTTGCATATCGTCTCCTGCCTAAATGCTTGAATAAAGTGGGATTTGGATAAACAGATAATTGTTGCATATCGTCTCCTGCCTAAGGGCTTCGACTCAAAAAAAAAAAAAAAAAAAAGACATTTTTATTAATATCCAAAGTTTAATACAAATTATTATTTATACCCAGAATCTCATCCAATTTCGAAATATACCCAAGCCGGCCAGAAAAATGGCCGGCTTAGGGGGTAGGAATAAGCCGGCTATTTTCTGAAAATCTTACTCGTTTTTTTTTTTTTTTAGAGAAACACTACGAATAGCAAAATAATAAAATCAAACACTGAAAATTGAAATTTTTTGTTTAAATTATTTGTTAGATTACTTCTTTTGATTTATAATTAGCATATTTATACTAAAATACACTGGATTACTGGAAATTATGTTGAATTACACTATATTACAATAAATTATGTTGAATTACACTAAATTACAATAACTTCGCTAATTACGCTAAACTACGCAAAATTACGCTAAAGTAGACCGATTCTGTGCCATCTTTCATAAATCATAAAAAATAGTAAAAAAATTCCAAAAATAGTAAAAATTGGTATTCTACAAGTTCATTATGTAACTAATTTACTGAGCTACTTAGATTGAATAATATAAATGAAAATCTTAATCGGAAACTTCAACTCAAGTTTTGAGGCTCTTCCCTTAGTTTTTTGGCAATTTTGAATTTCGAAATCTGAGATAAGCCTGATAGTAGTTAATATAATGTGAAATTATATTTTAAGATAATGTTTGAGCAAAAAAACTCTTATTAATGTAAAGTTCAACTTTTCATTAAAAAATATATTAGACACGATTTTTTTGTTAATTTATGTAGTAATATTAAACATACATCATAATAAAAGCACTTACTGAGATAATTACAGAAAATATGGTAATTATTAGGGTAAAATTAGAAGGAACATTTCAATTGTAAAAAAAAAAAAAAATTCTTTTATACAAATTTAATAAAAAAAAATTCTTTTGAGATATACATATCCATACAACTTTTAAGATATAAAATTATTATCTTTACAGATATGATAAACACGTTGCCTACGAAGATAAAAGATTTGAATCTTGCGGAAAAATCTTTTGGCGGGATTTCTCCACGTAGATGGTTCGGGTTTACCTTTGCAATAGCACCGAGGAACATTTTATGCTAATTTGCTGACATTTTTATTAATATCCAAAGTTTAATACAAATTATTATTTATGTCCAGAATCCAGCCCAATATCGAAAAATGCCCAAGCTGGCCAGAAAATAGCCGGCTTATTGCCCCCTAAGCCGGTCATTTTCTGGCCGGCTTACTCTTTTTTTTTTAACCCGCAAAAAACCCTATATATACCCCTTTTTCTCTCTCTCCTCTCACAATTCTCTCATCTCTCAACCGAATTCTCTCTTCTTTGAGGTAATTTATTTTTTATCTAATTTAATTTTTAATTTATTTATTTTAGGGTTTAGGTGTTAGAATGTAGAGTATATTGTTGTAATTTAGTGTAATTAGCTAAGTTGACCAATATTTAATGTATTTTGGTCTTTTTTACCATAATTAGGCTAATTAAGCGTAATTTAGTGTAATTAGTACAGTTGACCAATATTTAGGGTATTTTAGCCTTTTTTACCATAATTAGGCTAATTAAGCGTAATTTTACCGAAATTAGCACAGTTGACCAATATTTAGGGTATTTTGGCCTTTTTTACCATAATTAGGCTAATCAAGCGTAATTTAGTGTAATTAGCACAATTGACCAATATTTAGGGTATTTTGGCCTTTTTTACCATAATTAGGCTAATTAAGCGTAATTTAGTGTAATTAGCACAGTTGACCAATATTTAGGGTATTTTGGTCTTTTTTACCATAATTAGGCTAATTAAGCGTAATTTTACCGAAATTAGGTTATTTTAGACATCAGGATGCCTAGAGCACGGTCTACCCCGCTTCCAGTAGTGGACGAGCCGATCAGTACCAGCAGCACGGAGCACATCAGTCCTCTCCTGTGGATTCCCTACAGCGAGCACCGAGTCTCACTGGCTTCTCGTGAGGTACGTTCCTTTTCTTAGATTTTCTTTAAATTTTGTTGGGTTTAAATTTTATTATGTTATCACCATGCGGATTACCTTTTTCAATGCAGGACACGGGTCTTTTAGATGTGAAGTTGCAGTGCGTTCACATGCAGTACTACGATATGATGGCCCCGTACCTCATCAACCTGGGTCTCTACCAAATTGTGGACATCGTGCGGACAGAGAGAAGCATCATCAATGCATCTCTCATCGCTGGACTGGTGGAGCGATGGCGTCCCGAGACGCACACGTTTCACATGCCATTCGGAGAGATGACAGTGACTCTCCAGGATGTGAGTGCTCTTTGGGGTTTGCCTATCCGTGGCACACCCATCGGCGGCGTCTCTGACAGCACCAGATTCGTAGGTGATGTCGAGGAGTTGTTGGGAGCTGAGCCTTCCCATATCATTGGGGACAATGGGAGGTCGAAGTTCCATTTGCGGATGATGAGGTTACGGCAGCACTTCAGCGTGGATCTCTCGGCAGATTCCACCGAGCTGGAGATTCAGAGGTAAATTTTATAACTTGTTTCTATTAAACAATTTATAATACGAGGATTCTATTAGAATTTTTATATGTTTTGTATTGCAGATATACACGGGGTTACGTGATGGACCTTTTTGGTTCTGTCATGTTTCCTGATTCCAGCTGTGACTAGATGCCGATGATGTATCTCCAGTTGCTGACAGACCTTGAGCGGCCGTCGCCGTACAACTGGGGTGGGGCTGTCCTGGCGTATCTGTACTCCCACCTGTGCCGTAGCAGTGAGGTAAGTCACCAACTCTTAATTTAGTGTAAATTATTTAATCAATCAATCCATCAAAATACACTGACGTGTAATGTTCTTGAAAATGCAGCCGAATGTGAAGCAGATGTACTGGTCGGTACTCATGCTTCAGCACTGGTCATGGTCACGGCTACTGGTGGGCCGTCCTATCCCCAATGAGGCGCCACAATGGGGAGAGCCGAATATGTGGAGATGCCCGGCATACGGCAAGAAGTGGCACGGTGGCCACAACTACATGGATCGGACCCACGGTGCTACCGTTGGGATCAGGCCAGTCCGGTCAGAGATCCAGAGTTTGCCATCCGTTCTTGTTGAGTGGACGCCCTACGAGCAGTTGTACATAGAGAAGCTCTTGCCGGGCAATGTGGGTGACCAGCAGGAGCAGGAGATGTGGTTCTACCGAGGTCCACTCATACACTTCTGGATAGTGGAGCACCACTACCCAGATCGGGTGCTCCGCCAGTTTAGTCGACTGGCGTTCATTCCCGCAGACCCATCTTTGCCGAGGTCCACGATTATGGACCTGCACAAGTAAGTCGTACTCTATTGTCAAATATCTCATATTACTTGATAGCTTTGTATTGAACTAACGTCTTCCTTATAGGATGAACCACCGAGGGCGACTGGATAAGGACTGGAGCACCCATTTTGATGCATACTACAGTACGGCCCAGGATCCTCAGCAGATAGACTTCTATCATGAGCCAGATGGGATCATTCAGACCCAAGGAGATCACTAGTTGAGGTACGATACTTGGTACATGCAGATCTGCATGGCCAGTGTCTATCTGCAGGGCGATTACGGTACCCATCTCCGCGACAGGATCCAGAGTGATGATGGTTACTATCCCAACGGCGATTCATTCGTTCGCCAGGTAAAGCACCTAAAACTACATAGTTTTTCTCTAACTTAATAGTTCATCAAGGTTTGATCTGACATGCCAATTTTGTTTCAGCTTTTGTCTTCGATCAAGGAGTGCGCTTATGGGATCTCCACGATGGGAAAGAAGAACCGGAGATATCTTGGGTACCGCATTCTCAAGAAAAATGCAAATGCGGTTGAGGATGCTGGGCACGGTGGGAAGATCATCACGATACTGCGAGACGCCGGAGAGAACATCAACTGGCGTGAGATAGATCCGACCGAGCCTGACCTGAGCCCGATTATTGGACATGAGATGCCACATTCTCCCGATTCGCATCCAGAGTGGGACTACCATAATTGGGTATTGTCCAACGTTGGGTGGCAGGCATAGTACGACGAGCATGGACGTCCGGGCGAACGCCGGAGTACCGCCTCAACGATGGTCCCCCTCTCCGTTTTAGTTGTATTTTTACTAGTTTTGTACTATTTATATTTGGTATACTATTTATGTTTGGTATATTTGGATTCTCCTATATTTCGGTCCTTTTGTATGTGTGCTTTTATGGTACTATTTTTATATTTTACAGGTAAAATAAATTATCATGATAATGGTAAACATAAAATATTACAACATTAAATAGTAGTACAATATAAAAAATAAAATGAAAAATATTTAAAACAATTACATAAGTGCGTTAAATAGCAAAATAAACTCATCAAGATTAAACTGACATTTTTATTAATATCCAAAGTTTAATAGAAAATTACGGGTTAAAAAAAAAAAGAGTAAGCCGGTCAGAAAATGGCCAGCTTAGGGGGGGAGTAAGCCGGCCATTTTCTGGCCGGCTTGGACATTTTTCGATATTGGACTGGATTCTGGGCATAAATAATAATTTGTATTAAACTTTGAATATTAATAAAAATGTCGGGCTAATTTGACTGTGTGGATTATGGATTATGGATTATGCAGGTAATGTTAATTTCATTAAAGAAAGGTGAGGTTAATTTTCTGTCGGAATTCGCATGTCAGCCACACGTGTCAAAACATCGGTGCCACGTAAAACTTGGACATTCCAGTCGTCCAGCGCAAAAACCCATTCAAAAATTCTCAATTGGGCCCCATTTTTCAGGGGAATAAGCACTTGACTGGCGCATATCTCTTCTCCATTTCTCCAATGGCTCGACAAAAAAAGGTGAGTATGTGCGATTCTAGAGCGTCAGGTCTGACATTATCACATTAAATGCTTGAATAAAGTGGGATTTGGATAAACAGATAATTGTTGTATATCGTCTCCTGCAAAGAACAATATCCGATGTATAAAATGCGACGCCATAGATAGTAGCACCGACCGAAATTTTTATTAATACCTAAAAAAAAATAGCAAATATGTCCCTCATAATAATAAAATTTTAAAAACACCCTAACCGCTTCACGTTGAGGCGGTTTGATTTTGATACCTGATCGCTCCACGTTAGGGCGGTCTGCTGCCTGAACCAAACCGCCCTACACAGGGGCGGTCTGCTATAAAAATCCTATAAAAGTCAGTTTTCTTTTTCTTTCTCCTGCCCACTCACAATTCATTCTAACTGAGGAGAAAGAGAAAGAGGAAGAAGAGAAAAACCATTTTTTGACAATTGCAGTAATTTTTTATTTTTATTTTTATTATTTTTTAATTTTTAATTTAATATTTTTTAATTTTGTAATTTATTTTTGGAAGATTACCCGGGGTGTGGAGGGAGCACAATACACAAAAGATGCAATATATGACTTCGAGGTTAATGAAAATACTACATTTCTATAACTTAAGCAAATGGTATACGAAAAGACTGGTGTAAACCCCAACCAGTATGACTTAGACTTAGTTACTCGGATTGACATACAAATGGGGTAATAGGCCTTTCTTTGTCAGGTATATTATAACAGATGAGCGGTTATGGAGGGGGTGTTTACAATCAATTTGAGTCGAGAAATATCCCGGTAATGGACTTATATTCTAAGAGAGTTTCACGTCAATCCGGGATTGGACCTTCTAGGAAAAATACGGGTTATAACAACCCGGTGTACCACAACTCGGGTTATGAAAACCCGGGGTACCACAACTCGGGTTATGACAACTCGGGATACCACAACTCGAGTCATGTACCACCGTATGTACCGTACGTATCACCCGTTTATGACAATTATGTACCTGATTATACCACTTATTGTACCCCCGATTATGCCACCGAGCTACCACCACCACCACCTCTTCCTGAACCCGTAATCCAAGCTAGATTTCCATCTGTACCAGAGTCAATACCTAGACTGTTACCCGAAATGATACTGACATTGATGGTGAAGGGATCAATGCCATACCAGAAAAGGAAATGGACATGGCTGATGATTGGGAAGGGGATTGGGATTCTGATCACTTATCAGATGATGCAGATGTAGTACCCCCTCCCAGAGAAGACAAATTTTCAATTGGAGGTTGGACATATAGGCATCCGGTCGCCACATTCAATGATACCAATTTTTTTGAAGAAACAGACATTGGTTTCTATGGAAAGCTTGTTGTATCAATCAAGAGCTTGCCCCATAGTAGGTTTATACCAATTTTGGATGGTCGATAGCGCACGTCGAGTGTGTGCACAGGTTGTGTATGCAACACATTGCAGACAACCTAAACAAGAATACCGGATATGATAAATGGGTTGCAGACACATTCAAAATTGGTTGCAGGAGAAAGAAGCCGAGAAGGGTGGAAGAGATGTTCAAAGATTTTGCCAAGGTATGTATATTTTATATTTGAAATTTAACATATTTTAGATGAAATTTTACTGAAAGTTTTTTCTTATATTTTTTCGTCTCTTTATTTGACATAAATGCTTCTCTTTATTTTTGTGTAGTACTGTCCAAAGGCAAATGCCTACTTATTGAAGGTGGGCAAAAATAATCCCAGAGATCTGCAAGAGCCACCCGCATATGATAAAATATTTGAAGCCCGTGAAGGAGGTTACCGATGAAGAATTATGACCACAAATGGATCCAAGTCGTTGAATAATATCTTCAAGCAGAGCCGGATGTTGCCCGTGGCAGCAATTGTATATGAGACCTTCTACAAGTTAAATGCATGGTTTGTTGAACGGCGTGCTAAAGCCACATAATTACTGGTCATGAATCAAACATTTTCAACAAGGGTGGAGGGGAAACTAAGAAAACACATGGAGAAAGGTGCAACTATGACCGTTGTCGCGTACGGTGATCAAAGCATGGAATTCGAAGTGCAATGTCCAGGTGAGTACGTTCCAACCAGCCGTAGACCAGATGACACTATGGAGTTTGTGAAAAAGGGCTTTCAAGTACGTGGTTATTTTCGAAGCTAACAATATTGTAACATGCACATGCCAAGGAATCCAAATAGCTCACCTACCTTGTTCTCATGTTATGGCGGTGTGCCGAGTGAGAAAATCCTGCGAGGATAATTATGTCGCCGACATGTATCGTACCGAGTACCTTGCGAGTACAAGGTATCGTACCGAGTACCTTGGGAGTACCTTACTATTTAAATTTAAAAATAAAGAAATAAAACTGTAGCACTGATCGGCACAAAGTGCTATATATAACATCACTTTATTTATAAATTAATTTATATGAATTCACTTTTTTGAGTTATTTATACGAATCAACTTTTTTTATTTTGTATGGTAGGAGCATGATTTGAGTGATGCATTTTCTTTTTTCTTTTTTGATAAAAGATTTGAGTGATACATGACAGCTGTATAGCCATCCCCACCTGGTCCGATATTCAAGTCATTTCTTTATATCTTCCCTGGCTCCCTGCCACAAATCTTTGTCAAATAACATAATTTGTAAAAGCTATATAATAAATAAGATAAAGCTGTAGTACAGGCAGGTCTTAATTATTTGAAGCACGAGTCAGATACCAACCCAAATGATAGGCGAATCTATCAAATCTGAAAAGAAGAATATATTGGGACTTGAAAGTTGAAAGTTGAAAAACGCTTTCCATGCTTTTCTAGAACTCTTTAGATCATAACCTGAACCGACTCACTCGCAATTAGAAATATATATCATTTACCTTAGAAAACTCCTACACAATTAGAAATAGCAACAAAATCAAATTCTTATTTTCTTCACTCGACAAGAATCTTCAACTTCTTGTTTATAATCCTCTAGATGTTAAAACTGTTGATCACCAAAAACAGCTTCATACCAGTCAAATTCGGTCCTATACCAGTAAAATCGCTAAAGATCATTTTTGAATGCCTAAATACTTGGCTTTTTCATAGAAAATCCACAATCAATGCAGCTCTTAATTTACAATATGATACTATTTCTCAATCTAAAACTGAGAATGATATCATGTTTTCTAGTTATTTACAGGAACTGATACTGGTATACAGGACTCCTCATCTTTTTTATTTTGATTAAAGGCTCTTGTCTATTCCAAACGCTCAAAACGATTTATTCATAGAGAGATTCAAGCATTGCTCACCAAAAAGAAAAATAAAAAAAAAAAGGTCACAGCTAAAATTGCTAATAAGCAAAGAGGGGAGCAGTGCTTACCATGATTAAATCGCAAGCTTAATCAGAGAAAAATAACGAGTTTTTTCTGAAAATAGGAGGAAAATCATACAAAATCACTATAAAATTGTTCATGTACTGAGACATAGCAGGCTTAAAAACCAAAGGTCAGAAACAAACCTGAAATTGGTAGGAAGGCAAAACTCTGGATTGTAGAAACTCTTAAAAAAACCTGGATCATGGTACTGTTCAAGAAAAACAAGAAATTTTAAAAAATATCTGTATATATTCATTATACCGAAAATTTCTCAGAAAAAAAGAAGATTTAACACTTAGAATTTGGAAGACAAAAAAATACCTTAAGATGAAGCTATTTGCTACAGAAGAGAGTGCTAAGAATGTCCTAATACCGGGCCATTGTTATAGAAGCTGGCATGAGATCAAATTATTTGGTACCTTTCATTTTCTAATCTCATATATAAAAATGAGCGAAGATATGGTACTATGCATATATAGTGCGGATTGGTTCGTATTACTTATCAATATTTTCATTTTTAAAGTTCAAATAGTCAATCTGAATCGTTCAACATGATTTCCATATGAAGATGTAGTTTCATACTCAATTTTACATTTTTTTAATTTGTCTTTTACTATTTTATAGATAATTAGAAAATTACTACTTTTGAATGGTGTAGAATTTTTAAATAAAGTGATTTTCTACCTATTTAAAAGAAAACAGTAAAAAAGTTTGAAAAATGTAAAATTTGATATGCAAGTACATTTTCATATGGAGATCATGTTGAACGGTTCATATCAATTATTTGATCTGTAAAATAGATATATTGATCCACAGTACGGACTAATATGCGCGATGCATAGTACCGTAACCTCACTCTATAAAAATAACAAGTACAGAATAACTTATAAAATCATAAATCTCAATTATGAGTGATTTTAAGCCATTGACCTATAAGTGCATAATAAACTAGGTCAGCACTGTTGGGGAATCATAAAGGCCAAACAATTACGCCTTATCTAGAGATCAAACAATTACATCTCATCTAGGGGTCAAACACTTACACCCCGGGGAAGGAGAAACAGTTCCCCACCTTAACCTAAGGACCGTCCTATGCCAAAGCCGACTCATAAAACATAAATCTTAAGTGCGAAACATAATACATGATTCCATAGATGTTTCCATGGAATAACTCGATCCTTTGAGAGATCGCCAACCGTCTCCGTGAGCGCGAGACTAGACTCTAATGGCAAGAAGCCCTTCTTGTTGTTTTGTCGTATGGTCGTAGGAATAAGTCTTCCAAGACAGCAAGATATGGCCCTTGAGAAATCCTCTCCAAAATTTCCTAATGAATTTTTCTTCTCTATTTTTTGATGGTGAAGAAGAGAAGGCACACAGAGCTGTATTTTTCTAAAGAGAAAAACGTTTTTTTTTTCAGTTTCTGTGCTTTTCTGTGTTATCTTGTGCCTTGGGGACCAATCCTTATATATAATAACATATCTGGTTATCTGCCAACTTGAAAAAGGTATTATGTGCGACCGCATCAAAATCCGTGCGGCCGCATTGATATCCGTGTGGCCCACACAATCCTCTTAAATGACAGTTTATGAATTGCAAATCTCAGAATCAGTCCATCAATGATTTGATATTTGCCTAAATTGTTCTACACATTTATGGACCACATCCTAATGAATATATTGATTGTCTATTACCTTATTTGATCACTTTAATTGACAACCATATATGACAGTAAACAATCCATAATTAGATTACATATATGCTCAATGTTGGCATTAAATCCAACGATATTGGCAATAAATCCAACAAGCACTTGATGCTTAATTATCAGAAAATAATTCACAGTAGGTAAATACAACTTAACTACCAAATTGTGGTATTGGATCACATTGAACAAAAAACATGGAATACTGCAGGGGATGATAGTAAGAGAGGAAATTGTTTAATGAGAGCATCAACCACAAGCTCTCCAAAATAACTCACAAAAAAAAATCATTTTATTTTCCTTTATAGATCTAGGATTTGCCACTAGCAACACACACATTGTCTTGGGATAATCATATTTTCGAAGAAAAAAAAATATTAAGTCACTAAAAAGGGCAACATTATCTTGAATTGATCTTTTTTTTTTTTAATAAAAGAAGTCAGTGTTTGAGAATTATTTTTTAACTTCATGTTAAAAATCAGGAATTATTAAACAATCAATGAATTGAAAACAAAAACAATGCGAGCATCTATTCCTTTTAGCAGCGAATGACATCCATTAAACAAACGGTATCAACTTTTTTCATAACTTCTAATAACTATTTTTTTCTGAGGCCGACAAAATTATCTCTAAGAAGTAGGTTTCTGAATGCGAGCATCTATTTCTTTTAAATACGGTTATTAAAACAAAAGGAATCAACTTCTAATAACTATTTTTTTTCTTAATTTATCTCTAATAAGTAAAAAATATTATCTAAAACAAAAGGAATCAACTTTATTCTTTTTTTTAGTTAAGAAAAAAAAAATAACTGAGTGCGAGCATCTAAATACGGTTATCAAATCATAACTTTATTCTTTTTTTTAGTTAAGAAAAAAAAAATAACTGAATGTGAGCATCTATTCCTTTTAAATACGGTTATCAAATCATAACTTTATTCTTTTTTTCAGTTAAGAAAAAAAAAATAACTGAGTGCGAGCATCTATTCCTTTTAAATACGGTTATAAAATCATAACTTTTTAATTTAGATATTTTTCCATCTAATCACTTTTATTATATATTAATATATCAATTTCTTAATTTAATTACTTAAAAATAAAGTTAATACTGAGAAAGGAGAGGTAGCAGAGTTCGATTCTTTCTCACGACTTCGCAGTCTCTGCGAAGGTTTAAATAAAAATAAAGGTAATATTAATAATTTTAAAAAGACAGTTTTGTCCTTAGTATGTTGCCCTCCGGTGAAGATCGAGAGCTCCAATGAGTTCTGATGATTTTAGCACCAATTAGCATGAATATTAAAGAAACTTCGTAAATAACTAAATATTAAATTGGGCATATTTTTATGTTACTGTAGAAAATACATCTGATATTTTTTTCTTCATTAGTTTTCTTTTCAATTATTGTGAGATATAATATGCGCTGTTAAGATTTTTTTCTTTATAACTGTAATGGACTCGACAATTTTGATATTTTGTCGTGTGTGCGTCTATATGATCTTAGTTTTATTTTCATTTTTTTTGTAGGATGTGTGTGTGTCTACGTTGATTTGTTTATTTTGATGTAGGGGTTGCACTACTATTAAGTCAATAATGTTGCAATTAAAATAGATATAATGATTTTGTTTATTATGTGTACATGTTAAATCTGAATAAACTAATTAGTCCTATAAAAGTGAGCTAGCTGGTAACTAGTGGTATTTCGCTTGTATATTATCTGAATCTAATTCGAGTTGTTTAATAAAATTTTCGAGTAATTAATTTGAGTTTAACTTTAAAATTAGAACATCAGATAACAAATGACTCTCTTACTATGTCATATGCATAAGCAATGAACAAAAGAACTACATAACATATACTAAGCTCCCATAGATCCTAATAGCAACTAGCACTAAAGCTAGTGTAAACACTACAACTAGGCAGGTCTTCAAACTGGCGGAGGAGGTGGTGATGGAGAGTGGGTGGGGGGGGGGGGGGGGGGGGGGGGGGGGGGGGGGTGCATCTTGGTCTTGATACAACACTAGTTGATCATCACCGGGCAACCACACTCGGAGTGGGATTGCTTCTAAAGTCTCTTCAGTTGGCAGCCATTCACACGTAGCTACACTGTCAAAAGATCTGACCAGAAAATTGAGGCCAATATAGGGCTGGGCAAAATTGCTCGAACTCGTAACTCGCTCATTTACAGCTCGCTTTAACTCGCTCATTTACAACTCGAGTTAGTTCCAACTCGAGTTGGCTGACTCGTTTAATAAATGAGCTGAGTTTGAGCTGACCCCAACTCGCTCATTTATAACTCGAGTTACATAAAGTTACATAGTCTTGGACACAAAAAATCCCAGAATAACCAAAACCAAACCCAAACTCGGCTCAAACTCGTTTATAACTTGTGTTGTATTGATTTAACTGGTTAAACGAGTTTATAAATGAGTTGTGAGCCAACTCGAGTTGATAACGAGCTGAGTTCGAGTTGGCTCTACAACTCGTTATTACCATCCCAACTCGAGTTGACTCGCTCATTTATTTAATGAGCTGAGTTCGAGTTGGAGGTAACTCGCTCAAACTCGGCTCATTTACAGCCCTAGGCCAATATCATATCTGACACTACACTGTCCCAAGAAATCCAGTTTTTGATATTGGACCAAAAAGGGGAAATGTCATTAGATTTATGACAAAAATATACATAACGGCTAATTCAAACTCTTTTTTCTTTATTTTCTTACAATATGCTGTGTAGAATGGCTACATGAAACCTAATTAATGCAACATTTTGAAACTGACGACTTTGTTTGTAAGTATTCGCTAGTAAAAAATATTGCTTTCTTTAATGTTTTTTATAATACTTCGACATATAGTTTAATTGGATATATGTGACATTAATTTGCTATCGGACAGGGGAGTGATTGTATGAAGTAGGATATTTATTAGGGTAGGTAAAAAATAAATTATTAAAACATAGTTATTACTTTTTATTTAATTTTTTATTTTTAATAAAAAATTAAAATTGTCAACGCACCTTTTTTTAAAAATGTTTTTTTTTATTTCTAAACAGTTCAGTAAGTCAGGCTAAAAATTAATTTTTTTTACTATACCTTGTGATTAAGATAATTTTTGTGATACTTTAATAATAAATGAATTCATTGTATGTTAAAATCGTCAAATAGCAAAGCACAATGGTCTGCATTGAATATTGAGGTCCAAATAATTTCTAAATATTCCTGGTTCTCTGTGAACCAATAATTAATTCTATTTTATACTAAATGAACCAATACACCAATTCTATTTAGAAAAAAAATATCCAATTATCTTTCTTCTTCAAAGAACATTCGTTCACTTTCTTTCCAAATCAACATAACTCCTCTTTATTAAATTCAAAATTGACACAAAAAAGATGAGTTAAATTCAAAATTTACTGCCGTTGGACGCTGAGTTATAATATTGTTTTGCCATACATTTTGTTATCCTTTCTTTTCTCGGTTTACACCTACCATTTTTGTTTGTTGCTTCTAACATATATGAAACATTTATATTAATATAATACTAGTGGGACTTAATTAACAAACTTCAAAAAAATCAACTAAATGGCACTAATAATAATGAATTCACTCAGTCTGTTGCGACATGAATATTCTATGATTAAGCCTACTGTCTTTCCAACTAGGATTTCACCTAAAAAAAAGAATCTTCCCAACATGCTCAATCCATCTCGATGTTAAAGGCTTGTTTTGATTTCATTAATCTACAAAAAAAAATGTGCAATTTCATTTTTTTTCTTTTGTGCAAAATTATATGTTTTAATTTCGTATGAAATGGGTAGTTTTGTCCGTAATTTTTATTTTTAACATTTTAAAGAATTAAATTAATAAAATAACCACCGTTTCTGGTCAATTCCATATTTAACACGGCCGCAGAACACCGGAGCGGACCCATTTGGGGGCCGCCGCAGAATGCCGGAGCGGACCCCCATATGGGTCCGCAGAATGCCGAAGCGGACCCGGGTCCGCACTATGCCGGAGCGGACCCTTTTTTTTTTTTTTTTTTTTTTTTCTTCTGAAGTTGATTATGATTTTGTTTTGGAAATTTTTATCAAAAATGTAAAGTTTGTACTGGAAGTTGTGTGTAATTACTTATGTTTGAAATGTCGTTTAATCTGAAATTGTTGTTCGTCGTTTGTTTGATCAAAAGAAACATTACAATAGAACAATGAGCCACGACACATGGAGCGCATGGAGCGCACAATGGCATGTCTATGGAAATCAGTCGGAATGGCCTCAACACGATGGCCCGGTCCTTGTTCCAGAGAAAAGAAATATTGCTGTGGGCAGAAGACAGCACGACAGAATTCCGATGTGGATGGACGTTCTACATAATAGGAGAAGAGGACACCAAGCTGGCCGAGATACACAAGAAAGACAAAACAGAGCTGCTCGAGCTGCACGAGATTGAGAGTTAATGTTGTTTTTTTTATTGTACTCGTAAAAATGTTGTTTATTTTCGGTTAATTAGACGTATTTGTAATTTCCGATAACATTAACATTGTTCTATTGTATGCTTCTTTATATGGCTCATTGTTCTATTGTAATGTTTCTTTTGATTAAACAAACGACGAACAACAATTTCAGATTAAACGACATTTCAAACATAAGTAATTACACACAACTTCCAGTACAAACTTTACATTTTTGATAAAAATTTCCAAAACAAAATCATAATCAACTTCAGAAGAAAAAAAAAAAAAAAAAAAAAAGGGTCCGCTCCGGCATAGTGCGGACCCGGGTCCGCTTCGGCATTCTGCGGACCCATATGGGGGTCCGCTCCGGTATTCTGCGGCCTCCCCCAAATGGGTCCGCTCCGGTGTTCTGCGGCCGTGTTAAATATGGAATTGACCAGAAACGGTGGTTATTTTATTAATTTAATTCTTTAAAATGTTAAAAATAAAAATTTCGGTAGTTTTGTGGTACCAAAATGGCTAGTATTTGTGTTTTGTTTGGTAAAATGAGTGAGCTATTGGTGTGCACATGTCGGTTCCTTATTTTGCCTATAAACCTATAGACAACAGATAATAGTTTACAAACTAAAAGTTATGAAATATTTAATCAGAAATTACAAAGATAAAAAAAAAAAATCAACCAATGAACTTAAGACCCTCAACCTGACAGGAGCAATAGACAGGGGCGGAACTAGTAAATTGAGATAGAGGGGGCTGGATGAATAAACATCATGTAATTTTATTTCATGAAGGAGGCTAATAATAATTATTTTTGTAAAATTTTCAAAGTTACGCCCGTGGCAAAAGATCAGCTTTTTTACATTAAACATATCCAAAGATGATGTTATGCATTAAGGAAAATATCAGAGTTTAGTTTAAATGAGCAAATGCTCAAATGACCTGAAGTTTCATAAACTCTATTCTCTGAAATTGTAATAAATAGATATCATTTACCTTAGAAAACTGCTACACAATTAGAAATAGCAACAAAATCAAATTCTTATTTTCTTCACTTGACAAGAATCTTCAACTTCTTGTTTATAATCCTCTAGATGTTAAAACTGCTGATCACCAAAAACAGCTTCATACCAGTCAAATTCGGTCCTATACCAGTAAAATCGCTAAAGATCATTTTTGAATGCCTAAATACTTGGCTTTTTCATAGAAAATCCACAATCAATTCAGCTCTTAATTTACAATATGATACTATTTCTCAATCTAAAACTGAGAAAGATATCATGTTTTCTAGTTATTTACAGGAACTGATACTGGTATACAGGACTCCTCATCTTTTTTTATTTTGATTAAAGGCTCTTGTCTATTCCAAACGCTCAAAACGATTTATTCATAGAGAGATGCAAGCATTGCTCACCAAAAAGAAAAATACAAAAAAAGGTCACAGCTAAAATTGCTAATAAACAAAGAGGGAAGCAGGGCTTACCATGATTAAATCGCAAGCTTAATCAGAGAAAAATAACGAGTTTTTCTGAAAATAGGAGGAAAATCATACAAAATCACTATAAAATCCTTCATGTACTGAGACATAGTAGGCTTAAAAACCAAAGGTCAGAAACAAACTTGAAATTGGTCCGAAGTAGAATCAGGAAGGCAAAACTCTGGATTGTAGAAACTCTAAAAAAAAACCTGGATCATAGTACTGTTCAAGAAAAACAAGAAATTTAAAAAAAATATCTGTATATATTCATTATACTGAAAATTTCTCAGAAAAAAAGAAGATTTAACACTTAGAATTTGGAAAAAAAAAAAAGTACCTTAAGATGAAGCTATTTGGTACCTTTCATTTTGCAATCTCATATATAAAAATGAGCGAAGATATGGTACTATGCATAGCGCGGATTGGTTCGTACTACTTATCAATATTTTCATTTTTAAAGTTCAAATAGTCAATCTGAATCGTTCAACATTCCATATGAAGATGTAGTTTCATAATAAATTTTACATTTTTTTAATTTTTCTTTTACTATTTTATAGATAATTAGAAAATTACTACTTTTGAATGGTGTAGAATTTTTAAATAAAGTGATTTTCTACCTATTTAAAAGAAAAACAGTAAAAAGTTTGAAAAATGTAAAATTTGATATGCAAGTACATTTTCATATAGAGATCATGTTGAATGGTTCATATCAATTATTTGATCTGTAAAATAGATATATTGATCCATAGTACGGACTAATATGCGCGATGCATAGTACCGTAACCTCACTCTATAAAAATAACAAGTACAGAATAACTTATAAAATCATAAATCTCAATTATGAGTGATTTTAAGTCATTGACCTATAAGTGCATAATAAACTAGGTCAGCATTTGATGCTTAATTATCAGAA
Organism: Carex littledalei; assembly: GCA_011114355.1. Classification (NCBI taxonomy): domain Eukaryota; kingdom Viridiplantae; phylum Streptophyta; class Magnoliopsida; order Poales; family Cyperaceae; genus Carex; species Carex littledalei. The sequence goes on along the minus strand of CM022096.1, from coordinate 1,977,485 downwards.
AATAATTCACTCTAGGTAAATATTAGTTTCTAGCATGAGACCAACTTAACCACCAAATTGTGGTATTGGATCACATTGAACAAAAAACATGGAATACTGCAGGGGATGATAGTAGGAGAGGAAACTGTTTAATGAGAGCATCAACCACAAGCTCTCCAAAATAACTCACAAAAAAAAAAATCATTTTATTTTCCTTTATAGATCTAGGATTTGCCACTAGCAACACACACATTGTCTTGGGATAATCATATTTTCGAAGAAAAAAAAATATTAAGTCACTAAAAAGGGCAACATTATCTTGAAATGATCTTTTCTTTTTAATAAAAGAAGTCAGTGTTTGAGAATTATTTTTGAACTTTATGTTAAAAATCAGGAATTATTAAACAATCAATGTATTGAAAACAAAAACAATGCGAGCATCTATTCCTTTTAGCAGCGAATGACATCCATTAAAAAAATGGTATCAACTTTTTTCATAACTTCTAATAACTTTTTTTTTTCTGAGGCCGACAAAATTATCTGTAAGAAGTAGGTTTCTGAATGCGAGCATCTATTCCTTTTAAATGCGGTTATTAAAACAAAAGGAATCAACTTCTAATAACTTTTTTTCTTCTTAATTTATCTCTAAACGATTTTTTACTATTGACAAGAAATTATTGAATTATTATAATAGCCAGTGGTTCTTGTGCGCTTCATTTATGCTGGTAGCAAATCGTCTGGCAGCCTTCAAGGCACTCATAACTCTTCGAGCACGGGCACAAATAAATGAAAAAAACTCTTCCGGATCAATAGATACGTATATATCTAGAAGTAGTTACAATACAGAGATACATAGCAGTTGCATTGTCTTAAACGTCTGATCTTGCATTGTGAAAATCCGCACAAAATCCACTTTTTATGGGTCCAAAGATTCTTTCGCAAAACAATCCCACGCTGTTTACATCCATCCCTCCTTTTGCTCATTTTTGACTAATTGTCATTCTATGTCCTATAGAATGATCTAAGAGTTTGAGTTTTTCATCTTGTCCTATTACCCGCAAAATCAGGATAAGATCTAATAAGTAAAAAATATTATCTAAAACAAAATAATCAACTTTATTCTTTTTTCAGTTAAGAAAAAAAAATAACTCAATGCGAGCATCTATTCCTTTTAAATACGGTTATCAAATCATAACTTTTTAATTTAGATATTTTTCCACCTAAACTCACTTTTATTATATATTAATATATCTATTCCTTTTAAATACGGTGCATCTTAGTCTTGATACAACACTAGTTGATCATCACTGGGCAACCACACTCGGAGTGGGATTGCTTCTAAAGTCTCTTCAGTTGGCAGTCATTCACACGTAGCTTCCCTTGTTTTGTTCTTAGTCCTGATGCTACCTGTCCAATATTCAACCAAAGACATAGTTAATAATATGATCTATCTTCCAGTTTTGATATTGACATTTTGAAAACAAATATCATTGCAATGTTTCCAAATGGTCCAACAAATACCACTGAAAACTATTAAAAAGACTTGTTTTTTGTGTGAACTAAGTGTGTGCGCAAATGCCAGTATATCTTTGAGGGACTTCCAGTTTTTATAATATAAATAGTTGTTTCCCATCCAGAACCACACTTGTTGAACTAATGGGCAATTTAAGTATAGGTGATTAGTTGTTTCTAATTGATTACAGAACTTGCAAGTAGTATCTTCACTCCAGCCTCTTTTACTCAATTTATCTTTAGTGAGGATTATTTTTTTATAAGTTACTGTAGGGCGCAGAAAGTTGCACAACGAGGGAAGGTGTGTGCGTGTATGTGAAATGTTTCAGAGTTTAATGCTCACAGTTTTCAAAACATGGAGAGAACGTCGAACTTGAAACATTCGTTTCTTTCTACAGTTCCTTCTGGTTCACCCTCGACAGACCTACTGTTCATAATCAGTCTATCGAGAGAGTTTAATGATTGTGGGGACGTTTAACTCCCAGCGGGCGCAAGCCCCCGCTGTTAATTACATCATATGACCCTTCCAAGCCATGCTGAACACCTCGTCCATTCCGGGATTTGTGCCTATTTTATGTGAATTGAATAATGGGGCTAAAAAGGGGACTCATGTATTGACCTTGGTTTTGATTTGGTTTTCTTGGTTTGGATATGTGTGTGTGTATGATTTCATATTAAAATAATGTTTATTATATTTTAAAATAAGAATTTGGATATTTGAGAAGTGTATGTACATTGTTTATTTACATCTGACTCATAACATATTTATTCACATTTTTGTTAATGAATAAGATCATTTAAATTTGAAGAAAGGGTATTTTGGTCATTTCAGAACTTGGCTGATGGTTGAACATATTCAATTTTTGTTTAGAGACATGGGGGATTTAATTTGGGTTCATTTGGAGGTGGTTTGAGTTGATTTGGATTTGAAATGAAGAAGTTATGGCCAAAAAGGACTGAAAAGGGCTTATTTGTAAAGCTGGGAGAAATGGAATTTGTAATTTGGATTTTTGATAAGGTCCGGGCTGGCTTCCAGGGGCTTATTTGAAAGGATTTTAAGTAGTCAAGGGCCTTTTGGTAAATGGTTAGGGACTGGGCTGTAAAGAAGCTTTGTCAAAGGGGCCTTTTCACAAAAGATCTTTATTTAATATCTTCTGGACTTTAAGATTGTGATTTGGGCTTCGAGATTGGTGCTCTCGGCCTTTGAGATGTGTTTTCGGGCTCTGAGATTTGTACTGAGTATTTGATTTCATTTGTTTTTCAATGCTAAACTTCAAAAATTCATATTAAATTGAATAAAAATCCAAATAATATAAAATTTATGTCTATTTTGTGTATTTTGAGGTCCTTTACATGATTATGATATTTGTTATTTGATTTGGATTTTGAGTCTATCTGTACTTTTCATTTTACCAGCAGATACCTTCCATTATGAAAATGCTGATTTTTCTATCTTGAATGCTGAACTTTGAAAATTCATATAAAAATAAAATCAGAAAAATGTAAAACTTGTGTCAATTCTGTGTATTTTGAAGT